>VBSM01000729.1:18467885-18520750 GCA_008086735.1 Cheirogaleus medius | reverse complement strand
AGCGGGGGCGCGGAGCCCCCGGGAGCGGCGCGCGCCGCGGGGGGCGGGGGGCAGAGAAGGGGGCCGCGCTTCTGACTTAATGCTAGAACCATCCACGTCACGTGTGGCCCCGTGCGGGTTAACCCCTCGGAGCCCGGGAACCCCCTGATTTACCCAGAGCCCGGTGTCCCTGGCCATTCAAGGAGAGGATGAAGCAGCTTCCTCTCTAAGACAGGATCCTTTTGTCTACCCAGCCAGGTGAGTTCCTTCCCCAGCACAGCACCCTTTGTCCTGACATCCAGCCTAGTGGCTCTTGCCCCTGGAGCGGTGAGGCAGTGTGGGGCAAACGTCCCTCCCTCCTCTTGCAACAAGCACTTTTAGGCCTGTCTCCTGACAGACTGAGATGAGGGCCTGGGGCAGGCAGGGGTTGGGCTGCAGCTTTACCTAGCTCTCTTTGCTGGGAGCTGGAAGGGCCGTTACTTCCAGCAAAAACATCTCCCTTAGAGATCTGTTGATTCTGACAGGAGAGAGGAGTCATTGGGAATGTATGGTGTGGAAACGGCTCTAAGCTGGGAATCTGGCCTGGGAGCTTGGACTTGGCCACTATCATTAGTTATCTGTGAGACCTTGAGCCAGTCACTTAGTGTCTTCATTGAGTGTGGAGGTTGGGCCAACGCAACTCGCACAGTCTTTTTATGGTGGTGAGTTTCAAAAGCAGAGGCAGGGTCAGAGCAGACAGGGAGACTCCCAGTGGCAGCTCAGGACTGAAGAGGGTCCAGCACAGGCAGCCTTTGGAACAGGTGGAGGAGGAGGAGAAGGGCTCGTGTTCCCTTTGGGCAGCAGGCACGGAGTGAATGCCTTTCAATGGGTGAATGACCCGAGTGTCTAAGGACCCACTGGAGAGAGTCTGTCTGCAGTTGAGACCTCAGGGTTCTGCTACCTTAAGCCTGCCATTTTGGAGAGGATGAGGGTAGGACTGATCTTCTAAGAGCTGGGTTTCCCTAGCCAAAAGGAAACATAGGATTAGGGCAGTAGCTTATAATTTCTGAAAAGAGAAACCACCCCTACTCTACCTAAGATCTGGGAAGAAATACCCAAGGACCCCAGGACCCTGTTTACTTCTTGTGGACTGAAAAACCCTTGAATCTAGGTTAAACTGTTTTTATTTCCAGTGCCTCCAGAGACTAGCAAGAGAGTTAGGGAGTCAAACATTATTTGTATTTCATTTGAATTCTTAATTTTTAAAGGAATCCAAGAGGCCTGGTGTGAACACCTCCTTCTTCCGCTGAGGGCTTAGAGGGGGTTTCTTGGCTGTCCTCAGCTAGAGTTGGGCTGTAAATCAAGGCCAAACAGGAACCAGAAGCCTTGCATCTCACAAGGAGTCATTAAGCCATTATTAAACATACCATAACGTCTCTGAAGCCTTATTGGTTTAAACACCACATTGGAGGCATTATGGCCATTAGGGCCCCTAATCACAGACTGCAGACGGGGCAGAGGGATGGGAGCACCTGGGGCTGGTATTCTCAGCTAAGAGGGAGGCTCAGCTTGAAATTAAGCCCCCCCTCTGGCCTCACCGGGGGAATCCATTCTCCAGGATCCAGTAGATCTGAGCTCTGGGCAACTAGTTTGAACCGATCACCTTTGTCCATTAATAAAGTTTTTCAATAATTGTTGATTGGATATTATTGACTTTCTAGGAGGATGTTAGTGTCAATTCAGGACACCTGTTCTATTCAACAAAGTTATCAAGCAGCTTACTGTGGAGGATACAAGTATGATACAGGAAAATGTCACAACAATTTAAACAAAGCAGCTTGGATTAAATGCTGGGTCTCTTGCCTCAGGTGATAACCTTCCTGAGCCTCAGTTTCCTCATCATAAAAATGGGCCACACATGTGGACACGGGGTATTTGGACCACAAGCACTCACGTTGTGAATTACTGTGTTAATTTCAGAGGTGAGGATGATTATGATCTCCAGAAATGGTAGCCCATATTTTGGGCTCTGTCCCTGAATTGGTGGAAGGCTCCTGACTCCAGACTGAATGGGTCTAAGGCTGGAGCTGAGCAAAGGGATCCAGGGACCCACAGCCCTTTTCAAGCCCAAAAGTTTCTCCTGACATTCTCCCACTCTCTGAACAGAACAGATTTCCATGCTGGGATGGTATTACCAATTGAACTGAGGAGACAGGAAGCCCCAGATTATATGGGAGTTGGGTGGGTAAGTGGAGTTGCCCCTCCTGGGAGGGTTTTCTCCCAGAGCCGTGCAAGTCAGGACACTGAGAGGAGCCACCGTGTCCCCCTCCACTCCCCTTTTAAGCCACTAGTGCAAACTCTTTTCTTTATCCATATGTTGTCTGGGAAGAGTTTGTTGGAACAGGTGCATAAAAAACACAAAAATAACAAGCTGAGGGTTACTAAATTTTCCTTCTTAGGAGGGCGAGGAGATCATGGAGCACCACAGAGGCCCCCGTTTTATAGATAAAACGATAGCTAACACATAGCTCTTACAGCGTGGGATGCTATCTCATGCATTCTACATACATTGACTTAATCCTCACAACAGCCCCATGAAATAGGCACAGTTATTATCCCTGTTTACCAGAGAAAGAGCCTGAGACCAGAAGGGAGCCATTTGTTCAGGTGGACACAGCCAGTTAGTGGCAGAGCCAGAATTTACACTCAGATCCGTGGTCCCCTACCTGCCTCTCAGTCCTTCTTCAGCCGACGTAACCAAACTGGACTCATTCCCCGAAAACCCTCATTTCCCCAAAGGGAAGGCTGAGACTTCTTCCATAAAGGGAAGTTGAGACCATATTGGATTGGGGACACTGCACAGATACCTTTTCGTGATCACCAAGTGGCAGTTTAGTGAGACTTTCGCACCTCACTGTGGTGGCCGGGTCAGTAGGTAGAGAGTGGTTTCTGCTAAGCTGAGACCAAATGAAACAGTGTTTAACACCTGAGAAGCTTTACAACCCATGCAGCTGATGTAGGACAGAATTTTAAGAGGATTTGAGTTCACTATTCGTGCTGTTTAATAACCAGTTGAATTACAATAGCATTTGTCACTGAGACAATGTCTTTGGAGTAAGAGATGAGCTGAGGGTGTGATCCAATTCTAGGTCCTATAATGAAAAAACTTTTCCATCTCTATAAAAAAGTTGCTTTTTAAATGCAAGTGATACTTACTGGCTGTTTTACACTTACTGATTGCTTAATTCATTTGTTTATTAGGAGGGCCCACCACATGACCCGAATTTGTTGGCACCAGAGTACAGCACAGAGCAAGACCAACCTTTACAACGCTACATGCCTGCACTTTGCTGGAGTGGAAATGTCTCATCCACATTGAAGAAAATCATCGTTTGGTTGTGAATTAGAATGGAATCTGGTCTTGAGAGCAGAGTGCATGGATCTGGGCTCAACCTTAAGGTCAGTTCCTCAATGAGGCAAACATCAGAACTCGCTCCTCTTTCTCCCAGTGGATATCCAGAAGGGGACAGGACGATGGGAAGGAGGTAACCTCAGATCTGAGATTTGCATGACATATACAAAATTTCCTTCCAGACAGGAAAAACTCAGTTGTTTTTTTTTTCCTTCAAGGGAAGACAGTCCGTATTGCCCTTGTCCTGTTTAGACACTGCAATCCTAAATTGATCCCTCTGAAAATTCTAGGTTTGGGAGACCAAGAAGATTGTTTCTCATTAGTGACATTCTTCCTGGAAGGTCAGACTAAGGAATGGTAAATAAACCTTCAGATCCGGTGCTTCCTGATATTTTTAAAAAAGAAAAAAAGCAAAAAAGCTTTGTGCTATGGATGCCCAGGATCCTTGGCCGTGATTCTGATCATGCAGGCTACAGGCTGTTCTTCGGGGTGAAATTTCTGGGAAATTAGAGAGCTATTTTGTCCTCTTTCATTGGTTTGATCTGTTTCCTTGAGAGAGACACGTAACCTTCTCTGTGCCTCAGTTTCTTCACTGGAGAATTAGGAGGAATGATCCTCTAGTCCAGCTTTACTGGAATGAATGAGATAGTGTTTATACAGATGTTTCTTGAGCCTGAATCCAACACTGAATCCATATTATTCTGCTCATTCTCTCTGTCCAGCTCATGGGAGTTGGGCTGGAATGGGGGCACACTGATGGCCTGAGTTTGTCCTGGTATCTGACTTACTGCCTTTGTGTGAAGGTAAATGGATTCTGTGGCAAGTGCCGCCATGGACCGTGGAGAAGTCATTTTGTGGAGGAGTTTTTGAATGCATCCTTAGAGGTGCGTTCAAACAGAGGTGGGCACATTTAGGCTTCTTGGCAATTTTAACCCTTTGATTAATAATTTTATGCATTCATTTATTTGTCAAGCATTTACTGAATGCCTGACATGTGCCCGCCAGTGGGGCCGTACAGTGAGGATAGAGCCTGAGACAACAGCACCACTTACTCTCAGGGCTTTTCCAGACTAGCAGGAGAGAGACACAAAGCCACAGGCACTGACGCCAGAAAGTGTGGTCGTACTGAGGTGGGAGAGCACAGGGGTCCGCAGGGGCCATGAGAAGGCACCCCTCCAAGCCTTATGCCAGGGGCAGCGGCTCATGAAACACTCCAAGGTGAATCTGGGAATCGGAAAGTTGAGTGGGGTCGCCCAGGTGAAAGTGTGGAGGGGCAGGAAGAGAGGGCATTCAGGACAGAACAGCCCAAGAGCAGGAGAGAGGAAGCCAAGTTTGGGGAACTTGATTTGTTGGATATTGCTGGGGCCTAGGGAAGGAAGAACATTTGGGTTGGGGTGAGAAGAAGGAGACAAAGATGAAGGTGTCCACAGCAATGTAGAGAAACTCCAGGCAGCGGGAAGGAGGGCTCTGCAGGCCTCAGTCTACCATGTCTGCCAAGCATAGCCTGAAGCATTGGATCCACTAGCAGGAGACAAGGAGGAGGAAGCCCACACCCTGGGAAGTACCCCTGTTCTAAGAGGAGGACCCAGGACCCACACCAGCAGGCAAACATTAAGAAAACATGAAAACAACAGGAACAAAAAGCACATTTGCTCACCGGAAGCCATGAGGTGGAGAGTTGAGTAGAGGGGCAGAGACATGCGATGTCAGCTGGGTGGGGTGGTCTGTGAGGGCTGCTGGAGCAATACTTTGGCTCTTACAGGGAATGCTGGCCAGGGCACCCCTTGAACTCATTTCAGCAGGAAATCCATTGGTTCCAGAGTGCAGATTCCAGATTTGTTATTTTACAGGGCTAATAAGTATGTAATTATCACATTTGGGGCCCTTCATAGGAAATGCAAACACATACCACTGAACACCCTGAGCAATGCTAGTAGAACCCATCCAGAGTTCTAGAAGGAGCTCATCACCATGTCACAACAGACCCACTCCAGTCTAGTGTCTGTTCCTGCACAGCAGAAGAGAGAGGTATGGTTGGGCCTGAACTTTACAAGGAACTGGGAGAAAAGCAAGAGAAGAGGATGGAAGAGTCTCTGCCCAGCTTCTTCTAGGGTCCCTGCTTCCGCAGGGAAGCAGATGCAGTGGATCGTAACAGTAATAATATCCACCATTTACAGAACACCTGCCATGTGCCAGGCAAACACCATCTCATTTAATATTTATAGCATTAAAACGTTGATGTTGACATTCCCGTTTTACAAACGAAGAAACTGAGATTGGACTTTGTGTTGGTTATCTAATGTTGCATAACAAAACACCCCAAAACTTAGTGACTTAAAACAACAATAGTCAGTTACTATGGGTCAGGGATTCAGGTATAGCTTGGCTGAGTAGCTCTGGCTTGGGGTCTCTCAGGACCCCAGGCCGGATATTGGCTGGGGCTACAGTACTCTGAAGGCTCGCCTGGGGTTGGAGGGTTTGCACTTGATGGCCCAACTACATGGCCATCAGGACCAAGGCAAAGGGTCATCCCCCCTCGCTGAGAAACCTTGGAGGTCTCTGAGCTATAGCCTGAGAAAACGTGAAGGGCTAGCAAAATGTGGGCAGACAGAGAGGAGGGCATGCTGACCCCAGGTGAGGCGGACAGGGGTGTTGGGGCACAGGGAGCCCGGTGCCTCCAGCAGAGAGGTCTGTGAAAGTGTAGCAGAGATAGCAGTAGCAGAGACAGACAGGGACAGACAGGGTGGGACAAGAACGTGGCAGGTGCGAACAATGGAGCTCACTTTCTTTTCGGCAATGGGGAGCCATGGATGAGTGTCGAGAAGCACCTGGAGCAGGGCCTGGCACATAGGAAGCATTTGATAAGTATTATTACTGCTCTTGCTGTTACTTAGCAGGAGAATGAGAGCTATGTTTTGGGAAGATAATTTTGGTAGCTTGACCAGAATAATAGAAATTGTGACACCTAATATTTATTGAGCATTTATATGGGCCAGGCCCCTTAAGTATATTGTTTTATTTAATTCTAACCTCCCTATGAGGGAGGTACCATTATTTCCATTTTGCAGATGAGGAAACTAAGGCACAGAGAGAGTAACTTGCCCAAGGTATCCAGGGGGCATAGGAGAAGGGGGTACCCTCAGCAGGTGAGAGATTGGTCCAGACATGAGGTGACAGGGGCCTGCGCTAGAGTGTGGCCGAGGGAATGGAGAGGGATGGCTGGAGGGAAGAGGCATTAGTGGGAGGAAATGACCAGAATTACTGCTGGAACAGGGTAGGGTGAGGTGCATACATGATCAGCGGCCTGGCGGGGGGGGGGTGGCTCTTGAGCCCCATACCTGGCATTAGTAGGAGGGATAGCTGGCTCTCTGGAGCCAGGGCACAAGGATGTGTCTTCAGGGAACAGTTTGAACCTCTGAGCTAGATTTCCATGCAGGAGGAAATCTGCATGGAAATCACCGCAGTATTGTGAACTGCAAACTCAGGGCTTCCGTGGAGTCCCAGGCTACTCTCTGGACTTTGGGGATCTCCTTAAGGAAGCAGAGGGAGGAGGGCTCCATGTAGACTTTCCAGCTCAGAAATTCTGTGGTATGTACCCTCCAGGTGACTGCACTGGGCATACTGGGTGCTGAGTGAGAACAGGCCAGGCTGCTGGCTCTCTTGTCCCTTAGAGAGTCTGAGCCACCCCTGGTCCAGGCACAGAGGCCTCACTCAGATGGGGTTACAGGGACAGAGCCTCTGGGATTGGTATGATTTCTGGGAAGCAAGCAGGATGCTGGCGGGTAGGAGAGGGAGAGAAGGGGGCGACCGGGCCTGTGGCTGCCTTGAGTCTCTCTGTGGAGGTTATGAAACACCCAGTCCCTTTAAAGGGGGCACGGGCCCTCCACTGGAGGGGAGGTGGTTTTCTCCACAAAGGTCCCAGACGTTGGGACTGAGATGACAGTGATGATTTTAGAAGTGGCTCCTGCCTTTGGGACGGGCACTATGCCAGGCCAGTTGGGGTGGGGGTGTAGCGGGAGGCGAGCCTGCTATGGGAGAGGGGGCCCGTCGGCGGGGTGTGAACAGAGCATGTGCATGCGTGGAGTGTGTGTCTGTGTCTCCCAACTGGGGAGAAGCCTTGAAGCCCTACATCTGCTTTGGGGGCCCCTTGCAGTGAGAAGTAGGCAAGCCCTGGATTTTGAAGGGTCCTCACAGGGGAGGGTGTCTGTAACCACACGCAGACCCTGGGACGTCTGGGAAAAGGCAGTTCTGTAGGCACATTCACACCAGATCCATTGGACAAAGAGACCGGATATTTTGCTGTTTGATAAACTTCATAAAACAGTGGAGCTGAGTGGTTTTGCTGTTGCCCGAATGGAAGTATTCTAAGAACCCATGCCAAGAAGATAAATAAGACCGTGGCTCCAGGAGAGGAGCTGAAACAAATGTGCAGCGAGAGGTACATCAAAGTAAAACTAGTTCTCCTGACGACTGGGGGCTCTGTGTGTGGCGAAGTGTGTGTGTGTGCGTGTGTGTGTGCATGTGAGTGTGCATGTGAGCATGTGTGTGGCAAAGTGGGTGTGCATGTGAGTGTGTGTGTGTGTCTGGGGCAAGTGTTGGGCAGACACCAGGACACATCGAGGGGCCCAGAGATGTACCCTGGGCTGTTGCCAATCCTTCTGCAAGCAGCCCTCTACACACCAGGCCTGCCTGGGATTTAGCTAGGATTAGACCCAGCCCTGTTTAGCACAAAAGAAAACCAGCATTAACCACTGTTGGAGGATTCAGACTCCATAGTCAGCCAGCTGAGGGGGGAATTCAAACTAGAATATCTGCACTGAGAGGTCAGGAATCCTTCAGTGACCAGCTCCTGTCAGCCAGCTAAAAGATTTATTCTGCATTGATGACAGAGGGTATAAGCTTGAGTGTAAAAACATCAGCCCTCTCATATTTGGCTCCAAATACTCCAGAGAGTGCAGAGGAAATATAGGGACATGGAATAGAACAGAATGTTAGATCTGGGTGGGAGCCAAACATCTAGTCCAAAGGTTCTCAAAGTGTGGTGGTCAGGCCAGCAGCAGCAGCAACATTTAGAAACTTGTTAGAAAGGCAAATTGTTGGGCCCTACCCTAGACCTACTAAGTCAGAAACTCTTGGGGTGGGGCCCAGCAATCTTTAGTTTCACAGGTTGTTTCCAGGTGATCCTGAGGCATTCTAAAGTTTGAGAGCCCCTGATCTAGCCTGCCATCTTCACTTAGAAATGAGGGAGGCAGGCACGGTGGCTCACGCCTGTAATCCTAGCACTCTGGGAGGCCGAGTCGGGAGGATAGCTTGAGGCCAGGAGTTAGAGAGCAGCCTGAGCAAGAGTGAGACCCTGTCTCTACAAAAAATAGAAAAATTAGCTGGGTGCGGTGGCACATGCCTGTAATCCCAGCTACTGGGGCGGCTGAGGATTGCTTGAGGCAGGAGGATTGCTTGAGCCAGGAATTTGAGGTTGCAGTGAGCTATGAGGATGCCACTGCACTCTAGCTGGGGCAACAGAGCCAGTTTCTGTCTCAATGAATGAATGAATGAGTGGATGCCTGGAAAGGGAACTTTTGTCAAAAAGACACAGCTGGTTAGGACACAGCCACTTTCTCCCTCACCATATGGTCTCAGCTATTTATTTTGCAAATAACATGTGGGGATTTTAATAAATTTTTTCTTAGGGGCAATTGTGTGTGTATATATTTTCTATTTGCAAATAAGCTATTTAGATCAGTTGTGTCACTGGGGCCCAAACTGTGGAATTATTTGCTATAATATAAAGTTCAGGCTCTGAGAAGTGGACTTGGAGGCTATAAGGTCCCTTATAGCCCCAAGCCCAGGCAGACAAGTCATGCTCCCCTAACTGGCCCCCAAGTCACCCGCACAGTCTTTCCCTGCCCATCCCCAGATGCTCTCTTGTCACGACACCACCAGCCCCATAGTCTTGCTCTGTGAGGATGTTTTGGCCAATAATCCCTCCCTCAGTTTGCTGGCCAAGTAAGGGTGGATGTGGCGGGATTAGTTTCACCCACTGGCCTTCGCTGCCTTCCTGAGAAGACCTGCCTCTTTCCGGCTCTCGAAGTGGGCCCAGCATGTTTCCAATATTGCATCAGTGGTTTTCCCAACAGAGTAACGCTTTAATGGGGTGGATTTGTTCTCTGTCCGGGAAACATGTGCGCCCTTGTCAGATGCCGTCATTAGAGTGAGTTGCCCTCCACAATGGCCATCTGGTCGCCTCTTGGGGCTCTCCTTGCTGGGCTCAGGAGAAGGGCAGTTTCCTAGATCCGGTGGTGTGAGGAGGAGTGAGGGGCCCTCTGAGACTTTTGGGTGAGTAACGCTTCTAAAAGAGCAGAACCATGCTAGATGGCGTGTTTACATCAGCTCAGATTCCTGGGAAATTCATACGAAAATTCTGTTGTGGTCTGAATTTCCTAGTAAACAGGGAAGAAACCAGTTTGCTTTGTCCAGTGCAAACTGAACCTTACTGAAGGATTTTAAATGCAGATGGGAAGGAGAAAACCCACTCCCATCTCCTCCCAAGGGATGGAGATGGCTGGCAAGGGGCTGGGGGAGGCAGCCCTGGGTAGGAGAGAGCCTTCCTTGGCCCCAGGCCTTAATAAACCAAGCCCCCACCTTCCTGGGAACTTGATTTTGTTTTCTTGAGCTCAGATTTTATCCTGAGCACTGAAGTTTCTGAAGCCAGCGTTCCTCACCTTCAGGGAGCTGTGACACCCTGGGATGGTTTGTTTGATTCATCAACATCCTTCTCTGCTTCCCCTGCCCAATCAGGGGTCTGTAACGTTCAGTTAAAGAATTAAAGTTTATTTCATTTTGAGCATTTCACAAAGTCCTTGAGATAATTGGAGTGTCCCTGGAGTGTTGCAAAAGCAGGTTTGGAAATCTCAGATGAAGAGAATGCTGGGCAGTGGATGATGGAGACAAAGGAGAGGTGAAGAGAGGGGTAAGGGAGAGATGAGGCTTTTCCTTTCCACTGGGTCTCCCATTGGGCTTGAGGGTCTGACCAGTTTCACAGTGATTCCATCCAAAAATGGTTGATTCCCTTCTGATGTACAGAGAACATAGGTGGAAAGACACAAAATCTCTCCGATCTCCCCACCTTTCAGCCAATGTAAGCATCATCTTAGGAAAAGACACCCTCTGTTTCCCAACGTCCTTTTCTTGCTCCACCAAAACCGTATGGAGTTTTAGGGAGACACCTCTTTATGCATTCGAAGTCTGCTGTTTTGAGTTTAGCCCCTAAAAGCTTGCCTCCTGCCCTAGAAGATTTATTTTATTAAGTTGTCCACACCTGAAAGTAATTGAGTCTCGGCGTGGGTGCGTAGGGAGGGCCGAGGCGCGATATCGGCTCTCTCTGCTACTCTCCGGCTCTGCGCCCTGCGCCTACGGCGCTCCTAGTCTCTCTGCCACGCGGCAACCTTGCACCCGCCACCGGCGGCCGGCTTTGCGGAGAGAGGCCCAGGGCTCGTGTAGGGGAAGGAGAGAGAGGTATGTGGGGGAGCGGGAGTTAAGCGTGGATGTGGGGAAGGGGTTGCGCCCAGCGTCGCCCGGCACCCTCGCGCAGCGGGGCAGCGGGTCCCAGTGCCCGGCGCACACGGTCGCCAGCCCGCAGGGCTCGTTAGCCGCTCTGGCACAGCAGTCGCTCACACAATGGGAAGCAGAGAGAGACTGAAATCGGTAGAAAGCATGCAAAGTTTAATGTTAACCTTAAGTCTCTATAAAACCAGATCAAAGGGAACAGGCGCTTGGTTTCTTCCTGAACCGCCGGGGCCTCGGGGTTCAGGGAGCCCGGGAGTCGAGCCCGAGGCCGCCCGGCCGCCGGCGCTCTTCTCTCCAGCCGGGGCCAAGGACTCAGCACCGCAGCCCGGGGCTTGAGTCGGGCTGGCGCACCAGGGCGGAACGGGCGCAGTGCCGGTGAACTTGGGGCCTGGTAAACTGATAGCAGCCCGCAGGGAGCCGAGCCGAGGACAGCAAGCCAAGGAAACGCGCGCGAGCCGGTGACTGACAGACTGTCCGACGCGCGGCCGGACAGGCAGCCGGGTGCCGGCTGTTCCAAACCCGCCGCTGCAACCGGCGGCCGCGCTCGTCGCACCCACCGGCCCTGGCGAGTGGCTGGGCAGCGAAGTGCCGCGTTCGGTCGGTGGTTCGCGCTTTCCTGGGACTCCTGCGGCGCAGGCCGTGCGTGTGCTTTCATTTTCTCCTGTAGTTTTTCAAGTCCACTCTTCGATAAATATACGTGGTTTTCCTTTCTCTTCCCAAAACGATTTGTCAAGGCAAATAACTCAAAATGGAGATTTCTAACCCTGCGTGGTCACTAACAACGTTTGCAGGACTGAATGAAACTCCCCTGGGTGTCCAGTGAGACGTGAGGATTGGGCTCTTTTTAAATTAGAAACCTGCACTCTAACAGAGCCTGCAAGGTTATGGCCATGAGAAATGCGAATGCTCACATCTTGAGCATAAATATAGAGAACTTTATTAGTAGCAAAATTATAGTCTCTCTCATCCCATGTAAAAAAAGAGTCGTAAATTGCAGACGTTCTCTGAGTGTATCAGTTTTACATCCTGTAGCATTCCACCCCTCCAGACATAAATCTCCATGTCTGCAGAGCCTGCCCATAGGTAAAACCACATGGCTATTTGATGCCTGCGTGTGCTGGCACAGTTACAGTGTGGCGACGGGCAGGTCTTGGTGATGGATATTGGGAGAAGGGTCCCTAGACCAGTGTGCATGGAGGATCCTTTGTGTTTGGACACCTGGGAAAAATACCCAGGATGCACATTGGTAAATAAAGCAGCCAGAGAGGACCTTCACCTCGTACATAGTCTGAAATTATAGGAAATTCACAAGCAGAATAAGGGTGGAAAAATTAAAGGGAGACCAAAGAAAAAAGGTAATTGCAGAGAGAGAGAGAGAGAGAGAGAGAAAGAAAGAAAACACAGTGTAGAGACAGACACAATGCAGAAAGACACAAAAGGGATAGAAATTCACAAAAACAAATCTAAGAGGGAAACAGAGAAAAAGGAGGTAGAGAGATGGAGTACTGTTAGAAAAAGAAATAAAGAGATATGGAAGGAGAAGAGAGGCAGATGGAATGAGAAAGAGTAGGTGCAGAAAGATGTAGAAGAAGAACTGAAACAAGAAGGGTGAAGAGGTAAAGAGCCAAGCCCAGACTGGGGATGGGGTGGGGAGGGCAGGAGAAGATCTATGCCTGGGAAGCTGGGAGCCTCCCCAGGGCCAGGCACCTCCCAGGGTCTCCCTTCTCAGGTTTCCCTGCTAGGAAAATCCAGGGAAGCCTTTGTGGGCGCCGTTTGTTTGCTCCAGACCCAGATCTGATGATGCCGTTGATTTGGTTTTTAAACAGTTAGTTTGCAGCCTTCTGGGCTGGGGCAGGGGTCTGCTAGCCATCCTTAAACCTGCAGATTGGATTGAATTTCGGCCACTTTGATGGTCCTGTAATGTCTCCCAGTTTTCCAATTTCCAATCCCCTCCACCCAGCTAGGGGTTGAAAGGGGACTTTAAATACGCCTTTGATAACGTCTCATGGTTACATATTTCCATAACAATTTTCTCTACCAGATCATTATGTTTGATGCAGCCACAGATGTTCCAGGGGAGAAAAAGGGAACCAGTCCCCTCTGTCCCAGCCTGCCAGGCTCTGGAAACAGGCATAGGGAGGCAAATTCGGGTGTTGCAGATGGACCCTTCTCCAGCATTCTTCTCCTCTTGCTGCCTCTACCTCCGGCTCTTCCTCAGTCACACTTTCTGATTCTTTCTCAGGGCCAGAGGCCCACCCTTTGCATGCAGCTCTGGCACCACTGGGGCCATAGATGTCTCTTTTCACCAAAATTTCTCTCTCCTGAATCCCTTTCCATGCTCTCTGCTTGGTGACAGTTTGCAGAGTCGATAAACTGCTACACATTAATGTTGTGGGAGGTCAAATTGGTTCCAGCTGCCCTCCTGGAGACACTGTCCTGAGGAGCATCAGGAGACCTTTCCTTCTTCCTCATACATTTACTGAATGTCACTGTGGGAAGACACTGAGATAGTTGCCCAAGTCAAATGTCTCCTGCCCTTGAGGAGTGCAGTGTCCACCCTGCTGGGGAAATGAGACACGTAGGCAAGGAACCTGGGCAGCAGCCTGAGTGGGTGTGAAGAATGGCCGAGGGAGGTGTAATCAAGTGGCTACTGTGTTCAAAGGCAGTGAGATGACTCTGGGGACATCTGAAAAAGCTTCATGGAAGAAGCTCTGGATCCTAATGGACATGCAGGGTGAGATTGCATCGTGATACGGACTGTTAGGCACTGCAGTAGGCTGATGGGGGAAGAATTTGGGGGCAGAGATACTTTTTAGTGCCCCCTCCTCCGGTCTGACCTGGGTGGTTGTTAGAGCAAGTTTGTCTCATTCAATACATTTCACCCAACATTTGTTGAAATGGGGCACCAAGCTGGCCATGTGCTGGGACTGGGGCATAGGAAGGGAGGAGACAGTTCCCTGCCTTGCTGGGCACTGTTGGTGTAGATCATGTTCTACAGGATTCCAAGGGGCTACTCAGGGCCGCTGGGGCAGAGAACAGGGGTGGCCAAGCAGGCAGCAGCCAGCCCCACCTCTGCTTCAGCCAGACCAGTCCTGCTTTTTATGTACTGGGGTTCCATGCGAAGCTTTCCTTTAGAAGAAAAGAGCAGTTCTGCTGCTAAGATGGACAGTAAGAAAATCCCTGGTTCATAGGTGCTTGTGCATTGTGAAAACCAGCTAAGTGAATAATGATCTAAATAATCTGGTCAGGAACTGAAGACTATGATTAAGCCATGATCCAGTTCTGCACACCCAAGTTTCAATTAAAACCCCCCAAGGTACCTTCTGTGCTTTTCCTGTGTGTCTGTGGCCTGTGGATAGAGTGCACACCAGGTCCTATGCTGCCCTTTCCTCTGGCATGGTCTTCCCACATCCTGCCTTTTTCTCCCAGTCCCCAGCTGGTTGGGAGTAGCGGGGTTCCAGTTGTTCCCAGAACACTCAGGGGAGCCATCCTAATGATACCTCAAAGCCAGACCCCCAAAATGGGGTGTCCAGTGGGCTCAGCTCTGCCACAGTCAGAAATCCCATACTCTTGCTTTTGTTCTATCCCAGGAGTTGCAATATGATAAAATGCCACCAGGGTGCAGGACAGAGATGTAGGGGCTCCTCTCTCTGAGGGCCAGGCTTGCTTCTGGTGTTGTCCACAGAAAGTGCTGAAAGCCACCTGTAAACACTGCCCTGTGGGGTATCATAAGATGAGTACATACAACTCCTACCTGCAAGAAGCTTGCAGTCCTCTGGTGCCTTCGGCAATACAATCCCCTACTCCTTAAGTGGGCAGAGGAGTCTGTAGGAGTTGTAGCTGGAACCCCCATCCCCTTCCAGCACCCGCCTCACTGCCCCAACGCCCAGAAGTCTCTGCTGTGCCCCATGTGCCTAGCCTCTGCCCAGGGTCTGCAGTGGCTTCTCCAGCTGTAAGGACCAATGCAAAAGGAGCCTAGGCTTGGTCTGCCTCCCTAAGATGCCCCAGGCACACATGGGGCACATCTATTGTGGGCTCCCTGCAGTTGGGACCCCTGAGGGAATAGGATGCTGGAACCCAAGGCAAAGACCTCTCAGGGGAAGACAAGTCAGCTCCTGTCTCCCTGCTAATCCTGGGGACCACCCTCCCCCAAGCTAGGCTGAGGCCTGCCCACAGGCCTGCGAGAGGACAGGGCAGCACCACTGAGCTGGGGCAGGGACAGTGCCCCTCGGAGACTGGGTGTGCCCCGTGTGCGTGTGCGTGTGTTGGCCGTGGTGGGAGGGCTGTGAGTATTGACTGGTTATTGAGGGACACCCACCTCCAGCCAGCCCTCAGCACCTTAGCTCCTCACCCCAGAGACATGTATTTGTCACCTCCCTGCTCAGGGCCCGGTGCTAGATACTGTGGGAGGCTGCGCAGGGGATTAGACAATCTCCACTCTTGAGGGAGGACTTCTTGGAAACGTGCTCAGAGGCCCCCAGCATGTAGCAGCAGAGGAGGAAGGGTTTCATGTGGCTCTGAAGGATGCATCATCCCTAAGCTCCGGGATGGCAAGGGACATGCCTGTCCTCTCACTGTTGAATTCCCAGAGCCTGGCAGCAGGCTGGCACATAGTAGACATTTCATTAATATGAATGAATAAGAGAAGGGGAGAAGTAGGAAGTCATCCAAATAAGGTGGTGGGTTGAGCCTGGGACACTGTGGAGGTGGGGGGAGGGTGGATGGCTGGGTTCAGACAGTCCCCTAGCCAGGCCTGCTCTTAGAGTGACCAACCATCCTGGATTTAAAACTGGAGTCCTACGTCCTGGGAAGCCCCTCAGTCCCAGGCAAGCCTTGGTGGTTGGCCACTCTCTCTGCTCCTCCCCTTGGGAAAGGGCCATTCAGGACCTGCCCTCCCCCTCCATCCCCCTTTCTCTTTCTTCCCTGCCCAGTGGGGTCTCCTCTCAGGTCTCCAGGGCCTAGCCCTGCCCCAGCCACGACCCCCCAGCCTGACCTCTGGGGCTGCCCACTTCCCTTTCACTCGGCCACTCCTGATAAGCAGACTAGAAACAGGTTTGCCCTTTCACCTCTGCATATCTCTCCGTGAGCCTGCAGGTCCCCACATCCTGGGTCACATCCTGAGGGCCTTGTGCACCCCTCCCCCGGGTTGCAGCCACCAGCCTAAGGCTTTGGGTGGGAGAGGAGTGTGGGATGAGGGGGCAGAAAGGGCCATAGCCCTTGGGAGACAGGCCTCTCCCTGTCCTGGCCGAGGACAGTCCAAGTGCCTGCTCCCAGGACGAGAGAGCTGGCTGGACAGGACGGCTGAGCTGATATGCCTCCCCGGGCTTTTGACTGACATTCTTGATGGAATTGGCCGGATGTTTCTCCTTCACAAGAGACACAGCCTCAGGCAAGACAGCTGTGCCTTCCTCAGCCCTGCTGCAGCTGGAGGTGCTGAGAACCCAGAACCCACACTTCCTACTTTTGGGATAACATCGCTGGGCCAAAAGGTCTCCAGAGAAGGGGTGAGGGGGCTTCTACAGGGTCCCAGAGGGACAGCAGGACTAGAGTCTGATTACCTCCTGCCTTCGTTCCTCCTGAGCTCCGTTCTCTGCTTGGGTCTGTGGCGCTGTCATCTGACTCCAGGCAACGCTGTTTGTGGACCACCTTAGACTCAGAGAGCCCTCAGGGTCAGCCCTGGGCCAGGCGCTGCTCTAGGCACTGACTCATGCCAAGAACTCTCCTTATTTTTGAGGAGTGCACCATCCAGGGACATTGCTGTCCAGAACTTCCATCTCCCTGAGCTAGAAGAGTGAGCAGATGCAGCTATTATTTAAAAGGGTACATTGTAATCTTCACTG
Organism: Cheirogaleus medius; assembly: GCA_008086735.1. Taxonomy (NCBI): domain Eukaryota; kingdom Metazoa; phylum Chordata; class Mammalia; order Primates; family Cheirogaleidae; genus Cheirogaleus; species Cheirogaleus medius. The sequence goes on along the minus strand of VBSM01000729.1, from coordinate 18,503,977 downwards.
ATTCAGAAGCCATTTCATGAATTTGCAGAGTTTGGGGGGATATCATCAGTAACAACATCAATTTTGTGGCCTTGAGATAGTAAGAATTGTATATCGGAGAATTTCTCCCTTTGGTTGAAATCCCTTCACAGCAAGTCCCAGAATGATGTGTAGCAGGGGAAGTTATCCATCTGTGGCCTGCAGGGGGCAGTGAAGGGAAGGGGGATGTTCCCACCCTTGATCTTGGGGTGGTTTGGGTGATTATGAACTGTGTGTGTGAACTTGAGGCTCAGGGCTCATATTTTTGTTTCTGCATCTTTTTACAGCCATATTTTTCAGACTTTAATCACTTGAGTAGAACCTTGGTGATTTTGGCCACATCTGAGTGCCACTTGTACCATTAACATTTTTCTTTAGCTCACTGTACACACACACACACACACACACACACACACACGAATATCTTTTTAAAGGAAATTTTACATCCTTACTATAAATGGAACACTAGTAGCACTTGTTATAAACAGAGTAGCTATAAAAATAAATAAAAGGAAAACTTAGCAATGTTATTCTGTTGTAGCTAGAGTTGCCTGTGGAAGGCTTTGAGTCTCAGGTTTGCTTTCTTTTCTTAAATAGGAATGTTAGCAAGTGTTAGAGGGGTGTCAACCTCCCCTCGACATTTGTCATATCTTTGGTGACCAGAGGCAGCTGTTATTGAAAGGACACATTGTAATCAGATAGGAAAGGGAATACACAATGATTTCCTCACTCTGTGTTCAGGGTGCCAACTAGATTATCTCAAGTTCTGCCCAGGAGCACTGAGTGGTTCCCAGGGCCTGTCCAGGAGGAGGCTTTCCCTGGCCATTGGTCTGAAGAGTCCCTCTCCGCTAATTCCTGACTGCGCCCTCCCCAGAGCACTCTGCCATCTGACGGCTGCGCCACTGCAGCCTCGTTCTTCAGCCCACGGGGGACGACTGGTGGAGTTGCTGGAGATGGAGGTGCTGATGCAGCCCAGAATATCCCAGTTTTAATGAGACAACCCTAGAAGGATCGTTTCACTTTCCTCAGTGGAACTACAGAGAATTTTCCCTACCGATTATGAGACAACCGCAAGCACAAGAACAAGCAGGGCATTTGAGCTACACTTGCGCTGCCGACAATTCCTAAGTGATGTTCTCAGTTCTGCACACTCCCTTAAGTTCCGTCTAGACTTTATGTCCAGCTGTCTGTGTATCCTCTGCACCTGCAGGCCGAATGGGCTGTCACACTTGCCCTGTCTAAGCAAAGTGGAACCCTTTCCCCTGCACACCTGCCGCTCGTCCTGGTCCCGTCCCAGTTAAAAGCCACTCTCCAGTGGCTCAGGCCACACAGCCCATGTGGCCCCTTTCTTGTCTTCACACTCCAGATCCAGTCCATCCATCTGTCCTGTTGATCCCACCTTCTAGGAATATCCAGAATCTAGTGACCTCTGCCACCCTCCTGGTCCATGCCCCCGCCATGTCTTGCCTGCACTACCCCAAATTCCTCCTAGCGAGTGTCCTACTCCTCCCTGCTCTCCACAGGCCAAAGCCAGAGTGATCTTTTGAAGATTTAAATTTGATTGTGTCACCCCTTGGCTTAAAAATCCCACCTTGGCTTCTCATGACAGTCAGAACAAAATCCAAACTCCTTCCACGTCTGGACCTTGCCTGCCCATCCTTCCTCTCTGCATGAGCCTGCCAGGATGGCTACTTTCTGTGGCCCCAACGCTCCGTCCTACCTCAGGGCCTTTGCCTTGGCTGTGCCCTCTGCCTGGACACCCCCCCCAACTCAGGTCTCACCATCCTCAGAGGGGTGTCCTGACCACCCTGAGATATGAGATCACACCTTACCCTTCATTTTCTAACCCCTACCCAGCTTTGTGCTACCTCAGAGCACTTGTCATTATTGACATTGTCTGAGAAAGTCTTTATTTCTCCTTCCCTTTTGAAGGATAATTTCGCAGCTACAGAATTTTCGGTTATTGAGGGTTTTTCCTCTCAATACTTTAAATATTTCACTCCACTCTCACCTTGCTTGCATGATGTCCGAAGAGAAGTCTGATATCATTATTATCCTTGTTACTCTGAAGGTAAAGCATTTTTCTCTATGACTTTTTTTGAGATTTGTCCTTTGTCTTGATTTTCTGTAGTTTGAATATTATATGCTTAAGTGTTTGCTATTTATGCTGCTAAATGTTCTTTGTTGATACTGTATTATAAATTTATTTGTTTATTTGTATACTGAATGTCGTGAGGATGTAAATTCATGAGGGCAGGGACTTCGTCTAATTCCCACTGTCTGGAACAATCTTTGAAGTTAATGGCATTTGATAAATATTATATTTGTTGAATAATGACAGAATAATCAAATATAGGCCCTCTGAATAAGGTTTGCATAAGAAAGTAATGTAATTCATACTACAAAATATTTTCTGTTTTATTTTCTTTATTTGGAGTTATTTAATCTACAGTTATATGTCAGTATAAAATTGTCAGCTTGACTTGGTTGGAGTAATATTAGTAGTAATGACTAACCACTTGCTGAGTAATTACTACCTGCTAAACATTGTCTGGATGGGCTTTGTACTTGTTAGCTCATTTACTCCTCACAAGAACTCTAGACCATGAGCTTAATGTCTGACTTCTGCTTCTACGTTTTCATTGAGGTGAATCTTATGGAAGCAAAGTGCACTAATTCCAAGTGTACAGCTCAAGGAGTTTCTATGTACATCACACCTGTGTGACTACCTCCCAGACCTGGAGCTGAACTGGACAAGTGTACCCCGGGCCTCCCACGTCCTTTTCAATCATTTCCCCCACCGCGGCCCCTAGTCTAAATCCTATCACTGTTGATTGATATTGGGAAGGACTGTCTTTTATTTAATCCTTTCTGTTTCTTAAAAAAAGTGCTAAAACACCTTTCTTTTGCCTCTCCTTTAATGCCCTTGCTTGATTAAATGAAAAGTAAGGAAATTAAAGTATAATTTCATGATCTGTTAATACCAAATTTGGGAACCAGCAATTTAGAGCCCCCACCCCTGTCCTGCCCAGCTCTAGATGCCTTCCTGAGTCTTCTATGTTGAGGGAGAGATGGGCAGTTTGGGGAAAAATCTTGCACATTTGTCGTAGTGCTAGGCCCGAGGCAGGTATTTAGAATACCTGATGGATGGATGGATTGATCGATCATCTGCAGTAGATGGTGCATCCCTGCCCTTGAGGAGTTCCTGGGGATTGGTCTTCCTTTGTCTGGGGAGGAGGCACCAAGCTGCCAGCTGGTGAGGTCAGATGCCCCCAGCTCCCAGCCTGGTGCCAGGAACTGTCCATCACTTCTGGGGGTCTCTGGCTGGATTCCCACTGCCCCCAGCCCATACTGACCCAGGTGCACACCTTCTCCTACAGCCCTGTCTCCACCACCATCTCCACCCTGGGTCCCTTCCCACACTCCACCAGGCCTGTCTTTACCTCTGGCCTCCCTCTTTCTCTTGCCTGGGGCTGGGCCAGGCCAGTCCAAGTTCAAAGCTTTGGGGGTGTCACAGTCCAGGAATGAGGGCTTTCATCTGAGTGGAAGGGCGCAGTCCAGAGGGGAGACATTTCTTTGCAAGCAGATTGGTCCCAGCCTCCTATAAGTAGGACAGCCCAGAGTGCTCTGTGGCCCTAATTGTTCCATCCCCAACTGCCCCAGCACACACACACACTTCCCAGCGAGAACCGAGCCCGGGCACTAACAGTTGGAGGATCTTAATTCCCAGTCTGAGGATCTCTCCCTCCCTCCTGCCACTTACCCCCCTCCCCTCTCTAGTTTCTCCCCAAGGCTTTGAAATACTCAGAAGCACCAGGGAGCCAAGTCTTGATTTTAGCAGAGAAGAGAGAGGCAGCAGGGACGTACAGACACGGGTGAGGATGCAGAGCAGGCTGCCAGGCCCCAGCAAGACAGAGCCAGGCCGGGGAAAGACACTATCCCTCCCCAAGTTAAAGCTTCTGGGGGACCTTCAAGTGTACACATGTGCTGGCAAGGGTGGGGCAGCCCTGGCTTTGCTCCTAGAGGATGCTGAGGAGCAAATTTGTGCAACTCTGGGTCCAAAGGATGTGGAGGGGTCTGATCCCCTCAGACAGTGCTGCCCCTTTTCCATCTCCATGTCACCCCACACAGCTGAGCTGGCCACAAGCTCCAAGGTTCCCCAGCCTCCTGGGCAGAGCCCCGAGGGGAAGGACCAGGATGGCCAAGATCCCCCTCCGACATACAGCTGTCACCCCTATTCCAGCCCTGTCTAGCACCCGCTCAGAACTTCACAAGCTCAGACTTCACAATCCGTGGCCTCCCCATTCCTGGGGCCCTTCCCCAGGTGTCAGCAGCAATTTCCTGGCAGGCCTGGTGACAGGAGCCTGAGCCAGCCCAGGGGAAACCCAACGCCATGGTGTCAGCTGCGGGTGTCCCTTGGTGCCTGGGGAATGGGGCTGAGACTGTGCAGAGCTGAGCAGCCTGCGGGGATGGTGGGGGGAGGACGGCCACTGTCCTCCTCCGTGCCTCCCCTGCCCCTTCCTGTGTGTGGGGGCTGCTGTGCCCACGCCTCCTGCACCCAAGCACCCTGGCAAAGATACCTCTTTCCCGTTTCATAAATGGACCAAGGCTGCAAAGAGTCCCCCACACCTGAGAGACAGTGCCTGGGGCGGGCAGTGCCCTGCTCTGGACAGTCACATTCTTTCCTCCCCACAGTGGTGTGGGGGTGACCTCGGCCCCTCCCCTCTCCATTCTGACCTAGCACCAGCATTTAGGGAAACACCTTCATCCCACGGATGGCCAACAGCTCACGCCTTCTGCCGCTGGTTTTACGCCATTGCTGGATCTGTGGGGAGATCCGCCTTCACTGTCAGCCAGAACAGCCCTGAGGGAGGCCTGGGTCCCCTCTGTCCTCTGTATCCCCGTCAGGGTCAGCGGGGCTACTTTCCCAGGACTGGTCCTTGAGGGTGTTGACTGGTCACATTCATGTGTCATCTGCCTCCACACCCCCCACTTTCTTTCGTTTTACATCTGAATGTGCCTCTGTACCTAGAGCTGTGCTAAATACTGGACACAATCTTTGTTCTCAGAGGAACCATAATGTAGTGGGGGAATCAGACTGGAAAGCGTGCACGATAGAGTGACAGAGAGGCTGCAGTGGGGAACATGCTGGCTTTGGGGCCCAGCATTCACCCTAGAATATTGGGAGCTTTGGGCACACAACGGTGTGCCCAAAATGAAATATTTAGTCTACTTGCCTCTTAACAGATTTGGATGCAATAAATATATATGAATACATACATTCTAAGTTTAAATGTTTTTAGCACTATCATAATCACCATTTTCCTGGATGATGCATACGTCCCCCACCCTTGGCACAGAGCAGGGGCTGAGTCAAGGTTTGCTGCATTGGGTTGGATTGATTTCCCTACGGGGGTTGCGATGACTCATGGTCGGAGGAGATGCCCTGAGAAACAAGACTGGTCCCAGCCTGGAGGGCCTAGGAGATGCATGCAGAGGCTTGGGACATGGGCAAGTGGCCATTGTTTGGTCTGGGCCTAAGTTCTGGTCAGTGTCAAGTTAGCTCTTTTCTCATGGTTTGCAGACACTTTGTATAGTCATTGTTGCTGTTAGAGTTTCTCTTGCATAGGCTGGCTGAACAAATGTGTCCCCTGTTCCCTTCTTAAGAAGTCTCTGCCTGGGACATAGCTGTGTGCTTGCTGCTTGACACGGGCCCAGTCCCTGTTTTCCAGGAGCTCAGAGTCACTCTTCCTAGAGCTGTGGAATGTTGCTGCTGGGATTCATCTCGGGTCATCCCGTAGTCCTGTCTCCTCTTTTTGCAGAAGAGAAAACTGAGGCTGAACATGCAGTGATTTTCTTAGGCCTGTCCAGCCATTTGAGGTTCTAGACTCCAGATCTCCTAGTCCAAGTCCCTGCAGACCCCAGCTATGCTATTGCCCAGGAATGTCATTTTTCTCCCAGCCTCTTGCCCTGCCAGGCCTTTGTTCCCTCAGCCTGGCCCTGACATTTATTAAGTACTTGTAGCATGCAGAGTGCTGGACTTTGCCTCAGGCAAGAATGTCTCCAAATAAAATAATGTAGTTGTTCTTAGACTTGAGGATTTTATGGATCAATTAAAATTTTTTAATTGAAGGATGGATGTAGGTTTCATAGTTTTTATTTTACCAAGAATATACTTTTTAGAAGTCCTACTTTCATCATGTTGTGTAACAAGAAAGCATTTTAAATCAGAAAAGGGATGATATCATTTCAAATTTTTAAACTAAAATGTACCCATATAAAAGAATTCATTACTTATTTTTCTCCTTCACCTCAGACTGGTAAAAGCATTGTCATGGACCAAAACCCTTCTGTGGGCCTGAATGAGAACACCCAGCTCCGTCCCAAGGAGCCTATGCTCTGGTCTAGGCGGGGAGGGGCTGGCTCAGACCCCAGCCATCACCACACACCCCTCCAGGAAAGGGCTGCCCAGAATGTCACGGCCAAGTTGGAGCATGGTGGAGCTGATCCAGGCCCTTCTGGTGCCTGGTGATATGGGAACCGAGGGTTCTGGGAGGGGCCGCTGGGAGCTCTGCCCTCAGTTGTCTGACATTATTGCTTCTATCGGGTTGCTTAAACCTGTGTGCTGGCCCGAGGCTGTTCGACCCTGGGGCTTAAGTCACTGGCCAGATATCCTGAGCCTTGGGCAGTTGTGCCAGCTTCTCTCACTGGCTGTGTGACCTTGGACCAGTCCCTGAACCTCTCTGGGCCCCTTTTCTTGGCTCACTGAGCTAATGTGAGCATAATCACTAATGTAGCAAGGGTACAGTTGTATGGCCACAGGGGCTTCTTTTTAAGAAGTTGCTAAATGTCCCAGGATCCCAGAACACTTGGCTTGTGTCCCATTGATCCATCTTACAGGTGAAGAGACCAAGGCCTAGAGAGGGGAAGTGGCCTCTGAGGCCGCACAGCAAGCTGGCAGCCCAGGTCCCTGGCTCCCACGTCAGAGCCTTTCCTGCACGCCCCATGGCCTCCAGGCCTTCATCCAGCCTGACATCTACCCAGCCTCTTGCCCCTCTTGGCCTTTGTTCCACCAACCTCCCACTTTCCACTGGTTTCTGCGAGTTCACCTTACTGACAGCACCTGCCCCTCAGGGGCTGGAACTTCTAGGCACAAATCTTGAGAGCAGACACCATTGCTCGGGCGCGTGGCAGCCCCTGCCTCACTCCAGGACAGGCGCTGTGGGCAGCTCTGACTCTCGGGAAAACCTGCGTCTTCTCCCCGTCCTTCCCATCCTTTTCATCCTCCCTCCACCCTGCCCAGGTCCTCTCCCCCTCAGCCTTATCTGTCCCGGGATCTGACCTGCAGATGCACTCGCTGCTCTGCGTGCTCCTGACCCCGGGATGGCATCGCCGCCCAGCCTGCCTGCCCCGGGGCCAGCTCCGGCCTGTTCTCCTTCCCTTTAAAAGCCCCCATGTCTTGAAGCTGATTAAAACAAACACAGCTCATATTTTTGTTCTTAATCCAATTCTGTGCTGGGCTGGGGTCGGAGATGGAGGATAGGATGACAGAGACACATTCCTCACTATGCCAGGGGGGAGAGGCACAACCGGGTACCCGCCAGGAAGTCCCCAGTGGCTGGGGAGGCTGTGGTCCAAGTGGGGTGCTGGCAGACAGTGGAGGATGGCCCCTCCCTGGCAGGACTCAGCTGCTGCTCCCAGGGAGCATGAGGGGAGCAGCAGAGTCAGAAGTTCTCCAGGGCCTTCCCAGAAGGGGAGGTGACGTGCCCTTCCGGGAGTAGCCAGCTGGGGGCGAGGGCTCCCAATAGAGGCCTTCATTCTCTCCAGTCTGGGAAGAAGACAAGATCCTCTTGTCTCAGGCGACCCCTTCCCGTGACATCCTTCCTCAACACTTGGCCTTGGAGTTCCTCGGGACACATAGACCAAGATACATGCCGTGGATGCCTTCTTATCTCATAGGCGAGGCTCACAGGCCTCTGCGAACCACCCTTACCTGCCAACGAAGGGACCACCTGCCATCCAGTGTGGAGGAGGAGAGAGAAAGTCCAGAGATGATGCACATGGTCTGGAGGCCATGCAACTGGGTTTGAATCTTGTTCTGCCACTTACCAGTTGTATGACCATGGGCAAGTTATTTAATCTTTTTGCACCTTAGTTTCAGCATCTGTAAAATGGGGGCAATATTAGTACCTACCTCATAGGATTGTTGTGAAGAAGTGTGCTCTTCGAATGCAAGCACTAAGGACGGCGTATGGCACCGTACTCTGTGCTACACTGAATATGGTATCTAAAAATAACACCAAACACAAAAGTGCCTAACACTGTGCGTGGCAGGTGTTCACTGGATCTTAAAATTGTGTGATTTCATTGCTAAATGAGACCTTCAGAGACAGTCTTGTTCAAGAGAAGAGGGAAGAAGGTAGGTAGAACAAATAAAAAAATGCAAAGGAAAAAGGAGAAAAAGAAAAGGTGAAAACAAAGTAGAATGGTCCAGAGGAGAATAGGAATGAGCCTAAAGAATATGAAAAAGGAAGAAGGAGGAGGAGGAGGAAAAACTGCCAGAAGGAAGGAAGGGAAGGAGGGAGAAAGGGAGGAGAGGAAAGCAAGCTAGATAAGAGATTCCAGAGGGAGGGGTAGTGGGGCAGGATGGAAGGGGCCCAAAGATAGGGGATTGCTGGCGAGGGGCCTCAGCATCTGCCTTGGGGGTCTGCAGGGCTAGGATTTCTTCCCTGTCCTCCTGAACAGCCTCATGTCGTGCCCCTACCCCCATGTTCCACCCTCCACCCTCCACCCTCCACCCTCCACCCTCCACCACGCCCTGCGTTCAGAGTCAAGATCCCTACGAGACGTCTCTGGACCAGCTGGGATCAGAAGACCAGGTAGGGGAAAATTCTCCTGGACTGTAGGTTTATAATAGGTTTATAGTCTTTCAGGGCTGAAAAAGATCTTAAAGATCCATTATGTGAATCCTAGTGTAGACAGCTCACCTGCCTGGCTGCCTCCAGAATGGCCCGAGTACCTCTTAGGAGAGGGCCCTCACTACCCCTTCAGAGGTGTTTACTGGGCCCCTTCCAAGACTGACCTATAGCTTCTGTGGCTGCAGATCAGTCAACTGATAAATGACAATTTTATGAGTACCTATTTTGTGCCCCACCAGAAGGACAGAGGGCAAATCAGAGAGGGACCCCAGCAGACGCCTGGGCCCACGGCGGGTGCATGCGTGCTCAGCCTGTCCGTGCCTGGTTGTCATTGCCGCCCAGGTCCCAGGGGTCTCTCATCCTCCTTCCATGCCCCTTGGTCACTTGGCTTAGGCTGTGACAGTTCTCCACACCACAGCTAGAAACCAAGATGTATCCGTAGGTCAGGGGAAGTGGGGCTGGAGATGGCCTGTAAAAATCTTGGGCTCCCCGTAAACACAGAGAGGGCCTTTGAAAGCCCAAAGCACTTTTATGTGCTAGTTAAAGGGCCTTCCTGTTGTGTCAACAGGATTTACAGGGAGGTGGGTGGGGACACGGGGGAGGTGAGGCCACGTGTAGCCCCGCCTACTGACACACCCCACCCCCCAGGCTTTTGGAGCTGTCACCCTCTGGGTTCCAGAGAAGGGAGGAAAGGAGAGCTTAGCCACTTCTTGGCTGTCACACTCCATCTACCAAGCAGGGACTGTGTGACTCCTCCTTGATGCTGTGGGGTCCTGAACCAGCCCCCGGGAGGCAGTGCCGATGCAGCACTGGGGAGGGAGGCCCCCAGACAAAGGCACTCTCAGGAGGCAGGAGCCAGGCTGCTCGTGTGCATGTTAAGTGTGCAGGATGAGACAAGCCAACAGGCTTCCTTAGGAGACGCTGTCCCACAGCCGGTCTTGCCCAAGTCCCGTGTCTGCTGCCAGCACCAAGGGATCAGGGGCAGCGAGCGAGGTGTCTGCCCATCTCCGCTCCATGAGTCGGGGATGCCCATCCATCCACCTGCCTCCCTGTGACACCCAGTAGGAATGTGATGTCCATGCATTTAAACTTAAACAGCCCCACCTGATCAATGTGTTGTTCTGGCCCATTCTCCCTCTGGGAATTATGTGCCGTGTTGGTGAATTTTCTCTCTGGGAGAGGTGGACTCAGCAAGTTGGGGCTGAGAAGGACCTTCCCTGACCAGTGCGGAAGGATTGAGTTCGCCCTCCCTGCTCTCCCGCAGCACCCTGTGCTCGAACCCCTATGGGGCCCGGCACAGCATCACTTAGACCCACAGGTTCTCACTCTGGACTGTGAGCTCAGTGCCAGCGTTCACTGCCACCCCTGGAGCCAGGCGTCCTGCAAGGCGATTCGTGACCTGGTCCCCTTTCATCCTCCCTCCGCCTGCTCCGGGAGGTGCCAGTGTCGTCCCCGTTTTATGGTTCAGGATGGAGAGAGCTAGCATTTGCTGGCCCCTTCTCCTTTATCTGGCTGGTCCTTTCAGGAAACAGTACGTGCATTCTCTCCTTTAATCCTCCTGGCTTCCCCAGTGGGTAATACCCACCCCAATTTATAAATGAGGAAATTGCGGCCCATGGGAGTTCGGTAACTGGGGCAAGTTCCAGCTGGGTGGTGCCCAGCCCGGTGCTCTTCCCTGTCCCTTCCTTTCATCTGAGCTGGAGGTCTCCTGATCACCTCGTTCCCCGGATGCCGGGACACGGAGAAAATCCCTGCTCTTGTCTGGTGGCAGAGGCACCTCAGCCCTTGCCTCTCAGGCTCAACTTGTCCCTGTCTGTCTCAGCAGCGCTTGCCCTAGGCTGCGGGCTCTGGCTGCCCTCTTCCGGGTTTGCCTCATCCTCCTGGTGACGCCCCCATCCCTTCCGGGGAGCAGCAAGGGGAGCCACATGCAGCCTCCTAGGCCTGGGGCCCTAGGGCTCTGTACCCAGGCAGGGGGATTTCTGGTTAACCTCACGGTGACCCCTGTCCCCTGCCTGCTGGCCTGAGGTGCCCATCGCGGCCTCAGGCCTCTGGCATTCTTCCCTGACGCTGCAATTCCCCTCTGCTCCTCTGTGACCCTATTGAGTTTCCCCAGGTCCAGCCAACCAAACACTGCCATATGGGGGAGAGTTACATTTCCTGTATATGTGTCAAAATATCTGAGCGGATGTGAAATAGATCAGACATGTATAAAAATAAACTTTTACAGGGTGACTGACTACTCCCCTCCAGGGAGTACCAGCGATCCGCTCTTCATCTGGGGCCCAGAAACTTGGCTGGGGCCTTGGGGACCACTCCTCATGCCTGGCTCCCTGCAGCCATCCTGTCTCACTTCCTCGGGCTTGGGGCCAGCTCCTCTCTGGGAAGGCATTCTCCCCAGGGGTCCGTGGGCATGGAAACCCCTCCCCTGTATGCCTGGAATTAGCAAGTCACCTCTCTGGGCCCAGGTCTCTTGATGTGGGTGGTAGGGCTTGCTCTTTCATCTCCCCTTTCTCTCTGACAATCCGTGACTCTATAATCCAGGGGTCTCCCATCTAGGCTACAGTGGGACCACCCGATCACCTCTTTTGTTGATCAGAGAATGATGATTACATCTCAGTTGGCCTTTTCCTATTGTGTTAGAGTGAGCCCTGGTGGACAAGAGGGCAGGGGTCTTTCTGACAAGGCACCCCCGCCTGAGTTTACTACAAAGGTTTGTCAAGGTCGTCTGCTTATCAAGGTCATCTTGTCCATTCCTCTGCTTCCAGCTAACTGTGCATGTGACCTGGTTCAATTAAACAGGGCTTGTTCCCTTCATTCCTAATGGTTTGCAGGAAGCAGCATCCTAAGCCTCATACCAGAAATTTCTCCCTAAATGTAATTCTAAATCCTTCCACACTCAGACTCCACCCCTCGCAGAGAGGTTGAGGAGGGGTCAGATATAAGTGGGAGCTTGAGAGTGTGCATTGTAGTTTTGGACAGTCTGGAGACTCCTGCATCAACCCCTCTGTGACCCTGAAGCTTGGACAGAAGACTGTATCTGCCAACCCATGTGATTCCTACCAGATGCCATTCTAGGGCCATTGGTTCCTGTCTGGCAAAGCACTCAGCCTGGTGGTGACATTTGCCTTTGCCCAGCCAAGGGGCCAGAGTGTCCCGGGACTGAAATCGATGCCTGGCACCCAAGCTTAGTCAGTACCCAGAGGCTAGGGGCTCACTTCCATTTCCTCACAGCCATCCAGACTGGGGGGTCCTCCTCCTTCCCAGCTGGGCTACCAGCAGGCAGGGAGGGAGCCCAGGGCCACCTCACATGCCTCTCACACTCTGCTTCCTGGCCTCAGGGCTATCGCTGCAGATGCACCCCTCCCAACAGAGACTGGCATCTGACGGGCAGCTGCCATCCTGCCAGGAAGCTGGTGTGCAGAGCTTGGACTCCGGGACTGGCCCTCAGCCTCAATTTGGCCAGGACCTCGCATTGCTTGGCACCTGCCCACGGCCTTCCAGACCTCTTTGAACACCTTGTGTCCAGGCAAATGTCAGCAGTTACTGACTCTGAGGTTGTGCTGGGTGGGAAGACACAGGTGCGTTCAGGGTGTCACAGGGAGGCAGTATTTTGGAGAGGCCAAAGGAGAGGCAGGGCTGACAGCTGGTTCTCTCAACCCTCTCTAGTTCTCTCCAGGGCAAAGGCCCCAGTGCCATTCTTGCCAGCCCCTGGCACCCTCAAGTTTGGTCCCAGATACTCTATATTCCCCACCTTACCATGAGCCCTGTTCCTTCCTAGACACTTAACCCTTAATCAGGTCCTTGTTAGTGAAAATAACGGGTGGCTCGTCTATGAGTCCTAGGAGCATTTATTATTGGATAGACGTAATGTTTAAAAGGTATCAGTCCAGTGTGATATTCTGGCAGCTGAGGAGGCACTGCAAGGCAGAAGTTCACATTGGTGACCCCTGGGATGGCCGTCAGCTAGGATTTCAGGCTCCTGGTCTGCAGCTAGTCATTTGGGTTTCAATACTGAGAATGACTCAATGGAAGTAGTTCGGATAGTCTACTGTGGAGCCTAAGGCAGCCCCTGATAGGGCCCAAGTTTTTTCCATTGGTTGATATGGTCCATGCTGCTCTTAGGAACATCCAATCAGCTGTTGGTTGGGTTTAAATTTTCTCCCTCTTGCTTTTGGCTCCAACCTCTTCTAAAGGCTGGCTGCATGTTGTTAGTGCTACTAGCTGGAAGAGTAGGAAGTCACATACCAAAACCCTAACCCTAGCCCAACATCCCACCTGCCGATCCTTGGGGTTAACCAAGTCCAAGTTAAATCCAAGTTTACTGGCTCCCTTGTTCAGCTGTAATCCAGTGTCTCTTCCCCTGATAAAGGTCTGTCTCATGGGTAGTTTAGTCCCCTGAAGTCCTGCCTCACTCTGTCCCCGGCTTTCTTCCCTCTTTTCCCTCTGGCTCTCCAGTTTGGTCCCAGTATTCTTGGGGCAAATGTCATGCAGCTTGTGACATTCCCTCTTCCTGGGCAGGAGCCTGCCTTTCCTCAACTGACAGAGGGGTCTTGTGGGCAAGAATCTTACTCACCTGCACTTTGGTGCCCCACCTGCCAAGTCCAATGCTAGTTTGAGTGCTACCTCTCATTCATAGTAGGTCTTCAGAGCAGAGGCAACTCCCAGAGTCTCGTGCACATGCCCAGCACCTATGTGGTGTGTAAGGAATATCTGTGGAATGCAATCATGTATGAATGGATGAGACCCGACCCTGGGCCCTGGGGATCTCAGCCTGCCCCTTGTCCCCAGTGCTCACTGATGGCCCCTTCTCTCAGGAGACGTCTTGCTGAATCCCAGTCCCTGAGGGTTTATAATGTCACTACTCTAACATTCAGAGCACGTTTAGTATTTTTTAAACGTATGTTGCAGTACTACAGCTACAGGCTGAAGCAGAGTATTTTTTGTCAGCTGAAATCACATGTCCCAAAGTGCAGATGGGCCCAGGAGATGCTCCTGTGTTGGTTGTGGTTGAAGCACCCACCTGAGATGATGGGCCACCAGCCACACTTGGGCAGCGTTGCCTTCAGGGCGCACCAGGCAGGACACGGAGGGAGAAGGAACACGGTCTTGGCAGTGCAGCACCGGCTGGGGCCTGGTGTTCCCGTGGCCCTGGCAGAGCTCAAAGACAGTGTGGGAAAGAAAGCCCTTTGCTGGTCCCAGCTTAGGGTGGCAGGACGTGTGTGTGAGCGTGTGTGTGTGTGCGTGTGTGCGTGCGTGTAAGAGAGAGTGAGCAGTAGTTGTAGGCCGCTCCTGGCAGCCTGTGCTTGTCACTGCAGGGCTGTGGAGAGTGATGTGTTTGACTCAGACGTCTGGGCTGTAGAAGAGACTCTTATGTGAAGGTGACGGCCCTGCCTGTTTCCTCGCTGCCTCCACTAACCGAGTCCCACATGCTGCCACACGGGCTTGTGCGGGCTGGGCCTTCAGCCACGGAGTCCCTTCACAGGGGCAGCTCCTGCTCATCCTCCAAATCCGCCCCAAGCTTCCTCCCTGGTGAAGCCCTGAGATCAGGCCCCGCCTCCTGTTAGAGTCAGGAGTTCCTTTGCCTCCACAGTAAAGTTCATGCACAGTGCTGAAATGGCAGATTTATGTGTCCCTCCCACAGGGACATGTCTCACTAGCCTCTGTTCCTGCCTCAGCACCCGGCACAGCACCAGGTCAGGTGGGCACTGATGTCTGTGCCTGGAGCATGAGCCTGGAGGGTCGGGCAGGGGACGACTGGCAGTCTTCAGGAGGAGGGGGCTGGCCCAGGGTCCAGTCCTGTGTGCCAGGCCCCAGGCCTGCTTGGTTGGCGTCAACCGCTGCAGCTGGCCAGGGAGGCCACCAGTGACATCTAGTGGTCACAGTGGGCTGCAGCTCCACGAGGTTTTCCAGAAGGTGTGAGTCCTGTGTGTCAGCTCTGGGGTCCGGCTTCTAAGACGCCCACAGCCAGCGTCTGACTTCTCCAAGACCCCAGGACGGCAGCACAGGCCAGGCCTTAGGTTGTCTGGTGCAGGGACCGAGGCTTGTCAGATGCTGGGCTACCCACTGTTAGCAAGGGCAGGGCCCTGGCACCCCCTGGGCTCCTGGTCCCCTCTGAGATCTGCTGCCCTCCTCCTGCTCCAGCCCCTCAGCTCTGCGGGCCCTGGGCTTGGGATCATCAGCCTCAGTCTCAGCTCCCAAGACCTGGGGAGGGCGAGATTTAGGGTCCCCATTGGAGCAGCCACAGACCCATTTTGGTGCAGCTGCTGAGACAGCCAGTGCCAGCCGGTGGATGAGGGGCAGGGAGGGGGCCTCGATTACCTACCAAACTCCTGTGTGCCAGGCACCGTGGAAGACAGCCACAGGTCTAGCCACAGGTCTAGGCACACTGGGATCTTCCCTGACAGTTGTGGATGGCAGTAAGAGCACCCATTTACATTTATAAACTCAATCCATCCATCTGGATGTCTTTATGGGTCGGACACTGTGCTAGGACTTGGGGGCATGGCCTTCCTCTTTTGGCCCTCACAGCAATCGTGCAAGGGAGGCCGGGCAGTGGTCGCACTCCCATTAGACAGAGGTGGGGACGAGACTCCAGGACCAGGCTTGCTGAAGGCAGGCCCCAGGCCGGCAGCCGGGCACTTGGCTTTTATCCTGCGCAGTTCACATCTTCGCTGTGCCAACGTCCAGTCAGCCTGTTCAGGGGTATTGCAAAGGGCCTCAGGAACCTGGATGTTCACAGACCTGTCCCAAAGCACCCTCCCAGCCTCACCCATCTTCCCCGCCAGACATTGTGCTTATTTCCCAGTGACACAAATTGCACTTGTAGTTGTTTTTAAGAGGGGTCTGAGCCCACTACTGTCCAGCACTCTGCCTGCATTTGTTCCTTTCCCCCAAGTCACCAAACCCACTCATTCCCAATAATCTTCCCCCAATTACGGCAATTATTGTCTGATTGCATGCTCTGATTACACAATTACATTTTCTCGTGCTAATTGCATAATTAAGACAAGCAATTACATGGAAAAACATAAAATTTCCAGGCTCCGAATGTGGTTTGAGGGTCCAGCAAGGTACCGCCACTGTCCCCCTTGGGGAGGGCAATGGGGGCTCCCCGGAACAGGCGCAGGGGGTGGGTAGTAACCATCTCTCCCAGCTTCTCAGGATACCACTGATCTGAGGCTTCTGTCCTCATGGCCCATGGGACACTGGACTCTCTAGATCAGGTAGCCTGATTTGGAAAATATGACCCAGCAGTTGTGGCCCTCAAAGCCACTGTCACAGGGGCACCTGCTTACAGATGGCCACTGGCCTCAGAAAGACAGAGCCTGAGCTGTGGCACCATGTGAGTCTAGAAGCCCAGGCCTTCTCCAGTGTCTGCCAGTGTCCTGGGGAGGGCTGGGTAGATGGGTGTGAGGAGGAGAGGCAGAAGGGGGAGCTGACTCTCCTCTCTTCCATGCTCAGAATTCTGGCTCCTGCTGCTTTCCTGAAAAGCCCATAGCCTGGGAGAGAGTTAACAGGCCACTCTCTTCCCCAGCTCATCCTCCTTCTGTCTCCCGCCCCAGAAGATGACTCCAGCTTTAGCCCTCCAGGAAGCCTTCCTGGATTAGCTCTGCTCGTGGCATCTCCCACAGTGTGACCTCAATCCTGTCCATCCCACGGTTTGTCCACCACAGGGTCCTCCCCTCTAGAGGCTGGGAGCTCCCCGATGGCCGAGGAGAAACCTCACCCATCCCTCTGCCCCCTCTGTGCAGGTGCCCTGCCGCTGTGGAGCCCATGGCCCCCTATACGGTATGCACAGGTACATTTGCAAATTCTGTCTATTTCAGATGCACCAGGGGAGTTGGCTATTTAAAGAAATACTATAGAAGATCCTTTGGCAAAGACTGGAATCACTTTCAGATTTATTTTTTATGTAATTTTGTATTTCATCTCTCTAGAGGAGGAGGTGGGGGTGAGAGACAGGCTGCAGGCGGGTTTATATCTTTCCACAGCCTGCTCTACTGGGCCCACCCTGCCTGCTCCTGCCTGGCTCAGCATGTCTCAATTTTGTCTTCTTCATTTGACAAGCATGTATTCAAGGCCTTGCCGGGCTCAGTGTGCTGGTGGCGTGCGATGCAATGGTAGAGCAGGCCCAGCCCCCACCTCTGGGAGTCGGTGAGGGAGACACAGACGGGTGCTAGGTGCATGCACACAAGCATGTTCAAGGGGGGTACTGGGTGCATGCAGGGAGGTGGGATTACCTCTGCCCAGGACTGGGGAAAGCAGGAGGAGGTGATTTTAAACCTGAGTTTTGAAGGATTAATGGGAAGAGTTCAAACAGGACAAGCAAGTGCAGAAATGGCAGGTGAGTGTGGCCAGGGTGGAGGATGGAAATGGGGGGAGGGGAAGCTGGCATGGCAAGCAGGGCCAGGCCACAGTGGCCTTGGCTGCCAGGCCAAGGAGGCCAGTTTTGATTCCAAAAGCAAAGGGGATTGATTAAGCTGGATGCTGTTACTCAGAGGAACGAATCAACCTTACTTTTATTTTAGGAAGATGCCTTTGGCTGTGGCATGAATGTGCCCACGGTGGTGGGGCTGGATGGAGGGGATGACGAGTTCAGAGCCGTGGGCTGGAGGGAGGTGAGAGCCTGAACCGGGTGGGCAGTGGGGATGCAGGGCAGAGAGATTGCTGAGATGTTTCTGGGAAGAAGGGAAATAGCAAGAGGGCTCATTTGTAAGGGAGAGGAGACGAGGACAGGGTGGGGAAGGGGCAGCAGGTCAGGGAACTCCTGACTTGTGAGCTCTAGTTTCTCTATGGACTAGAATTTGGGTCACCTGCCAAGAGTGAGAACACAGGGGGGGGATGAGGGCTGGCTGAGTTTGTAGCATCCGGGGGTGTTTTCTTCAGCTGCCCTTGGCTGCCATGGGCAGAGGACAGGGGTGGAGCTTGGAGCGACCTTGTGGTAGGCGTCAGGGCCAGGTGCTGTGGAGGGGCAAGTGTGGCAAGTCCTGTTGGCAACAGTGTCGTGCCATCGTAGAGTCCAGGCTGGTGCAGCAGGCAGGTCAGGTGGGAGGTGGGGTGGGGGGGGGCGAGTGCGGTGGGAGCACAGAGAGCTGGCGAGAGTTAGGGGGTCCCGGACAAAATCCTCCCACCAGCTGTGGGACGTCAGCCAGGCCTTCTCCAAGCTTGCCCACTTCTAAAATGAGACGACACCTTCCCCATGGGCTAAAATGTGACAACATATATAAAGGATATCTAAAGGGCTCCACCCAGGAGGCCTTCAAAAGTTCAGCAGAAGTTGCGGGCACAGAGGAGGCCCAGTAAGTGTCCCTTTCCCTGTTGGCCTTTGAGCCCCGGGTGCCTGCTCAGTACCTGGCCCACACAGAAGGCACTGAGCAGGTGTGTGTTTTGGGAGGCAACAGAAGGGAACGCTGAAGACGCAAGCGGTGCTGCCTCCTCGCCGTGGGATAAGCCGGGCCTCCGCTTTCTGCTCTGGTGGACGGAGATCAAGACAGCGCCTGCCTCGCGGTTGGGCGAATTCTGTAAGGTAGTGCCTATGAGGCAGAACTGTTGCCGGCCCCGCCCTTCCCCTCAGTGCTCATTTTCCTGATGGCCCGATGGCTTCTTGCTTTTCTCCGGTCACAGGAGTGTGCTCTGCACACCCATGGACCAGAGGCGTGAGGGAGGTAGCACTCCCATTCACCAAAGACAGGAGCGAGAGCAGAAAGAATCGGCCTGGTGCAGGCCAGGTGGATCCCTTGCAGCCCCCTGTACTCCCAGAGGATGAGCACCAGTGGCCATGGCAGCCTGCTTATTAGTGCAGATTGTGGCTCCCTCCCTTCCTTGTCTCACTTCCTCCATCCCCTCCCGGTGTCTCCTGGATCACCTCCCAACTAAATTCTTGTGCTCAAAACCATCTCAGGGTCTGCTTCTGGGAAACCCAATCCAAGAGAGCTTCTAAAGTGCTGGACAGACAGAAGACACTTGATAAAGTGTTAGCTGGCTCAGTCGTCTGAAAGCGTCTCCAAGGCAGAAGGTATCATTTGGACACGATTCTCTCCCCGGCTCCAGGCGCTGCAGGGAGGGTCCCCGATACAGGTGTGTTGAATGAAACAACAGACGTGCTCCTTCTGCCCCCGTCCTTTCCAGCCCTCCCTTTCCCCGGTCCGCTCTCCTTTCTCCCAGTCCTACGTTTTCTTTCCTGGCCCTCCTTTTTCTCTCTTCTCCTCTCAAGGAGGAAGGATGCTCTGTGTCCAAAATGCCCCTCCGCCATCCCTAAAGTTCTGCTCTGGAAATGAGCCTCCTGCAGCATTGTGACATCACTGTGCATTAGCCAATGGCGGCCCCTTCTGGGCCCACTGGCCTCTATTGATAGGAGAAGGCAACTTCTCCTGCAGGACCTCTTAATCTTCAGGGCAGCTCCCAGAGCATGGAGCCTTCTTGATTCCACTCTTAGCCCAATGTTCCTCACAGTCAAGCTGCTCTTGGGCCGGAGATGCAGCGTGAAGGTGTCGGGACAAGAGAGCATAGCCACACTGAAGAAGCTGGTGTCTGAGCGGCTGCAGGTGCCTGAGGAGCAGCAGCACCTGCTCTTCCGCGGCCAGCTGCTGGCCGATGACAAGTGCCTCTCGGACTACTGCATCGGGCCCAATGCCTCCATCAATGTCATCATGCGACCCTTGAAGAATATGGCACTAAAGGAAGCCCACCAGCCCCAGGCCCAGCCCCAGCCCCAGCCCCTGTGGCACCAGCTGGACCGGGTCCTGGCTAAACACTTTAAGCCACAGGATGCCAAGGCAGTGCTGCAGCTGCTGAGGCAGGAGCACAGGGAGCGCCTGCAGAGGATAAGCCTGGAGGACCTGGAGCAGCTGGCGCAGTACCTCTTGGCGGAGGAGCAGTGCACGGGGCCGGCAGGAGAGAGGGAGCCCGAGGCTGTGGCCTCAGAGCCCCTGCAGCATGGAGGAGGAGGAGGCAGCAGTGGTGGTAGCTGATCAGTAAACCGCCGTCCTACTCATTTGCACGCTAAAATTCTCCCGGCCTCATCCTTACAGCCTCAGCCTTACATGTTCCCTGGTGACTTTCCCCACCACTTCCTGCTGAGGTAGATGCATCCACACCCCTTTTTTGAAATTTCAAAGCAGCTGGAGGATTTTTGAACCCCTCTGTTCCCTCTTAGGTCAGAGGGCCAGCTCTGCAATGCAGAATGATCGCACCCCCATCACCATGCCCTAGAAGGGTTCTGATCACCTAGGGCAGCCCTGAAGGCCATATCCCCCTTCTGGGCTGGGCAACTTTGCTCAACCATGCTCAGCAACTCCCCAGGCTGTGAGCAATGCCCCTGGCCCAGGGCCTCCCTGGCTCTAGACAGACCCTTTCTCCTGTGGAACAGAAAGAATGTGAGTTCACTTCCCTCCGTCCTCAGACTATGGCACCTGCCCCCAGGCCCCCGACAGCCAAGAGACAAGGAATGTCAGGTAGCTGCCCCTTGCCACCTGGGTGAGGCTGCCCCTGCTTTCTGCCTGCTTGTGCCCCACAGCTTAAGGGACAGGGACTGCAGAGGTAGGATTAGGAGGAGAACACCTACTGGGTGCCAGGCCTGGAGCTCTCAGGGAGGTAGACACAGACCAAGAATAGCAGGAAACTGAGCCTCAGGCGGGAAGAGTTTTGCAAAGTCACACACTCACTGTGGCCAGCATGCACAGAGCCGCACTGCCCCATCCCTGGTCTGATCCATCAGTGGGTGTCGCTGAGCTCCCGCTACTTGCCCAGCACTGCCCAGGCTCCCCAGGGGGAAACACGGTCTCCGGCAGGCAGGATCCTCACCCTCCCAGTGCACGCGGATGGATGGAGAGGCGGGTGTGACGTGAAGAGCAAAGCGCAACGTAAAACTCGGGTATGGCCTGTGTGACCACATGCCCAGGTGCCTCACAGGGCCCCAGGTTCAGCACTGAGGTCCTTTTCTCTGTCCTTGGTGTGAGACAGTGGTCCTTGCAGACGGCCGAGGAGTCCCCAGGACTCAGCGTGGGCTGGCTGTGCCCAGCACCCGCAGGTCGTGGGTGGGGGAGCCCAGGCCTGCTCCTGGTTCCTGTCCAATCCTGCGCCTGCTCCTGGCCCTTTGTCCTCAGCAGGGGGGGCCTCTTGACAGCTCTGTGAGTATGTTTGTGCTGGGGCTGTGCCATTGGCCAAGGGAGACAAGCCTATTATCTTTACATTAGAGGAACTAATAGCCCATTTCCCAGGAAATCTGTGGGCGATAAAAATAAGTGGGCCGTTTTATTCCTTTTGCTGAGAGAAGCTGGCATGAAGGACAGGGGAAGCCTTTGTTTTCTCTCTAGTCAGTGGGAGTGTCAGGGCTGGGCGGAGCGAGCCAGGGGAGGCAGTCACCTCCACTGTGTCTGTCCCCAGCCCTGCAGGGGAGGATATCTTCCATCCCAAGCCGGGAAGAAGGAAAGTTGGTCTGTCCTTCTATGCCTCCCACTACTGTCTGCCTCCTTCCCAAGGGGTCTTCTGCCAGGTCCCTCCCCTCAAAAGCTGAGCACAGGAGAGGATGCACTAGCACTTGACATTTAGCAAGAGCTTGCATCTGTTTGTTACCTCTCCCAGAGATACTTTTAGTCAATGCCATGTTTCTCATTGTGGGGTGACAGACTTTGTCTCCTAATGCAGTGGTCCCCAATGTTTTTGGCACCAGGGACCAGTTTCATGGAAGATAATTTTTCCATGGATGGGGAAGGGGGAGCTCAGGTGGTGATGCGAGTGATGGGGAGCTGGCTCGGGCCACCCCCACCCCTCTCTTAAGTTTCATGGAAGACAATTTTTCATGGCAGTGGAACCCTGTAGCCTGATCCCTAACAGGCCATGGACAGGTACTGGTCTGAGGCCCAGGGTTTGGGTCCACAGCCCTAACAGATGAATTTATAGTTATCAGGGAGCAGCAGGTGGGGGTATGTTACAAGGTTAGGGGCAGGGTCAGCCCGTAATACTCCAGCGGTGGGTTAGAATCCTGTTCTGTGTGAGGAATCCTAGCTCTTGAGCCACCTGCTATGGGGATCCTTCACTGTGCCCAGTTTTGCTTTATTTTAAACTTAAACGTGTGCCAGCAAACCAGCTGAAAATTCCCTGTTCCCTTTTCTGCTTCCCCCATAGGGGACAGTGGTAATGGGGAAGGCGCTCTTTCTAAACTGCAGCCTCGGGCAGATGAGTTCTTCCCCTTAGCTCCCCACAGCACCTCTCCCCAGTCAAGAAAGGACACATGGGTCCCTACCGGTAACAACTGTGCTCAACTAGGAGGCATTTCAGGACAGCCACCGCAGCCAGGCAGCCAGCTTTGTGTTCCCATCCTCAGAGAAATCTGGCTTCTCATCCTAGCTCTCTTCTGAATCACCTGCAGGCCCAGCGCCCCTCCGTGCCCTGGGCCCTGGCAGGTAGTCTTTCTGATGGAAACAGGCACAGCATCCTGGCCCGCATGCTATTGCATCAGTCCTCTACTCTTCAATAATAAACATGTATGGGCCTCTGTCTTAGTCTGTCCATGCTGCAATAACAAAAAACTTTAGATTGGATCATTTATAAAGTGCAGAAATTTATTATTCACAGTTCTGAAGGCTGGGAAGTCCAAAGTCAAGGTGCCATCAGATTCGGTGTCTGGTGAGGACCTGTTCTTCATGGATGATGCCTCCTACATGTCCTCACATGGAAGAAAGGCAAACATGCTTCCTTCAATCTCTTTTATAACTAATCCCATTCATAAAGGTGAACTCTCATGAGTTAATCACTTCCCCAAAGGCCCAACCTCTTAATACTATCACATTGGGGATTAAGTTTCAACATATGAATTTTGGGGCACAACAACATTCAGACCACAGCAGCCTCCTTCCATGTGCCAGGCTTTGTGCTGGGGACTTGGGGTTGGAAGATGAGGAGTCCCTTCCTAGGCAAAGAATCGCATGCCCCCTGCTGTCCCTTGCAGCATGGTGCAGCAGAGGGGCTTGGGGAAACCCCTGGCATCCCACCTTGGCCTGTGATTGAGAGGCGGCGATATATTTGTAGGTAGCAATATTGCTTTTAACCCTAGTCCTGAATGATGGAGCAGGGAATAGTCCATCAGGAAGAAAAGTCTGGCTAGTGTGGAAGAAGCTTACCATGTTCCAGGGGTCCAGAGACCCTGGGTGCCTGATTCTAGAAGCAAGCCCCAGTCCTCTCCTCTCCTTCCACCCCCACTTACTCTCCTCCCCCAGCCTCTTGCTCAGGATTAAGTGAGATTATAGTTATCATGTAAGTTTTCCAGTTGTTTAATTTTAATTTAATTTAATTTAATTTATTTTAATTTTTATTTTTTTAGAGACAAAGTCTCACTCTGTCATCCAGGCTGGAGTGCAGTGGCATCATCATAGTTCACTGCAACCTTGAACTGCTGGCTCAAGCGATCCTCCTGCCTCAGCCTCCCAAGTAGCTGGGGCTATAGGTGCACACCACCACATTCAGCTAATTTTTGCTATTTTTTGTAGAGATGGAGTTCTCACTATGTTGCCCAGGCTGATCTCAAACTTAGGGGCTCAAATGATCCTCCCACCTCAGCCTCCCAAAGTTCAGGGACTACAGGCACGAGCCACCATGCCTGGCTTCAGTTGTTTTAAATTGGGGAAGAGGGGTACAAGTAGAAGGAAGTAGAAGGCAAGGTTGTGCTTCCCCAGAAAAGTGACAGACTCTAGTTGAGATGCCTGAGAGAGGAGATGGCAGCACTTTGTTGAGATGTGCACGGACAGGACAGGCAAGGCTCTCATCTCCCATCTGTGCTGGGAGAGGTTTCCTTGAGAGAATGAGGGCTAGGGATTAGAATATCAGCTTGTATTTCTACATCTGGAACTTAGCTTGGAAACAACTTTGCTTTTGCTAAATAAATATCAATATGGAAAAGGCCATGATAAATGCAGTATGCTCTTTGGGATGCAGTTCTAAAACTATTGATATTCCTCATATTTGGGGATGGTCCTGTTATTGGGAGAATCACTGTAAATGAAAGGCTGGAAGTACTCAATCTGGGTCATCCCATCAGGACTAATTTGACAAAAGCACCTGCTATGTAATGGGATGATCAGGCCGAGCCCTAAACAGGCCCATTCTGATAGCCAGAGATCTGGTGTTGGAAGCCCGGTGCTGGGCACAGGTCTGGGACCCAGACCTGGCTCTACCATTTGCCTTGAGCCTTGGGAAAGTCACTTCATATCTCTGGGCCAGAAGCTCCTCTCATTTGCAAAATAGAAGAAAGAACTGGACCTGAACTCTGCAGTGACTTCCCATGCTACGGTTCTATGATGGTGTGAAGTCACAAATAGGAGCTGCCGATGCCCCAGGCTGCAACACAGCAACAGGATCCGGCCCTATACAGGGCCTTGAACACACATCAGGGTCGGACATTTATCATAATGATGGACCATGGTGAGATGGTCAGGATGAATTGCTACCAAATAGCATGGATGTTACACATTTTTGTAAAGACATATGAAGTTTAAAATCATACAAAACACCATAGATATTATTTAAGGATGCACGCCTAGGAAAATAAAAAGAAATGTTTGGTAGGAATGAAAATGCAACCAAGGAAAGTTCACAAGGGCTTCAATTATATTGTAGGGTTTATTATATCAAGTGACAGGTACATGGGTATTAGTTTTCTATTACTGAATAACAAATTATAGTTGATATACTTGGGGGATTGGTTCCAGGACAACCCCCAACTCAGGTGTACCAAAATCCATGTGTACTGAAGTCACAGAGTGAGCCCCAAGGAACCTGAGTATAAAAAGTCAGCCCTCCGTATACAGGGGTTTCAGATCCCTCAATACTATATTTTGGATTCAAGTTTGGTTGAAAAAAGTCCACATATAAGCAGATCCTCACAGTTCAAACCTGTGTTGTTCAAGGGTCAACTGTACTGCAAATTTAGCAGTTTAAAAGAACACACATTATCTTGTAGTTTGATGGCGTGTCTTACCTGGGTTCTCTGCTTAGGGTCTTACAAGGCTGCAATGAAGATATTGGTAAGGCTGTGTTGGTGTTTTTTTTTTTTTCTTTTGAGACAGGGTTTCTGTTGTCCAGGTTGCTAGAATGCAGTATTATCATTATAGCTCACCATAACCTCAAACTCCTGGGCTCAAGCAATCCTCCTGCCTCAACCTCCCCGAGTAGCTGGGACTACAGGTGTGCACCATAACACCTGGCTAATTTATTTATTTTTGTAGAGATTGGATCTCACTATGTTGCCCAGGCTGGTCTCAAACTCCTGGGCTCAAGTGATCCTCCTGCCTAGGCCTCCCAAAGTGCTGAGATTACAAGCGTGGGCCACCATGCCTAGCCAAGGCTGTGCGCTTATCTGGAGGCTTGGTGGGAGAAGAATCTGCTCCCAATTCTCTTTGGCAGAATGCATTTCCTTGTGGTTGCAAGACTGAGGGCCTCGGCTTCTTGATGGATGTTGGTTGGAGGCCACACACAGTTCCTAGAAGCTGCCTGCAGTTCCTTGCCACATGGGCTTTTCCAATGTGGCTGCTTGCTTTACCAAGCCTGCAAGGAGAATCTCTAAAGGGATCTAGCCAGCAAGACCAAGTCTTATGCAATGTAATGTATCATGGGAATGACACTCCTTCACCTTTCCAGGTTCTATAAGTTAGAAGCAAGTTGCAGGCCCTGCCCACATTCAAAAAGAGGAGATCACACAAAGGCTTGGACACCCAGAGGTAAAGATTGTGGGGGCCTCCTTACCTGTCCTCCACCGTAGGTGTTGATTATGTCATCATGTGAGTTTGTATGTACAAAACCATTGGTAATAAACTGATTAAAGTGTTCTGTGTGGCCCAGGAGCTGTGGAAGCACAGATGAGGAGTGGTCACTTCCATCTGAGTCTCAGGGAGGCTGAGAGGAGGAGGTAGCATCTGAGCTGGTGAAGGATGGGAGCAGGGGGAGTCAGGGGACAGCTGAGAGATTTTTCCTGACACCTGCAGGTCCACGTCACACCTGGAGAATTGTGACTTGGCCAGCATACCCACATCTGACCTTGCTGGGTGCCTCGTGACACCCAGAGACATATGGACACACTCAAAGTGCTCAACCACAAACACATAGATACCCCCCTAACACCTCAGACCCAGGGTAGGGTGTACAGTGGCAGAGCCAGGTCACAGCAGTGAGCTTTAGGCTGTGTGCCACTTGCAGTGCCATGGGTCCAAACCTTATCTTTCTGGGTTTAGGATGCTAGAGCCCAGCTGACCCAGCCGAGCCCAGGCAGCCTGGCCACTGCAAATCCAAAGACAGAAAGTGAAGACTGCAGAGCCAAGCTCAGGAACTGCTAGGGCTGCAGGAAGAGGTGGCCTGGACCAATTCTCTATCTTCAAGTGATGCATCACGTAGTCAGGACACGAGTGTTCATAAAAGCATGCAGGGCGGTCCCCAGGCATATGGAGATGGACATGTGTTCGGACATTTGTGTATTAGGTGCCAGTTGGGCTTTGCAAGAGTGCTGCACACGCACATCAGCCCAGCTACGTGTGACGACAGAGTCCCCCTTCTCTGTGCAAACTCTCCAGGGTGGCATGTCTGCCTGCCTGATCCCTGCCCCAGCCTGGCTCACTGTCCCTGTGCTCTGGGCTGGATTTGGGTGGCTGCCAGCCTGTAGCAGGGGAGTGGCCAGGGGGCAGGCTGCTCAGGTCCTGCTGCTGAGCCAGCTGTCATGGAGTGGCATGAGCAGCTGCAAAGCCCAGGTCCCAGTGCCCTCTGCAGCACGTGGTGCTCCCTGCTGGCTGCCTCGCCCTACTCCTCCCTTCTTGAGTCACCTCTCCCCTTCTTCTGTCCTTTCTGGTTTTCTTCTTGTACCACTTCACTACCATTTCCCTCCTGTTCTCTCTGGCCACATTTGGGGCCAATTTGGCTGCATTGTGTGGACATCTGGGCTCTTCCTTTTAGCTCTTTCTCTCTCTGTTCCTTATGTCTCTTCCCACCCACCCCTGCCCACCTGCTCTCTCCTCCCTTTCCTTTCAGTCATCTGTAGCTGTCCTTCTATTAACCATCACCACCAGCAGCTCTTCGCCTTGTCCTCCTGTGTGTCCTCTTTGTCATTTATTTTCCCAGACTCACTCAGTGATCGGGCAAGGACAGGGACTTGGAACCCACTACCTCTGAGTGTGTCCCCAACCCTCCAACCCCCGCCCATGGGTGCGACACTAATTCATAGGCATGTGTAGCCCTGTGCTTGAGTTCAGTGAGAAATGGTCTTATTGCTGCATGCACCTATTCGTTGACACATACCCCAAAGCAGACATGACACACACCCAGAGAAAAAGCACAGACACCTGTGCACACGGGGTCACCACAAACAGCCTTGCTCACAGATCGACACTCTGGCAGGGAGGTGGCACTGCCCGGGCAGGGCAGGCATGATGCAGTGTCAGCCACCCCTGCACTGGGGCGGCGGGGGGCGGGGGTGTCTGGGCAAGCTGCCTCTCACAGCTCTCACAGCCACCGCAGCCAGCAGTTTGGTGCTGGGTCCCTGCACTTCCTCCCATGGCTCTGCCCCAGCCAGCCCGGCTGGCCCTGGACTCCATCGTTCTCTTCTCTTGACTCAGCTTCTTCAGTGTCTCCTGGCTCCTCCTGAGGGCTGCTTGGCTCCGCTGGGCTCTGGGGCTGTAAATCCCCCTCTGGAAAGTAACCCGAGGAGCCAGCCGGCAGGAAGCTGGAGCCCCCAGGATGGCTCCTACCTGCCCCTGCGCTGCCTCTGACAGCATTTCCCATCATGGTGATTTAAGGGCTCCCTGGCAGCCTTTAGCAGCTCCCACTGCCCTTGTAGAAGGGGTATAAATCTGAGGTAACTACTGTCGGCAGGCTGGTCATAAACCCGTCACAGCCCACGGCAGTGGGGCCGGGCCTGCTCACCAGGGACCAGCTGAGTCTGCCTCGTCAGCCAGCCGCCCTTGGATGAGTTGCAGGGCACCCATGCCTGGGACGTTATTTATGAGCCTCCGACCCCAGGATCAAAGCCGCTGTCCATCAGAGAGGGCGGGGTGGAGGCCCTTGGAGCCCCCCAGCTGGTCCCTCCTCTCATCCAGACAACCTTGGGCCATTGCTGCTACTTAAACTTGAACGGTAATGTCATGCGTCAGAGAAAGTCAGTACTCCAGGGTTTCCCTGTGCCCCTTCCCCTGGCCATCTCCAAGTGCACCCCTTCCACACACACACCAGGACAGGGACTCCGGAGGAGTTTTGGTGACAGAGTTGGGGTGGGGGATCCAGCTGGAGAGCGGCCTTCCCCAGGCTCCACCACCCCTGCCTGCAGCACAGCCTGGCTGAGAGGAGGGGAACCCCGGGCCCTTGGCCCCAGGACTTTGTCTAAGCAGCCCTGTAGCTGACCTCGCTGGGCAGGGACGTTTGAGGAGGAGGCAGCTCATCTTACGCAAAAGGAGGAATCTTTCTCCAGACTCTACGTCTGGAACTTCTGGGGCCATTTTAGCGCCAGCCCCTCCCTCATTTGTGCTGTGGACATGGGAGCCAGTGAGGAGAGGGAGGCAGGTGGCGAGAGAGAGCAGTCTTAGAGCTAGAGTCGGAAGACTTGGGTTGGGTCTTGAGATAGTTCCTAACTGTGAGACGTTGGTTTTGTTTTTTTCAGAACAACTTGTGACATGTAAGTAACTATGAGACTTTGGGTTGGTCACTTGGTCTCTCTGACCCTCAGGGGCCTCCTCCATGTGGAGGGATAATAATGTCCTCCTATTGGGTGGTTAAGAGCATCCAAGGAGATGAGGCATATGAAAGGGTTGAAAATTCTAAGGAGCTATGCAGAATTAAGGCTTATTCTTATCCTCCCCACCCCGTATAGATCTCTAGTGTTGTCAACAGAATCCACTAGGGCAAGTTTACAGATAAAGGAATTTATTGCAGGGAGATGGGTGGTTTACAGCTGCCGTCCCCAACCCCCAGGCTGTGGACAGGTCCTCGGCCTGCTAGGAACTGGGCTGCACGGCCGGAGGTGAGCAGCAGGCTAGCAAGCAATGAGGCTTCATCTGTATTTACAGGCACTCTGCATCTCTCTCTTGCATCACTGCATAAGCTCAACCTCCTGTCCGATCAGTAGCAGCATTAGATTCTCATAAGAACACAAACCCTACGGCAAACTGTACATGCGAGGGATCTAGGTTGCATGCTCCTTGCGAGAATCTAATGCCTGATGATCCGAGGTGGAGCTGAGGCGGTGATGCTAGTGCTGGGGTGTGGCTGCAAATACAGGTTATCATTAGCAGAGAGGTTTGACTGCACAATAAATGTAATGCACTTGAATCATCCTGAAACCACCCTCCCCCTACTCCCCGGTCCGTGGAAAAATTGTCTTCCATGAAACTGGTCCCTGGTGCCAAAAAGGTTGGGGACCACTGGTTTACAGGATGGCTAGGAGGGCCAAGGAGGGCTTGGACACTTAGCCAGAGCACTCCAGCCAAGAGGAGCCCCAGACACATCACTGCCACCCCGCCTGCCGCTTGGCCCCTGCGGTTCCAGGATGAGAGCCAGGAGCCCCCAGCACCACCTTGAAGAGCCGCCTCTCACCTGGCTCACTTCCATCCAGAAGTCACATGCCTGAGAGCAGCCAGATTGTAATGAAACCTTAGCTGAAAGGGAGTTTTAGAAATGTAGATTTCTACTTTCCATCAAGATAGAAGGGGGTTGGACTGTGGGAAATTCCATGAAATCAATGACCCAGTTTCTTTATCAAATAAATTGCTATGGGGAGAGAAAAAAAGAAGAGGGAAGGATGTCTACAAATTAAAAGAAACTGAAGAGACTTGTCAACTAATTGCAATGTATGGAGTTATTTGCATCCTGATTCAAAGAAACTGTTAAAAGAAAAAGCAAAACAATCAGGAACATTTGAACAGGCTCATATCTGTAATCCCAGCACTTTGGGAGGCCAAGGCAGGAGGATCACTGAGGCCAGAAGTTCAAGACCAACCCGGGCAACATAGCTAGACCCCCATCTCTACAAAAAATAAGAAAAATTAGCCGGGCATGGTGGCACGTGCCTGTAGTCCCAGCTACTCAGGAGGCTGAGGCAGGAGGATCGCTTGAGCCCAGGAGTTTGAGGCTGCAGTGAGCTATGATCATGCCACTTCACTCTAGCCTGGGTGAAAGATCAAGACCCTATGCTAAAAAAAGAAGCCCTCATTTAGAAATGCATAGTGGAATGTTTCTGGATGAAATGATACATTAGATTTGCTTCAGAATAATCCAGTGAAGTGGGACAGGAAGTTTCTATAGTGATAGAGTAATAGTGTGATTACTGTAGAAACTGGGCGATGGGTGCATGGGGTGAACCATATCACTCTATTTTTGTGTTTGCTTGAAATGTTTTGTAATAAAAGGTTTACTTCAGTGGCCGTTCAGTCTGCTGAGCCTTGCCTCCAATGGGCGCTGTACTGCAGGTGCAACTGTTTCATCACGATGTGCCACCCACTGCCAACGTCCCATCCTCTGATGCTGACCAGATCTTTGCTGCCTCGAAATGCAAGTCGTTCGGAAAGCCAGTCCCAGATTCTCGTTTCCCTGAGGGTTTCTTCCTTGGAATCTCTTCTGGTATGAGTTACTGTTCTAAATTGGGGACAACAGATTCCATTCTGGCTGATTTAAGCAGAAAAGAATTTATTAGATGATACTAAGTTGTTCATAGAATCTTGGAGAGAGCCAAGAAACTACATGGCCTGGAATGGAACAGCCAGGAGAAATACTGGAGCATCCCGTAGGATGGAGCTGGTGGAAACACTGCTCGGCTGCCCATACCCCTGGGGAGAAACACTAGAAACCACCCGCAGCTGACTGGGGAGACTTAATACCCCTCTGCCCTCTGCTGCCTCCCATTTCTCTCTACCTACATACCTCCTCTCCCCCTCTCCTTCCCCAGGTTCATGTGGGAATTTTCTTGGTGGTATTGGGTTTCACGTGGACCTAGCTGCAAAGGATTCTGGAAAATGTAGTTGTACACTTTCCAGCCTTCTTAGCACCGGAATGCAAAAAATCTCATATTCTTTCTCTCTCTCTCTCTCTCTCTCTCTCTCTCTCTCTCTCTCTCTCTCTAAGAGAGTTTCTTGCTGGGTTCTGCAGGTCCCAGCACAGGGACCTGCCCTTGGCACTGGGCAGTCTTTTGTTGTTGCCTGCCAAGGCTGAGGCATGCATTCCGCACCAGGCCCTTGATGTATAACGTGTCCACGGATGTCCACCCATCACCCAGTTTCTACTACAGGCACACACCACCATGCCCAGCTAATTTTTCTTATTTTTTGTAGAGATGGGGGTCTAGCTATGTTGCCTGGGTTGGTCTACAAAAGAGCCCTCACATACTTCTCTTTTAGTCCTCTCAATAAGCTTGAAAGATTGGAATTGTCACCCCCATTTTATATTTGAGTATTGAAATTCAGAGATGTAGAGCTCCCCAGGTCATAGAGCTGGTATATAGCAGAACCAGTATCCAAATCCTTTACTTCCCTTCCCTACTCCCCACCCACATAGGTGGAATAATTTATTGCAGTTGCAGTTTGTGGATTGATCTTGCTTTTGTAGCTAATTGTCCTTCCCCCATCTCAAGGCTGCAGCCAGGCCTTTGTGCAGTCTTGCCTTACGCTGGGTTCTGGTGAGAGATGGCACAGCACAAGGGTTAGAGCATAGGTCCTCAAGGTAGAATGCAGGGAGCCACTTG
Source organism: Cheirogaleus medius (assembly GCA_008086735.1). Classification (NCBI taxonomy): domain Eukaryota; kingdom Metazoa; phylum Chordata; class Mammalia; order Primates; family Cheirogaleidae; genus Cheirogaleus; species Cheirogaleus medius. The sequence goes on along the minus strand of VBSM01000729.1, from coordinate 18,472,339 downwards.
TGAGCTGAGCTGACCTTGGACATGTTACTTCAACCAAAGTGGCTAATAACGATAGCATCTACCTTAGCAATTTATGGACAGGATTAAAGGAATTAACACAAGTGAAGAGTTTAGAATATAGTAAATGTCCGGTAAATTTTATCATTGTCTACTGTTTGGGGGGATAGGGCCCAAAATGACAATTGTCAAGCACCCAGAAGACCACTCTCACCCTTACCTGGCTTTTGTTTTGTAAACTTTAGGTTCATCAACAGGATTATCCTGGGTTGTTTTAGAAGATGAGGTGAAGGGAGAAACATTTAGAGGAAAACAAATAAAGGGGAAATGTTGGGGGATCCACAGTAGTTAGGACTGGAGCCATTCTTCTCTGTGGTGCTCCAGGGAGGTGACAGGGCCTTAGGGTACCCTGAGAAGGTTGACTCTCAGCAGAGACCCTTGTAGCAGGGGACCCATCACCCTTCATGGACCATGAGAATTGGTCAAGGAGCATATATGTGTGGACAGAATGCACAGAAACCACCAGGCCCTTCCCTGAATGTTCTGCAAAGTAGGAGACCTGAGTCTTTGCTCACTTCTGATGGATGAGTGGGCAATGACATTCTAATACAGGAAATTAAGTTTCCCTCTGGACTGGTAGGATGGAGGCTTGAAATAGATTACATTTAATTTGGAGAAAGAAATGTTACTTTTTTATACCATATACTGGAGAGTAAAATTCCTTACTTATGATACCTTATCTTCTTGTCATCCAGAATGGGGCCCTGGCAAAACCGAAACTTAGGCAAAGCCTGTCTTGGAAACCTGGGTCTCTATTCCTTGGTCTTTTCTGAAGTACAGACCAAAGTTCTTTTCTTCCTTCCCATTATCAGAGTCACTCCCTGGTGAGGACGTGAATGAGTGAGATAAACACAGGCTTAGGTCCCAGCTCTGCCACTTCCCAGCTGTGTGTGAGGTTGGATAGGCCACCAGTAAAATGAAATAATTAAATTCCCTTCACAGAGCTGTCATGAGGATTGTGTGAGACACTGGAATTCAAATGCTCTTTGTAAGCGACGACTGTGTGTCAACATGCAATGTGGCTACCGTGCCTTTATGCAGATTTAAGCCAGTGGGGTATGTGATGGCTTCGTGGTGTGTCAGCTTGGCTAGGCTAAACTACATTCCCCATGATTTGCTCTCCAGTGTGCTTCTGGAAAGGGTGGGCCACAGGTGATAATCTCTCGTGAGAGCTGGAAGACAGAAGGAAGCAGGGCCATTTTGCCATATGTACTCCCCTTCTCCTAGTTATTCAGTCAAACACAAATCTAGGTGCTGCTGTAAAGGGATTCTGCACATGCAATTACAGTTGCTAATCAGTTGACTTTAAATAAGGGGATTATGCTGGGTGGGCCTGACTCAATCAGTTGGAAGCCCTTTAAGAGAAGATGTAGGCATTCCCAAGAGGAACTCGTGCCCTGGGGTTTGGCCTGCCATGACCTTCCCCTCCTGACTGCTTGCTTAGCCGACTCCTTACTACTCGTGTGAGCCTGTTCCCTCAATAAATCCATACGTGTATCCTGCAGGTTCTGCTCCTCTGTTGAATCCTGACTGGCACATGATGCTTCTCCTGGGACACGGCGTGGTAGGAGGCATTGGTGAACAGTCAGGTGTGCCTGGTGGAAGAGCCCCAGTGGAGGCCCTGCAGTGGCGCCAGAGGGACGCGCAGGCTGGCGTAGGGCGAGCCCTGCCTCTGCTCGCACGTGCATGGCATTTGTAGAGCTTCTGCCATCCTGCCATCCGCTGGCTGGGCATAAACACAGGGCCATATCACCACACTTAAACCGTGGTGACACAGGCATCGTTATCCCTACTTTTCAGATAAAGAATCAGAGACTCAGAAAACTGGGTGACTGGCCCAAGGTCACTCTCCTAACAGGTGTGAAGGCAGAAGCAGGGCCTGGCTGACCCCAGGGGTCCTCGCAGCCACCCAGCTGCACTGCCTGCCTGGTTGGCTGCTGTTGTAGCTGTTCACTGTCTGTGTGCTGAGAGCCCCTCGTGGCCAGGCCCCGAGCTGGGGATGGGATGCTGATGTCTCTCGGGGGGCTGTGAGGCTGGGTCAGGGCTAACACCGTGCCTGCGGGAAGCTGCCACTTGGAGTTAGCTTTCTCAGCTGGACCTGGTTGCTCTGAGCAATACTCAGGCCCACGACCTTCAGGGGAAGCCTCTCCAGAGGAGGCACACAGGAAGAGTGGAGTCCCCAGCGTCCCCTGGGCCTTGTTAGAGGTGCTGGTAACAGCACTGGAAAGTGCTGTCCAGAGGGAGGCCTTGAGGAAGGAGGTGTGCAGGGGCTCGAGGGATTGCCATCCCTTTCTCTGCATGCTGCCTCCACTGGCTAAGCCCCCTGCTCATCGAGCCCTGAGGGGACCCTCTGCAGATGTGGGGAAACCGAGGCAGCTAAGTCCTCAGCATCAGCCAGAATGACAGCTATCTGATTGTGTGTCATGGCACCTTGGGACACAGTACAGCAAAACTGACAAGAGAGTGTTTTCTGATCTAGGTGGTAAATTGCATATTACTTGGGAGGAGAACTTTTAAAAGTCAGTTTATCTATTCTGGCTCCTGGCTTCTCCCTGCTTCCTATGGACTGTGCAGACCAGCTTCTTCCTCACTGACTCAATAAATATTGTTTGGGTGCCTACCATGTGCTGTCCCCACCCCTACCCAGGACCCGTGACCAGCTGAGGCACTTGCTGAGGGCAAAGGGAACATGGACCAGCCAGGGGAAGAAGGTGGTCATAAACACCTGCTAGGGCCACACTGCTAGTTGCAGAAGCAAGGACGGTATTTCCTTATGAATATGTATCTATATGTATTTCCACTAAGCAAATATTTTTATTTTCTTTCCCTCTCTCATTCCCTTATCATCTAACATAAGATGTCTTGATGGTAGTTAACTTTATATCTCAGAATTTATGTTACAGAATATTAAATGGAGGAGTGTGGATCAACTAGGAGAAAAAGGAACATCAAACAGTTAAAAGTTCCTACCCGCGTTGAGCTTACATTCTGGTGGGGGAGAGAAGTAAAGAAACAAATAAATAAAATATATAGATATTGGCCAGGCGTGGTGGCTCACGCCTGTAATCTGGGAGGCTGAGGCGGGAGGATCGTTTGAGCTCAGGAGTTCAAGACCAGCCTGAGCAAGAGCAAGACCCCATCTCTATTAAAAATAGAAAGAAATTATATGGACATCTCAACATATATAAAAAAAATTAGCCGGGCATGGTGGCGCATGCTTGTAGTCCCAGCTACTTGGGAGGCTGAGGCAGAAGGATCGCTTGAGCCCAGGAGTTTGAGGTTGCTGTGAGCTAGGCTGACGCCACGGCACTCTAGCCCGGGCAACACAGTGAGACTCTGTCTCAAAAAATACATACACACACACATATATATATGTATGAGTTAGTAACAAATCATAAGGAAAAAGTAAAGCGGGTAAGAGGGATAGGGAGCATGCATGTGTGCACGTGTGCATGCATGTGTGTGTGCATGTGCAAGTGCATGCATGTGTGTGTGTATAATTTCAAATAGGGTGGTCAGGAAAGGCCTCTCTATAGGTGACATTTGAGCAGTGGGAGAGAGCAGGTGCAAAGGTCCTGAGGTGGGGTATTAGACGAAGCCTGCCATGGCTGGGACAGGAAGGAGGAGGCAGAGCACAGCATGGAATAGGCTGAGAGGTAGTGGAGGCCAGATCACACACAGCTTTGTTGCTCATGCTGAGGACTTTGTTATTTACCCCAAGTGAGATGAAGAGCAGGACAGGACTTTAAGCCAAAGAGTGACTGACTTAGGTTTTCATACAAATGTCTCAGCTGCCCTGAAGCCTGACCCTGCACTTGAACATCTAGACAAGGAGGACTGTCCCACTGGACAGTAACTCACATGTTACTAGCTGCCCCCTGCTTCCAGCCTAGACCTACCCCAAGACTGTCAGAGCCACTGGGTCCATGGTTTTGTGGATGAGTGGCCAGAGAAGGGGAGTCTGGTGGTGTTTTCACCTCCCAGCCCAGAGCTCCAGCCCTTGGTTGGCTTTGTAAGGTTTTTGAAAAGCAAATGAATCTAGTTTGATTAGATTCCATGAACATGAGAGATGGCACCAGAGCTGGCATGTCAAAAAGAGACGTTGGGCTGGTGTGGTGGCTCATGCCTGTAATCTCAGCATTCTGGGAGGCTGAGGCAGGTGGATTGCTTGAGGACAGGAGTTCAAGACCAGCATGGGCAATCTAGAGAGACCCCTTCTCTACAAAAGATAAAATAAAATAATTAGCCAAGCATGTAGCCTGTAGTCCCAGCTACTCAGGAAGCCGAGGCAGGAGGATCACTTGAACTCAGGAGTTCAAGGTTACAGTGAGCTGTGATTGGACCACTCCACTCCAGCCTGGGTGACAGAGCAAGAGCCTGTCATTTAAAAAAAAAAG
>VBSM01000729.1:18416476-18467785 GCA_008086735.1 Cheirogaleus medius | reverse complement strand
GGCGGGGGCGGGGGAGGGGTGGGTGCTAGACCAGGTGTGAGAAATTTCCCCAGGTGCCCCCTTGGTGCCCCTGGGTTCTCAAGACACTGCTGTCAGGAGTGCGTGTGTGTGATTGTGTGTGTGTGTGTGTGATTGTGTGTGTGTGTGTGTGCGCCCGCACGCGCTCACTGGGAGAGTGTTTGCAGGTGTCCTGGCCAAGGGAGCCCCTGAACGGAGCAGGAGGACCCTGAGCTCTCTCAGCAGGCATTCTAGAGGCTCGCTGCTGCTGCCCTGCTGTGCAAAGCCTCTAAAGAGCCAGGATTTATGTCCCCTCCCACGCCTCTGGCTGGGGAGGGCAGCTCATTTTTCACGGTGCCGCGTGACTTTCCAGACTGTATTTTCAGCCACAGTTTGACGTCAGGCTCTCGCTCTGTCCCAAGGGACGGGCTTTGTACATTTCCAGGCTGCCAGGCCGGGCCTCCCAGCCCTCTGGGGCTCTCGTGCTGTCCCTACTGCCAGCCCCAGGAGCCCCCTGGGTGGCAAGGGGGTGGGAGCTTCCTGGAGGTGTGAAGCAGGAGGGGCGTCCAGGTGAGCTGGTCTCCTGCTGGGACATGCGCAGTCAGGGTATGGGGAGGGTCCAGACCACAGAAAGGGGGTGGGACGGGGGAGGCAGGAGGCCACGATGTGAGATGGACACGTTTGTCTGGAGGCTGCTTCTGTGTCCCAGGGCCTAAAAAGAAAGGGGAGAGAAGATGAGGAAATGGGGTCGGGGGAAGAAGAAGATGGGAGAGGATGGAAGGGGCGAGGGTGTGGCAGCAGAGGAAGAAAGGAACAGGAACTCCATCACAATCACCCTGGCAGGGTGCATCAGCTTTCCCATTTGTTTACCTCACTTCATCCTCCAAACGACTGTGCTGTGGATATTGTTCTCTTTTTACAGATGGAGAAAAATGATTGCAGAGAGACCGCACTTGGCTCACGGTGCCTACGACTCAGCCCTGCCTTGCCCTGGGCTTTTGTTTCCGAGTTGAAGGGGCAAATCTCTCAGAGCCGAGCGCTAGGCATGCCAGAACGGCATCAAACGGTGGCCCTCCAATACCGACCGTGGCTTGTGTCTTGGGGTGTCTCCATCCCCATCCCCTCTGTGAGCGAGGGCTCCACCTGTGCCACGCACCCCATGTACAGTCAGAGACTTCAGTCCCAGTTTCTGCCCTGATGCTCACTTTCCGTGTGTCTCCCGGACTGTCATTAACCTCTCTGGGCCTCGGGTGCCTCCCCGCTTGGTGCTGATTCGTCGAGCATGTCCTGGACTATGCACATCTCCTCTGCGCGCCCCACACTGCGGCCCAGGCTCCATGCCGCCCCTCACCCCAGTGCTGTCTCTGGTTAACTTCACCCCGGCTGTCCCAGACCAGAATTCTCCAAGCCATTTTTCACACCTCCCTCGCTCTTACCCAATCCAGGCAACCACTGCGCCCTGATGAATGCTCCTCCTAAATGCCTTGAGTGAAACCCACTGCCCTCCGCCCTGGTGAGCGTGGTGGCCACCTGACTGGACTCTTGCTTCACCTCCCCCCTGCCAGGTCACTTTAAAAAGTATTCCCCACTCACCCGTGGAGCGAGTCCAGTGGCCACCCCAGCGGGCAGTAGGGGATTAGGCGGGACAGTAGACAGAAAGCCCAGCGCACTGTGCCTGGTGCTCGGTAGCTGCTGAAGGAGGCCTAGTCCGTTCGCTTATCGGCCCCTCTGCCTGCGTTGAGAAGTATCAAGCGCCCTGAAAATGTGCATGTCACTGCAACGCAGCCCGATTCCCGCGCCCCCTCCTTACTGCTCTGCCACCCCTCCAGGGGCTGGGGCTTTAAAACTGCTTCTGCCACCCAGTTCCCACTGCATGGCCTGAATTCAGGCTCTCGTGGCCCCCAGGGGTGGCAGTGTGACAAAGTGGTTCAGCACATGGGCTTTGGACTCCAGCCCCAGCTCTGCCACTAACTAGCTGTGTGACCTGGGGCATGTTACTTAGTCTCTCTGTGCTTTGGTCTCCTCACCTATAAAATGGGGATGATACTGGATACTGCACTTCATAGGCTTGTGACGAGAATTAAATGAACTTATACATTGAAGTATTTAGAACAGTGCCTGGCCAAAAAAAAAAACACTTCAACAGACAGTAGCTTTTGTAATTATTGCCTGGAGTATAATAACAACCTCCCAAGTGGTCTTCCTGCTTCCAGATTTGTCCCCTCCAATACATGCTGCACTCAGCGCCCAGGGGACATTCTCTGTCACTCCCAGGCAGGATGACCAGTTCAAATGCAAATTTAACTGGATGTCTGGGATTCTGATTTGCTAAATCTGGCACTTCCACTCTCATGCTTAAAATTTTCCCCTGGTTCTCCATTACCTTTAAAATAAAATCTAGGCTTTCTAGTGTGACATTCAAGCTCTTCATGATTCAAACCCCTGCCCTCACCGTTTAATCTCTGGCCTCCCTATTTCTCATCACCCCCATCCCCCTCATCTTATGCTCCAGCCACCTCCAGCTGCCATCTTTGAATCCCAGAGAATGCATCTTAGCATTTTGGAGCCAGGCAGACCATTTGCCACATTTTAAGAGGAGGAAGTTGGGGCCCAGAGAGGTTAAGGGCCTGCCCAAAGCCACACAGCCAGTAGGTGAAGCCTACAGTATTCCTTCTAGGACCACAAACCTTAATTCTGAAACACTGAAAGCCACACTCAGGCCAGAGGAGGACCCTCTTGGCACAACAAACATATTAATAGCTTCAAAATCTCTGCCTCCAGAGGACCGGCCATATGCTTCTCATTTAGGGTTTGGGGGCTGGAGGGAGGCTGGAGCTGCCAGCCCCAGTTCTAGCAGCTGGCCTTGGCAAGAGGTGATGCCTAAGGGGTTTTGAAGGGGCAGGAGAGATGACCTGAAAGTGTTTAGGGCTCAGGAAAGGACACACCTAGGGTATAGGAAAAGTGCTTCTGAGACTCGGGGCTGGGAAAGCAAGATCCTATTTGCAGATCTGTACTTGGGGCTTGGCCTGGAATGGAAACTTATTTCCTTCACTCAGGGCAGCTGAGAGTGAGGACATTTTACATTGGGGATTCTGAAGTAAGCAGAATAATCCTGATCAGCCCAGCTGCCTTGTGGTGACCTCAGGGCAAGCCCCTCGTGGAGGCTATCATAATGGGAGTTGGGGACACCTTTCCCCCCAGGCAGCTGGGGCAGGGCTCCCCACTCTGCAGTCAACCCCAGCAGTAAATATGAAGTGGAGCAGCCTCCCAGCCAGATCCCTGGGAGGCTCTGGCTCCGTTACAGCCACTCGATGAAAATATCTCCGCTCAGTGCTGAGAACTTGGTCTTAGTAATTGACTTGTATAATGTCCAAAGACTGTGCATATAACTGGCTCAAAGTGATGCTTCATCTTTAGCAAAAAGATTTATCATGGAATCTGCGGCAGCCTCCCATTTGTCTGGAGCAGAAATAGGAACGACTTTCCTTGCCAGGACTCATCCTTGGTCTTCAAAGCAAATTCCTCCATGGTTGGACGCTTCCTGGGCTCAGGCTGGGGCCTGTGGCCAACTTCCTGGCCAAGGTCCCAGAGTCCTAGCATCTCCATCTCCGGAACCTCAGCCACAGGCAGCAGGGAGCAAGGGAGAAAGTGGAGCATGGGGTTTAGGAGCCCTGAGTTCTAGGACTGACTCTGCTACCAACTGGCTTGTGACCTTGGGCAAGTCACTTAACGCTCTCAGGCTTTTCCGTCTCCATCTGTAAGATGGAATTTGTGATTCCTGCTTGAAGTATCTCACAGGAGAAATGGACATGAAATCGCCCATCACCTACTTTGTAGAGAGGCCCCGTGGAATCTTTAAAGCCTGGGCTCTGGGATATTGACGGATCCGGGGTCAAATCCCAGCCCTGCTGTTTGGTTATATCACACCGGGCAAGTTTCTTAACCTCTTTTAAGCTTTGATTTTGTAAAATGGGGACACTAACAGTATCTACTTTGTAGTGTTGTTGTGAGGAATAAAATGAAAGGATGCATCAGGAGCCCTTAGAATGGTGCTGGTATGAGCTAGAGCTTTCCTTGTGCGCCCAGCTACCTGGGAGCAAACAGGAAGCGTGAGTGGGAATGTTTGTTGCCATAAGGCAGGCCTGTCAATACATGTCATGTCGTTTAAATGAACCCCCCTTGACAATCTAGGTGAGGAAACTGAGATTTGGAGAAGTTAATGACTCACTCAAGGTCATTCAGCTGGTCAGTGCAAAGGCAAGCTTTCAGCCATCGATAGCTGACTGTGGGGTCTGTGTCTCGGCCACACCACACTGGCTTCCAGCACAGCTAGGAAGGGTCAAGATGGTCAGGTCAGGGTGCAGAAGAGCGACGTGGAGCTGTGGAGCCTGTAGACTTGGGCTTAGCTTCCACCTTTGGCACCTTTGAGCTGTGTGAGCGTGGACAGGTCACTCACCCTGTCTCGGTCTCATATATCCTAGGTTCTTAGTGCTGTAGATGGAGTTCTGTACGACAGTTCTCACTGCTGCGGCTGTTCAAGGCAGGGTGTGCTTTGGCCACTAAGAGGTGCTAGCAGAGTTGGCCAGAGGGACATCACTGTGGGCTGGAGGTGATCAGACAAGACAGGGCGGAGTGACATTTAAATGGGCTTTGAAAGACAGAAAGGCTTCGGATGAGTGGAGCCAAGCAGGGGAATCTTCTAGGCAGAAGGGATGGTGCACAGGAAGGAATTCCAGGAGAGTGAGTACGGATGCCGGGAACCCATGAGGAAATGTGCTTCCTTTTGTCCACCCATTGTAAGAGAAGCGACTGCCTTTTAAAATCATGTTCTAAGTGCCACTTTGTAATCATTATGTCTAACATTCACCACCACTCATCAACGCAGGTGACATTATCCCCTTTTACAAGATAAGCAACTGAGGCTCAGAGAGACTAAATAAGCTCCCCAAGGCCACAAGAGTGACATAGCCAGGGCTGAGATTCAAGTGTGTCTCCAAAGCATGCTCTGTCGGCACCACCACGCTACACACCAACCCTCCCAGGCCACTCTGAATGGCTCTAAGCTTCCACCCGATGCCCCCTGGTACAAGCCAGAGGAGGGGTCTATAGAATTAGGTGGGCGTTGTCTCAGGCAGCCCGTGGTCCTGGTAAAGCAAACACGCGTGCTTAGCTGGGCGCTCAGCTGGCTGGGGAGCGGGGAACAAGTGTGGCGTGCACACGGGTGGCACGGCCTCCCTCACCACACTGAGTGCTCTCACCCTTCCAGGTTGGGCAGGGGACTGTTGTGGTCAGTCTGCTTGGCTGGCTAACAGACAGTGGGGTGGGGGTGGGGGAACACTCCGCCCCCTGCTTCACGCCCTTACTCCTAAACTCCACCAAGATGGCATAAGTGAAGAACAGGGTAGAGAGAGCCTCAGCCTGGGCCACTCAGGCTGCTACCAGGCTCCAGCGTGGGGGATTTTAACCTCCATGGAGCCTGCTGGACATCTGTCCTAAGTCCAGATGGTGACAGTGCTCACAGCTACTGCTGACAGTCTTCCAGCCCTGTGATGACGTCTGCTTTTGTTCTTGGTCTTTTTCAGGAATATTTCAACGCAAGTGTTTCTTTATCTTCTCTGAAGCCATCTCTTCCTGGACCCTCACTGCCGGCTGCTCGAGCACACGTGATTGCACCATATGAATCAGCTATGCAGGCGGCAGCCGCCCTAGCAGAAGACTTGCTCAGCCCAGTCAAACCCACTCTCCCCCACCCTGCCATCCCAGGTCCTGCCCCACCACCCAGTGCCCCCGAGAATGCTGCCCCCCATCTGCCTGCCAGGTTCTGTCCTCCTCCCACCTCCTCCTGACTTCTGTGGCCTTCCCTGACTTCTGTGGCCTGCCCTACTTCCAGACCCAAGAACTTGCCCCACAGCACAGCTTGTTGGTTAACTAGATTCTTCTATTTACTTATCCGTATGTATCTAAGCAGGGTGCTCTGTGAAGGCAGGAAGCATTCTTTTCCTGTCTCCTCATCTCACCCCCAGGCCCAAGCAAGGAAGGGTGCAGGACTTGGTGATGTTTGAGGGATTCAGCTGGATGGGGGCAGCTCTGGGACATTCTTATCAAAAAGAGATTTCCAGACCTACGCGGTGGCTCACACCTGTAATCCTAACACTCTGGGAGGCCGAGGCGGGAGGATCGCTCAAGGTCAGGAGTTCGAGACCAGCTCTGAGCAGGAGTGAGACCCCATCTCTACTAAAAATAGAAAGAAATTAATTGGACAACTAAAAATATATAGAAAAAATTAGCCGGGCATGGTGGCGCATGCCTGTAGTCCCAGCTACTCGGGAGGCTGATGCAGAAGGATTGCTTGAGCCCAGGAGTTTGAGGTGCTGTGAGCTACGCTGATGCCACGGCACTCTAGCCTGGGCAACAGAGTGAGACTCTGTCTCAAAATAAATAAATAAATAAATAAATAGATTTCCATAGATTACCAAGGACCATATCTGGCTTTGCTCACCATGGCAGGACTTTCCTGATTTGTTAGCCACTCTTTTCCAGTTATTAGCCCAGGGGCCAGGACTGAGACTTGGCACAGACTAAATGAGCTGTTTTCACCTCCCTTGGAGGACCTATGACTCCAGTCAGGTGGAATAACCTGGAAGCAAAGGCACCCAAAGTCCTCTTGTCAAAGTCCCACTTGCATCTCTGTGGCTTACTGCAGACCCCAGCCCAGAGCTGAGCCCTAATTAGATGGAGCGGAATCTGCCAATGACATGCGTCCTGGTTCTCACCCCAGTTTTGCAACTGAATTGCTGTGTGACCTTGGAGAAGTCACTCCACTTTTCTGGATCTTGTTGTTCTCCATCTGTACAAACAAGGGTAGTGGCTTAGGGGATTGTCAAGGTGTTTCCAGCTCTGAATCTTTGATTCTCTGACTCAAAGGCAAGGATGTCTACTGTTTCTTGAATAAAAATATTCCTCCCCTAACAGCCAGCCTGGGGAGATCAATAATTCTGTCAGCGCCTCCTTGCAGTATAGCTAGAGCTCCGCAGTCTCCCCCAAGACTAGGAACTTTATCATTATTCATTGTTCATCCCCGTTTTTCCTTTCCTTGGCCCTCCCTCCAGCCCCCCCTCACCACCCCACCCCTAATTCAGGACACTGCAACCTGCCATGAATGAAGACTGGCTGGTCACATGGCCCGTCACTGTGGCAACGGATCCCCGCAGAGGAGGTAGGCATCAAAGTCACATGAGAACCCTGGAAAACTGGCTGAGGTATTTATAGAAGCTGTGGCTGGTGCCTTTATGGAAACGGGTCTATATCTGACTCTGGTACTAAAACCTCCATGCTGTCCCTGGGGCAAGGTGGGTTTTGCATCTGATTTTCTCTTCGCCAGCCTGGTGGGGCAAGGTTCCCTTCCCCTTCCTACTGTCTACTGGCACATGCCCTGACCCGCCACTCCCAGCCACTGTTGGTCCTACTAGACCAGACTTCCTATTCTGTTTACACTGAACAATGCTTCCTCCCAGGCTCGAGTTTGGGGACCCAGGATGCTGGGCATGTGGGCAATTTAGGACACCCTCCTCCCCATGTACAAACAGGAAAAATGTCCTTGCTGCTCTCAGTAAATATTAGAAGATACTGTTTTCCTCAAAGTCCCTGCCATTTCTCTCTTCCTTAAAAGTCTGGAGGTCGATGCTAAAGGGAGGGAGTGTACCTCCGAGTGCAGACTTGGGAGTGTCCAGCCACCCCCGCCCACCCGCCCTTCATGGGTGTTACCTCGTGTCCCAGGAAAGCAAGTCAATGGGAGCTGTCGTGCGGTGAATACTCAACTTTACGTGTTGTCTCATTTAATCGTCACCACATTCTATGACATAGATACCACTGTCATCCCCGTTTTACAGATGAAGACAGGAAGTTCTGAGTCAGAATGAGAACCCAGATCTCTGATTCCGAAGTCCGTGTTCTTCCCGCTGTGCCCTGCCAGAGAGAGTGGCAGAGAGTGTGCCTGGAAGGAGGGGCCAGGAGGGGAGGAGAAGAGCATGGCAGTCTAGAGGAGCAGGCAGAAATGCATTTGGTTATTTCAGCGAACAGGTAATACATGTCCATAGTCAAGGAACAATTCAAAGAAGATTAAAGTAAGTCCAATACCAAGTTTCCCTTCTCAGAGTGCTCCAGGCCCCCGTCTGCCTCTGCAGAGGAAGTCATTATGGACAGTTTCAGGTGTTCCCTTTTTGGACATCTCATATGCATATGCAAGCAGGTATGAATATATTGAATACTCACAGGACAGACATAAGGTATAAAATTCAAAAGGTAGATGATGAAAAGTAAAACTTTCTCCCATGCCTGCCCCAAGTCATGCAGTTCCTCATCCTAGAGGCAAGCACCATTATGTTTCTTATATATCATTCCAGGAATATTCTATGCCTCTACAAGTTCATGTACATACATAACTGGTCACACCCTCTCTACATTTTCTGCATCTTTTTAAATTTAATATATCTTGGAGATGTTTCCAAATCTGAATATATAGAGCAGACTTGTTCATTTTAATGGCTGCAAAGAATTTCATTGTTGGAGGTACCGTAAATTATTTAATTAGCTCTTTGTTGATAGACATCTAAATTGTTTCCATTTTTTCTATTACAAACATTGCTGCAAGGAGTATCTTTAAATGACTGTCTTTAAACAAACACGTGCAAAATGAGAGTATGCACCTTCATAATTTTAATAGATATGGCCAAATGACCAATAGGTAACTGTAATTTTGATAAATATAGCCTAATTATATTTCACAGAGATTGTATTTAATATAATTTAACTCTTCTCCCATTAGAAACATGTGTGTTATCAACCTTTTTTCATTTGTTTTAATTATCTGCCCAAGGTAAAAAGTAAAAAATGGTATCTCATTATTTTTCAATTTGCATTTCTCCTGTTGTGGATGAAATTGAACATCTTTTTCCATGTGTAAGTGCCACTTGTATTTCATTTTCTATGAGCTTTCTGTTCATATCCTTTTCTACTTTTCTCTTACTAGTTTTTAGGAGCTCTTTTTATATACCCCCCCTCTAACAATCACATTTCTGAACATCTACTATGTGTTAGGACTGTTCTAGGCACTGGGGATACATTGTTCATCTAGTTTGTGTTAGTCTGCAAGCAAATAAACAAGAAAGTGAGTGAAATGGCTGACAGCGATAAGTAATTTGAGAAACAATAAAGCAGGATGAGGCAAAAAGAAAGCAGTGACTATGTCATAGGTACTAATACAAAGGTCTTGCCCACCCAACTCACTCAACATTGTAACAATTTTTCCATGTGTTCTTTTAGTACTTTGATGGTTTCATTAAAAATAATCAGACCTTTCAAAGAACAAACTTCTGACTTTGATGATCCTTTCCATTATATGTTTGCTTTCCTATTCCATTAATTTCTACCTTGTCTTTATCATTTCCTTCCTCCTATTTTCTTTGGTTCTATTTTGTAGTTCTTTTCCTAAGTTTTTGAGATGGTTGCTTGGTTCATTAATTTTCAACCTTCCTTCTTTTCTAATATATCTATTTAAGGTTATAAATATCCCTCTAAGTACTGCTTTTGATATTTTCTTGTGGCTTGTGTTTTCATTTATCAATAGTGATACCTCTACAATTTATATTGGTATAAGGAGTAAGGTATCACATTTACCTTTTTTCAAATGGCCAAACCAATATCATTTATTTAAAAATCCATCTTTCCTCTACTCATTTAAAATGTAATCTTAATCATATTCTAAATGACTATTTGCATCTGAGTTTATTTCTGGACTTTGTGTTCTGCCTCATGTATTTCTCATGACTAGGTCCACACTGATTTAAACTTGTAGCTTTATAATGTGCTTTACCTGGGCCAGGCAGCGTGGCTCACACCTGTAATCCCAGCATGTCAGGGGACCAGGAGTTCAAGACCAGCTTGAACAACATAGAGATATCTTGTCTCTACAAAAAAAAAAAAAAAAAATAGCTGGGTATGATGGCGCATGCTTATAGTCCTAGCTACTCAGACAACTGAGGCAGGAGGATTGTTTGAGCCCAGAAGTTTGAGACACAATGAGTTATGATGACACCACTGCACTTGAGGCCAGAAAACAGCAAGATTCTGTCTCAAAAAAAAAAAAAATATATATATATATATACACTTTACCACCTGGTAGGCTAATTCCTCACAGGACACCCATTAATCTCCTGTTTCATAATTTCCCTGGCTGTTTTTTGCTTGTTTCTTTTTCTATGTGAGCATTAGAATCAGCTTGTCTAGTTAAAAAGAAGAAAAAAACTTTTGTTATTTTCACTGGGGTCATTTTAGAATTATGGATTAATTTAGAGAGAATTAACATATTTATTATGTTTTGTCTCCCACTCTGAGAACATGTCATTTCTTTTCTTTTGTTCATACCTTCTTTTGGATCTCTGAGTAGCATTTGGAAGATTTCTTCACGTAGATTTTCTACATATCTTTTTAAGTTTACATCTAAGGATGTTTTGCTGTTGTAGTAGTTGTTGCTATTGTAACTGAAGCCATTTTTATATCTTTTTAGTGGCTGTTGTATATCTGAAGGTTATAGATATTTAGTATGTTGATTTTGCATCCAACCATGTTGCCGAGTTATCTTGTTCAAGTTTTTTACTTGTAAATTAGTTTTAAATGAAGCTTTCAGCCTTTAAGGGGAGAATGCACATTATAATTTAAAACCCCAGAGTAAATGGCTATTTAATGATTCAGTGACTTAATAAACATAAGTTGCTTAGACTTGTGCCTGGCACATCTTGCCAACTACCATTAATAGCAGCAGTGGTGGTACTGCCTTGAACTTACAGAGTTTTATCTCATGTAATCCTTGCAATGACCCCGTGAGGCTAGAGAAAAGATTATTATTTCCTTTTCCAGATAAAGAATCTGAAGGTCAGAGATACTAAGTGATATGTCAAAGGTCACCTTCCAGGTAGCGTAGGGTCAGAACCTGCGTTTATCTGACTATGTACATCACACCCAAGATGTCTTGAGAAAGAGAGAGGCGAATCCTTTTGTAAAGCGAAGGGTCCCTTAGAATCACTCATTTCAAGGATCTGTTTTGATTTTGATTCTGGATGTTCACACACGGGTGTGCTTAGTTGGGGGCACGCCTACCCTGCTCCGTAAGCACTCTGTGGAGTCAGAGTCCCCAGGGGCAACTTTCTGTGCCACTGAGTTCCAATAAGCAAAAGAATTGGAGTTGTCTTTGGGGTTTCGGCAACGGGGCTGGACCTGTGTCTGCGTGGTACTTCTTGCTCCTGTGAGGAGCTGCCCACCCACCTCCTCCATCAGCGGGCATGATGGCCTCGTGTTGCCTGGGGAGATGAGGAACAAAGCGGTTCAGAGGCTCGTCTGAGTCATGGTGGAGGGAGGTGAGGTGGCAGGTGCAGGAAAGAATTTGGAGGCCCTCCCTTGGGCCCTCTGACCTCTTGCTGCTCCTCCCCACTCCTTCCTCACACTCCTCCCCGTTTATTTCTGCCCCCTCCTCCGACCCCGCTCAGCACTGGGCTTTGTTAGCCTCAGGAATCCTTCTCAGGCCCTGAGGAGAGGCTTCTACTTTATAGACTGAGGAGTCAAGACCAGGAATGAAGAACTCTCTAGAAGCTGCTGTGAGGTGGAACCTGAGGACAAGAATCAGGGTATCCTCTCAGGGAGTAGGATGCTTCTGAAGGGTTCTGGGGTTGCCACTTCCCATTTAGGCCCAGATAGGAAGTCATCTGCACAATGTCACTATCATGCTATAAAACTTTCAATGGCTCCCTATTATCCTCTGACACAAGAAGAGGCTTTCCAGCCTGACATGTCAGGCCTCCACATTAGAGAATCAAACTCACCTTGAAGCTTTGTCTCCCACTTGTCTCCTAAGCCCACAGCTTCTAAATGGCCCACCTGGATCCAGACCTAGGTCTGTGAGGTTGGAGACATGGTGAATTCCTTCACGAGCTCGTCCCTGCTTGCTCTCTGTTTCTGTAAAGTGGTCCCTAACTCCAGACAGGACTCTAGATGGGCTTGTTGCAGCCATCCCTTTGTCTGCAATTCTATTAATGCAGCTCAAACTTCAGTTAGCTGTCTTAGCAGCCATTTCACATTGTCACCTCATTTTTTTTTAGCTTGAAATAAACTAAAACTCTAGGTATTTTTCATGCAAATTCTGATGGAACTGAGAAATATATATGGAGAGAGAGAGACAGAAAGAATATCAATCCTATTTCCTTCTTCCAAGCAACATAATACCCAGACAAGAGTTGAACTGAACACAAACCTGTAGGTGCTAACAAAGTCTCTTTTTCACTGCTTTAGGACACATTTGCTGTTGCTTATATCTGGATGAAGTCCATCATTGTCTTCTCACCTCTGGGGCTGCTATTACTCCCTGGTCTATACAAAGGAAGTTGTTTAGCTCTTTAACACCTTCCAAGTTGTCCTTGGCTGATTATATAAACGCTTCCTCTGTATTCTTCCATGAGCTGACTGAGTTTAGCATCATGCTTGACGGAGTAGATTTACCCAAATAAGACTTGGTTGGATTTGAAACCCAGACCACTGCATGCAGGTGGGAGCAGGTGGGCATGGAGCTGTAGGAAGGTCTGTTACCACCTAAGGTTGGCACCAGATGGGCCAGATGAGGAGGGGCAGCAGCCTGCTCTGTTCTGACTCTGCCCAGGGAAGTCCCCTTCCCCTTCCAGGTTCTCACTGCTCCCCCCTTAACATGTGGCTCGCATTAGGATAGCCTGGTTTGCAAGGCAGAGCTCCCTCCATGGGCTCAAATCTCTGTTCCATCAACACAGGACCCCGGGACAAAGAGCTGTGGCCTGAAGCATCCCCCCTTCCAATTTCCTGGCCCTACGCGTCACTATGTTGTCACCTTCATCTTCATCGTCACCATCACAGCAGTGGCAGTTTACAGGGATTGAGTCCTCACTATGTACGAGGCTGCTGTTATAAATGTGTTGCTTGGAAAAATCCCATTTAATGCTCATCACACTGTGGTGGGGGGGCACCATTATTACCTCCACTTTGCACAGGTGAGGACACTCAGGCCCTGAGAGGTCCTCCCAAGCTGGTAATAATGGTGTGAGACTATGAACCTGACACCTGGACTCCAGGGCCCAGGTTGTCATCCACACACTCAGCATGCTATTGCACCATACTGCCCTCATCCCACTGCTGAGAGCTGAGACCTCTTGTCTCCTCGCTTTCCAACCTGGGATGGCAAATGTGCTTCCTTTCTTCAGACTCCAGCTGATGGGTGACACGATGAGACCAAGTAGGGTCTCGATGGAAAATTTATCCCACAATTTATTAGGGATGGTGTCCATGGACAAGGAAAGGGAATTAGAGAAACAAAAGTGCCATGGATGTGCGTTAGCCCTGGAGAAACATGGAGCTGTCACTCCAGGTCCCCTGCGGAATTCTACTGGCATCTGCCTCTTCCTTCAGGTGAAATGCCACATGCCCACATTTCAAGATGACTCACTGTCATGGCTGGCAAGTTGGGGATGGCTGCAGGTGAGGAGCTCAGCCAGTGCTAGGGGCTGGGGGCCTCAGTTCCTATCCTGTGGGCATCTCCATGGGTTGCTTGGGCTTCCTTGCAGAATGGTAGTTAAATTCTAAGAGCAACCATCCCAAGACAAAGATGATGGAAGCTCCCATTTTCTTATGGCCTGTGTCCAGAAACAAGAATATTACTTCTCTTGTTCAAGTAGTCACAGAGCCCAGATTCAAAGGGAGAGGAGTATAGACTTCACCTCTTAAAGAGAGCATTGTCAAAGGATTTTAAAGCCATGTTTGCAAACATGCACACTGGGGAAACTAATAATTATGCCACTAAGAACAAAGGAGCGGTCATATCTTAGCACCTGTGTGTTTAAGATACTCCAAAACACGAACACGGCTTAGCTGAATTGAAACTTGGATTGTTTCCATGCATCCTAGGGAACAGCCACGGCCAATACTTCCTCGTACATCTTCCTACTTAACGTATTTGGGAGTGGTATCTCTTAGATTCATGTAGAGAGAGAGAAAACATTAGGAGCATCATTTCAGTGTCTTTCTTTTCAGGAAGGCAGGCTTAGGTGGAAGGGGGGAAGCTGGAGAGGGAAGGTTAACTAGTAAATGTGTCTCCTCTTCCAAGGGGGATCAGCATGGAGATGGATGCATTAGGTAATTGTGTTGGGCCGGCCACGTGTGGCAGGGCTGCCCCGTGTGTAAGCTTTGACTGAGCACCTACTATCACTGCGCTGGGGAGGTGAGGCATGCAGACAGGAGTAAGAAAAGGTCCTTGCCCTAGAGGCAGTCACCCTCTAATTTAAGAGGAAAGGCATAGACATATGAAGGCAAATCTATGTTATAAGCCCCTAAAGGTCAAGTTTGAGAACAAGGGCGTTAGACCCAGGATGGACCTCACTGTATGACTTGGACAGATTATTTAACCACACTAAGCCTTAATTTCCCCATTAGTAATATGGGAATGCTAATAATACTGACTTCATAATATTATGCTGTATAATTTTAATGTATTTCTCTAAGCTATGTAAAAGGAAGACTGTTTTCTAGATGCCCAGACCGAGAGCCGGAGTGTTCACGAAGACTTCACAGCGGAGGCTTCCTTCTCACGTCCATCCCGGGACCTCCCTGAGAGCGCTGCCAACAAGGATGCCTCCCAGGCGTCACCCCCTCAACTCCACTGCGGGTTTTAAGACTGTGGACGGACTGATTTTTCCTTCCTGAAATTCTATTTTCTGTGATATGCATCATCCTCTCACCTCCTGATTCCTCCTCCCTGTCTTCTTTCCTGACCCTTCTTGCTCCTCCTGTCCCTCAGAAGAAAGAACTTGCCACCAAAATTCTATCCTCTTGACAGTCTTCTACGTGCTTCCTCTGGAGGGTCTCCCCTCTCCCCACTCCCTTCACGGTGTGACTTCCACGCCTGCGTCTCCAGCCCTCTTTCCTGGACTTTATATTTCTAACTACACTTTATTCTTTCAGCAAACATTTATGCGTCATCCGCTATGTGTTGAAGATAGGCATGGTCTCTGTCCTCGTGGAGCCTTCGTGTCAACCAAGGAGACCGTCACTAAGCAGCCAGTCAGACCATTAAGTATGTAATTTGCAATTGTGACCGGGCTACAAAGGAGGAGAAATGCCCACCTGGGAGGTTGACCCAATTTTTCTCCTCGTCAGGAGAAGCATGAAGGATTAGGGCTTGAGGAGAACTCTGCTGGGTGGGCAGGCAGGGCATGAGGGAAGAGGAGGAGGGGACTGGCCGGGACCCTGGCAGGGCGGCACGTGGGCTGAGCCTGAGTCAGGCAGGAGTGGGAGGGCCAGAGGAGCTGGGAGAAGGTCGGGTGGTTAGTGGGCTCAGGGAAGGCCACCGGGAGAGGGGTGTGAGATGAGGCTGGAGACAGGGAAGGGCCTTGACAGACATGTTAAAGATGTGGATACAACTGTGCCCGCTTGAAAAGGGTGCGATGCTATTTGTACTTCTAAAGATCACTCTGGCTGCTGGTGGAGAGAAGGGAGCAAGACTGGAGTTGGCGTCAGGAAGGGATTGTGAGAGTCCAGGTGAGTGATTATTATAGTTTGCAGTAGGGTGGTGGCAGCAGCATTAAAGGACGTAGCCAGATTCTACAGGTATCTAGCAAGTAACGGCTCCAGGATTTAGTGATAGAATTCATGAAGCCTGAAGTCTCAAGGGAGACGACGATTGGGTTTCTGGTGGGCTCAACTATCGACGGAGCCAGGGAACACTGGAGGATGGGCAAGAAGCAAAATGCTGAGCATTTGACGGGGTTGGTCTTTGACTGCTGAGCTCATGTCTTGGACGTGCATGTCGGAGGTAGTTCTGCCGGAGCCGAGCGGAAAGGTGGAGTGGGAGGGTGAGTATGTGGAGCTCACAGACTGTCTGGAATGGAGATAGAAGTGCAGAAGTCATCCATGTAGAAGACAGTGAGACGTCCAATGTTTAAAGATCAGCAAGGGAAACTGAGGGCTGGCCAGAGGGTAGGGGGGAAGTCAGGTAGTATGGGGTTCCAAAAGGGAGAGAAGAGAGTATCAGAAGGAAGGGGAGGGAATCCAAGACAAGCATTACAGAGATGTCAGTAAGACGGCCGATGGATTTAGTGAGGCAGTGGCCACTGGTGACTGTAGTGTGAGCCATCTGGGCAGTATGATGGGCAGAAGTGTGTTCAGAAATGAGTGGGTGGGGGCTGAGGAAATAGAGGCAGAGAAGGTGGAAGAAATGAGGGATGAGAGCCTAGTGACATTTTCCAAGGGAGATATTTAAACATGCTTAAAAGCTGCCAAGAAGAATCCAGTGGAAAGGGAAAGGTTGCTGAGATAGGAGAGATGGGATAGCTGATGGTGGCTGAGGTTCTCAGGAAGGTGGGGGGCCTTGGGACCCAGTGGGCAGGTGGGGGCTGGTCTCAGAGGGCAGAAGTGACCCTCCCTGCTATATCAGGAGGAAGAAGGAGAGGAGGGCAAGTGCAAATGTAGGTACAGATGGGGACAGGTCTAATTGTTCTCAGTGGAAAACCAAGGGGGCTTCCAATTGAAGGAAGGCAGCTCCTGAGAGTGCAGGGAAGTATGGGGTGGGGATAGGGGGATGTCTGAGCGAGAAGAGAAGGTTGGAGTGGTCTTGATCAGAGTGGGGAAGTAAGTTGACCAGAGAGTTATAGGGAGGTCATTAGGAGCATGAGGATCCCACTCGAGGGATGAAGGCAAAGGGAGAACCATCTGTAGTGTGTTTTTCTCTAAAGAACTTGGCATAAGGCCGGGCATGGTGGCTCAGGCCTGTAATCCTAGCACTCTGGAAGGCCGAGGCGGGAGGATCACTGGAGGTCAGGAGTTCGAGACCAGCCTGAGCAAAAGCGAGACCCTGTCTCTACTAAAAATAGAAAGAAATTAGCCAGACAACTAAATATATATATATATATAAAATTAGCTGGTCATGGTGGCACATGCCTGTAGTCCCAGCTACTCAGGAGGCTAAGGCAGAAGGATCACTTGAGCTCAGGAGTTTGAGGTTGCTGTGAACTAGGCTGATGCCACGGCACTCTAGCGTGGGCAACAGAGTGAGACTCTGTCTCAAAAAAGAAAAAAAGAAAAGAAAAGAAAAGAAAAGAGAACTCAGCATAGAGAAACCAGGTAAGGAGTTCATTCAAGGTTGAGGTTTCACTGGGTAGATGTGATAAGAAGGCGGAGAGGCAAGGGCATCTTCTGGTTATCACCTTGAGAGCCCATGGACATGTCATTCTCAATATGTCCCAAATCCATTATCTCTTTACTGTCTTCCCCAAATCTGCTCCTCTTCCTACATTCCCAGTCTTGTTTAATAACAATACAATCATCTAATAATACCACTAATAACCATCAGTCATTAAGCACATGATATATCAGATGTGATACCAAATATTTAACAGAATCATCTCATGTGATCATCATCACAACCTTTTGGGGTATGTGTTATTCATTTCACATATGTGGAAACTGGGCCTTAGAGAGGTTATGTAACTCGCTCAAGGTCTCTAGTAAATGGCAGTCAAGAGGAAAACCGCCCTTAGATCTGTGAGGCTCCAAAGTCCTTCCCCTTTCCCATCGCCACACCACCTTCAAGTTCCCTTGCTAAACTGCCTATCTCTGATGCTTTCCTCCCTCTCACTCTCCCACACCATGTCAGTTGTCACATTCTATTTGTTCATCCCTGTTGTGTCTCCAGCATCACTAGCTACTTCCTGCCATGCCTCCTCCACCCTGCTCTGCTTCCCTGGTTGGCTCCACCAGAATGCAAGCTCCATAAGGGCAAGGATCACTGCCTGTCTTGTTTTCTGCCATATCCTCAGGGCCTAGAACAGTGGCAGGTAAACACTGGGCTTGCCAAATAGTTGTTGAGTGAAAGGATAAATGTCTATTGGGAGCTAATTCTCTTGGGTGTCTCGCGTTTCCACAAGTCTTGTGGGCTGATGGCTTTTTTGTTCTCAACTTCCAAACAGCCTTGGAAGATAGAGATAGTGTCTCCCACTAGTGGAGGGCAATTCTGTTTGCTTTCCAGTATAATAAAAATATGCCTAGGGCAAATGTTGGGCAGGTCTGCCTGCAGCCTATTATAAAAGATTGAGGTTTCCTAAGCTTGGAGTTCCTCAGTGTGTGTTTTACAGTGTGTGTGTAGTCCAGCCCCCATGTCCCTCTCATGGGACTTGGGGATTAAGGGAAACTGATTTGAATGTGAAGCTCATGTAGCGTGCCGTGTCATGAGTAATAAAAGTCCTTTGTCTCTGGCCCAAGAGTTTTCTGTCTTCTGCCAGCATCCATGAAACTGTGGTGGACTAACTTGCTAGATTGCAAGGGTAAAATCAGGGTTCTTGACAATGGCCCTTATTACCTTTCACTAGGACAACTGAGACAACCTCCACCTCCTATCCTTCCCAGACACCTGCCTCTGATGCCAGAGGTCCCCTTAGTGTCCCCTAGAGGAGAGATAAATCATTCCAGACTCTCCAAACATCCCCCCTCACCAAGGCCCTGATAGGATGGCTTCTGCTTCCCTGTCTAACCTCACCTCTCATCATCCCACCCCTGCTCCAGCTCAGGAGACCACCCTCCTGCACACCTCTCTACTCTCTTGCATCTATGCCACTGTCATGCTGTCCCCTCCACAGGGGCCATCCTTGCCCCCTGTCTGTCCATCATTTGAGAGCAGGATTCTCCAAGAGGCCTGCACAAAGCCCAGTCAGAATTTCGCTCTCTCTTGCCGTCTCCCACTTTACTCATCTTGTAGGATTCTCCAGTCCTTTTGCCTTGTATTGTGACCACCTGGGTAAACCCACTCTGTCTCTCCCGGAAGTTCCATTCCCCCACCTCTGTGATCCTCTCAGCCTCTGCTGCCCCTGGCATACAGTAGGCACTCAACAGAGGAGTGATGTACTGAAGAGCACAGGGAATGGCCTTGCAGGATGACGGTAGGATGGAAGGACGGTGGCGTGGTAAAGGCATCCCAGGGAAGGGAACAGTTCAAGCACGGAGGTGGAAGTGTCTAGGGCAGGGGGAATAACCACTTGGCGTGAGATTGAGTTCATGAAAAAAAGAAAGTGAGGCCCTGGGCTTAGGAAGGCTTGGCCACCGGGGCCCCATTCCCCTCCAAGGTCAGAAACCCCATCGAGGGCCCCAGGGTCTGGGTCCCCTGACCAGGGGCCTCAAGAAGCTACGTCGCCTGCACTCCCCTCTCCCGCTCCCCGCCCACCCCTCTGCTTGCGTCGGCCATCAGAGCCTCGCTCACGGCCCCTCGCGTTGACGCGGGCCCGCGCGTGAGTCAAGCCTGCGTCACGGCGCCCCGCCGCCAGGGTGGCCTTTCGGAATGCGAGGGAACAGTGCGCACCGGGCTCCGCCCAGCTCTGTTCCGCTCCGCAGAGCCGGCGCGGCCAGGGCGCAGGGAGGACGGCACTTGGTTCCAGCCTTCGCAGCCCCACGCGCTCCTTCTGCCGTGGGACCTGGGTCCCGCGGCCGCTCCCCTGAGCCCTGAGCGCGCGGCAGACGGGAGCTGGGTTGGGACTGGCTGCGAGGGAGGGAGTGAGAAGCGAGCAGAGTCGCGAGCTGAGTCGCGTGCGCCGGCGCGCAGCTACGGGCCACCTCAGCCGGCCTGTGGCCGCCAGACTCGGGCTGCCCGTGGGAGGGGCTGTGCGCCCGCGACCCGTCGAGGACCGCAGCTGCTTGGTCAAAGTGCACCGGTCGAGTCCGCGCAACGGCCCACGCAGGACAGGTGAGTCGCGGCCGAGCCCCGCTGGGCTTTACTGAGCCAGCCACCGCAACTTTCCCGGTTCCGGCCCCGCCCCAGTCTGGGAGGCCTAAGGACTCAGGTGTGAGGCGACACTGCCCCCGCATCCGCCCGACCTTGCGCTAGCCCTGGGCTCCTCCCGCTGCTCCAGCCGCCGTTGCCTGGCGACAGAGCCCCAGGGCCCGCGTTCCTCCGGCGCATCCGGGGTGCCCAGCGGCGCGCGCACGGGTTGGACTTCAGGCTTGAGCTTCTGGTGCTCAGGAGGGCCTGAGAACTCCAGAGGTAATTGGGCTGAGCTGCGGAAGCAAGCGCCCGCGGAGAACCGAGAGGAGGTCTGCCTTGCAGGTCCCGCCGCCTGAAGCTGCGCGCCCAGGGCGCAATTCCGCTGGGAGGCTCCTGCGCGGCTGGAGACCCCAGCCTCAGCCGCTCGGCCTCAGGCCCGTGACCTTGACAGTAACATTGGCAAGAGAAGCGGAACGCTCACGCCCGAGATGAATATTTAATTCCCTGTACTGAGGCTGGTCCTCGCAGGATTCCGAGCTAGCGGAGAGCCCTTTCTCCAGGGAAGCGCATCTGGGAACAGAATGGCAGAGATAGGGGTGCCGATCCGTAGGGGGCGCCGTCCTGGTCGAGAGGCCTCTGCCACGTTTATACCTGTGTGAGCCGTGCCCTGAAGCGATGCTCGATGCTCGCAGTACTACAAGGAGGGCCGCTCCCCAAGGGGCGCCCCTGCCTTGGCAGGAAGTGTGATGTTTCCTTTTAAAGCTCAAACAGCCCTGTCAGGACTGCAGTTCAGAAATCCCAAGACCACTCACCTTACAGGACCTAGTAGCTGTCAAGTTGGCTTTTTTTAAAAAAAAAGTTTATCCCATTCCTCTTTCCTTTTTTTGAAAAATATTTTAATGGGCCTTTAGGATTAGAAAATCTCTAACCAGAGCTATCTTTGAGGTAATTCAACTGTGAAGATGAGGCAGATGGGGTTGGGTTGGGAAGACAGGGGAATGGTGTAGAGAAAGATGATTCTTCTGAAGGCATTGCCCTTGTTAAAAGGAACTTACAGGAACTAAGACATTCGTGTAATGGCTCCAAAAAAAATTCAACCAAAACTTTAATGAGAGCCTAGCTGTTAAGGCTTTGCTGGACATGCTGATTGATATCTGGAGAACAAGGTCGGAGTGCATTGAGTTTAACAGTCGGGGGCTCTTATGTCTCATGCTGTGCTTACATTATTCCCTTGCTGGGTGAGGCTGACCCAACACCTGGGCAGGAAGGGCTCTGAGGTCATACCAGGTTGTCCTTGGCCATGGCCCATCCATGGGGACCATCAGAGGCACTAGCTCCTCTGCCGGCCTTTTCTCTTTTTCTCGGGAGCAGCTGTGGCTAAGTAGGTGGCTGAGTTTTGTCGAATCCCTGCAGTTCAGCCCGGAGGGTGACTCAGTGCAGGAGGCACATTGTGCCCACCAGCCCTGATTGGAGTGAGTTTGTTTGGCCTGAGTCACACACAGAGTCGTGTGTCAGCTGCTTGTGAGTTGAATGGAGTTCTGTAGCAGGACTCGTGAGCAGGAACAGCCTGAGCCCCGAGTGTTTTGGACAGAGGTGGGCAAGTCCTCGGGAGGACCCAAGCACAGCTCAGGCTGCCTGGCTGCCGAGCCAGGGTCCTGGAGCTCTGACTCCGCAGGGAAGGCGGGCAGGGCCAGGTTGTGGCCGGTGTTGAGGGGAGGCTGGAGAAAGGCCCTGCGACTGTGGTCAGAACTTAGCCTGGTGCTCTGTCCTGTGCCAGCAGGGTGACCTTGGGCAAGTCACTTCTCCTCTGGAGTCTCTGTTTCCTCAGTTGTGAAACGAGGATGCCCGTGGGACCTTTTCTAAAGGCTTATTTTGAGCCCAGTGCTGGACACGTAGCAGGAGCTTGTTACATGTTAGTTCCTTACCCCTTTCCTTAAGGACCTTAAGCAGAGGCGATTCTTTCTCTCCCTGCCCCTGCTCTAGCACGAGGAGGGGTGTGGAGACAAGTGAAAGTTCAGGGTTTCCCATGTGATTAGGAAGGACCCGTAACTCTACTTCAGACAGACCTAATTCCAGCCCTCAGGTCTCCCTGAGAAACCCTGAATGGGGAAGCCTGAGTAAGAGCAGGCTTAGCTTTGGGGTAGGGTGGTCTGGCTGTGCTGGGTCTGCTATCTCTGGGGTGAGACTCTGGGGTGAGACCTTGACTCCTTGGAATCGCTCATGACTATGGCCTGGTCTAAGCTGTGGCACTTGCTGGATGGACTTCCAGGGTCCTTTTTCTTTGACCAGGTCTTGCCATCACCCTCCCCATCCATTCTATCGTAATAGCATTGGCAGCCGTGAGAGAACCGTTTGGGAGAGGTGAGGCTGGCCTCTCCTGGAGAGGAAAGGGAAGAATGTGTCTCCTACTTTCCAGAAGGATCCTGGGCCCTTGCCACCTCCTTCTGTGCTGTGTCTAGACTTGGTGCTGAGCTAAGATGTGTGCACCTTAAGAAATGAAAGAAATAAAGGGATCCCCAGTGCAGCAAGGAAGAGGTCATGCTGACCCAGGGGACTCCAGTCTGCTACTGGAAATGCGTGTGCATGTGCGTGTGTGTGTGCATATCACATTCACCATTCACTCTGGTATCAGTGCCTTCCCCACTGGATCTGGAAGCAAATGCCAAGGATGATGGAGACAGATGAGTGGATTCTAGAGAGGCAGGTTCCTTCTGCCTGTGCACCCTCCCTTCCCTCATACTCTTTTCCCATCCAGGTTTGCTGCAGCAGGACAATTCATCACTAATCCCTTTAAAGCTGCTAAGATAAGCAGCAGAATGGTTTAAAGAGAAGATGGATTTAAGCTACCCCCCCCTCCCCTAGAACCAGGTCTGAGTTATCACTTGCTCCCAGGCTGGGCTACAGGAAGTCCTCACAGCCAAACACCTGGAGCACTAGGATGGGAAAAAACTGTGTCATCTCCACCCTATGCCAGCCTCCCCTGACCGATGCTGCAAGCTGCCAGAGGTCAGAAGCACAGTGCCATGGGTGGATCCAGTTGTTAGAGCACTATCCCAACTCAAGCAGGGCAGTGGTCTATGGGGAAATGCCTACTTTGTGTGTTTTAGGAAGGGCAAGTACGGTTCTGGATTCCAGCAGCTCACACCAGGCTTGGCATGCAGTGATAATATCCAGGTTTTACTGAGGCTTTTGTGCTGTGCTAAGTGCTTTATTCCCGGACCATCTCGTTTAATCTTTACTGCAATCCCAGGAGGCAGATATTGCTATCCGCAGTTTGTAGATGTGGAATTTGAGGTTCAGAGAGGTTAAATAATTTGTTCAAGGTCATAGATAGTGAGTGGCAACCAGAGAATTGGAACTCAGTCTGTCAGCCTTCATGCTCTTAACTGCTCTGTGATATGTTTCTATAATAAGTTCTTAATAAATGTTTGCCGACAGCCTAGGCATTTACCCAGACGAGGTTGTCTAAACATGTGGGTCCAGTTTTTTTAAGCTAGTGCCCTGGGAAAAGGGGAAATAGACCTGTACCGATGGGAAATGGGTAGAAAATGAACATACCCAAACTTCCAAGGATTGGGGAATATGGTGTTTGGTTCCAGGTGGGTTGAAATGCAGAAAAAGATCCCGGGCTCCATCTTGGTGCTTTTTTGTCCTGTCCCTGTTCTTTCTTTTCCTGACCTCTGCCACTCCCAACCTCATTCCCTTCAAGTTTATCCAAGTCAGGGCTGGTACCTGCAGCAGAGAGAGGAGAGTTGGAGCAGGGTGGGTGTTGCCCTGAGAATTTCTGCATCTGCAGAATCGAAGATGGCCGGTCACTGGTGGGAGCCCTGGTGTGTCAGGTTTCTCCACTGGAGAGCGTGTGCCAGGGATTTGCGGCAGTTTCTGATGAGGCTTCATACCCCAGAGCAACACTGCCAGCACTCCAAGGTTATTTACAGCAGTTGCTGGCAGGGGCTGCTTGGAGGGATGCTGCTGGCTTCCTGGTCTTGTCCCACAAAGAGCCCACTCTCTCCTCACCCCAGCAGCTCTGCCATGTGCGTCCTTGGGCGCTTTGGGAAACCTGGCATCTGATTCCTCCTGCTTCTCTGTCTCTTCTCTCTCTGAGAAATTGTCATCCTCAGAGGAACAGGCCCATGCTGTCTTAGCTTGCCTGCTGTCTCCAAACCGCCCGAGATCTCAGTGGGGAAGTTCCCGTAAATGAGGGTGGGTAACTGGAACGTGAGCGTTGATGGCCCCTCCCCCTCAGTGGACAAAGAGGACTTCCCAGAGGCCCTTGCTTCACAGGCTGCAGTTTTGTGGAGGTTCAGTCCTCTGATAACTCTTTTTCTTCCTCCTCTTCCTGTGAGTGATTTTTAAAATTAAAACATTGTTCATCTATGGGCAAATCCAGTTATTTTTAAAAATGTAATTAGATATTTACTATCTGCAGAAAACTCACATGTAAGAACATAAGCTCAGATGAGATATGAATTACTGTACTAAATTATTCTTATGTTCAGAACCAGATATGTTTTGTTAGAGAATAATTTGGCGTCAGGTGAGTCTTAGGCTGCCTGAGTCCCCAACTTTGGAGTTGGGGGTTAAAGCTCTGTTCTGTGTCCTCTTGAGGAGTGGGAGAGGGGCTCGTGTGGGGACAGAGGAGCTAGTGTGCCAGCTCCCAGGTGCCGGGGTCATCTCATTAGCTGCAGTTGACACACTGAGCTGCCACTCTGCCTTCCAGAGCCTACCTAGCAGGTCACTTAGAGGTAACAAGTTGCTTCTTGCTCTATTCCACCATTTCTACTTACTGGTCTAATTAGAATTCCTGTTGGATTTGGTGCACCATGAATTTACCACCTATTCTTTCAGCTGCAAATAACATTCATTGTTCCATACCCCAAAATCCTACTGGTTACCTTTTTTTTAAAATTATAAGACTCCTGGACTCCTATGGTTTTAAATCCCTCACCAGCTGTACACAGGGCAGAGTGCTGTTTGCTAAAGCTACCTTGCAAGAGGTGTGAACAGTCATCTAATGGAGTAGCTCCAGCAGGTGCTGCCAGGTGAGTATTCAGTGAAGACACGCTCCTTCCTTATCTTCCCCAGATCTAAAGGAAGGAGAGCAGATGTTCCTGTGTTTAGTAATCACAGCTTGTCCCAGGATGGCCTGGCGGATGCTGTCCATGGTCCTGCCACAACACTGAGGCCATCTGCCTGCTAGTAATCTGGGAACTCCTCTAGAACAGCTGACCAGTCCCCCAAATTGCATTATGTTGTGAGCTTTGGGAAAGGACTTGGCTGAATGAGGAAGTTCCTGACCTTAGGGAGACATGGTGGCCGATGGTCTTGTTCCAACGCTGACTTCCTGACTGAGATTTAGGTGTATCCGTTTGCAAGGCAACATGGTACATTGCAGAACCTCCCAACCAGTACCACAGATGGGTATCATGTGGCCCAGAAATCATGATGCCCTCACCTTTTGGAGAAGCCTGGGGTAGTCTAGGGTAGTGGAGCCCAGTATGCCATACCAGTGTTATTTCCTCTGTGAGTCATGACGTGTAAAAGATTGGAAAGCACCAGTGCATTGGAAGGTATATGGGCTACAGATAGGTATATGGGCTACAGTTTGCTAGATCATGGTCTGAATGTCCTCTATTCCACTTCATGGCTAGGTAACCTTGTACATGATAGTTACCTTCTCTTAGCCTAGGCTTCTTCATCTGGAAAATGAGGATTATATTTTATCTCAAGTTTTTGGGAGGGTAAATAACATATGGAAGCATAGTAGGTCACCTGTGATTTATTCCCAATAGGAGCGCTTTTCTGCCCAGCCCTCCACAAAGCTGCAGTGAAACCTGGCGAGGAAAGAGACACAAACCCTTCTTGTTCTCAGGAAAGAGACATCATGTTGGGACTGTAATTAAGGGTTTCTGATCACTATTCTTTCAAGTGCTCTTCAGCAGTCCGTTGGGTAACTCAGGTAATTGAACACCCTCCGTTCTTTCTCTGAGACAAGAGAAAGTAGTAGCTTTAAGAAAATCCAGGTCAGAGGATTCGGGCAGATGCTGTGAGGGCCCATCTATCACTGTAGAGCCCCCATGAGTGAGGAAATAAGGGAGTAAGGCCTTCACTTGTTGCTCCTGGATTTTTTACATCTGATTTTTTAAAATTTCCTTTTTCTAAATAGGTATACTTTCATGAGTCCTCCATCTCTCTAGGACCTAGTGTGCCATTCAGCACCTGGGGCCCTCCGTTTCCTTCTCTCTTCAAAACCTAGACCCTCTCATCCAGCAGCCTGAGCCATACCTCCGCCACCACTTACCCGCCCTCCCTGTTGCTTGCTGGTTGTCCTGTAGGCATCCAGGAATCTCGTCTGAAGTAGTCGGCTCACAGCACTCCTCTGCTGGAAAACCTCCAACAGCTTCCCATTAGCCGTGGAAGAAACTCCTCCTCCTCCCCATGGCATATGAGTCCTGCTTTCCCTGGACACTCGCTGTCTTCCTAGCACGGCACCTGCCACTCTCCCTTGCTCGGGGCGTCTGAGGCACGTGGCCCTCTGTCTGTTCCTTGGAATCACCAAGTCTGCTGGTGCTGCCTCGGGGCCTTGGCCCTCCCTGCCCCCTCTGCCCTGATGCTTTCCCAGGGTGTCCACGTGGCCCATCTCCCACTCTCCTCAAGTCTTCCTGTCACCTTACCAGAGCGTGCCTCCCTGCCCCACTCCATGTCCTCACGCTCTCTAGTGTATGTATTTATTTGATATATTTATCTATACTGTAGACATAGTATGTGTGTGTGTGTGTGCATCTCTCCCTGAGTGTCTGTATGTGCACTATAAATTATATATTTGTTTGATTTTTAATTGTCCGTCTGCACTAGAATCTAAATCCCACACAGCAGGAGAAATGTTTGCTCTGTTCTCTGCTGCACTAGAACAGGGCCTAGCCCACGGTGTTTGGTAGCTAATTGTTGAAAGAAGGAAAGGAAAGGAAGGAGGGAAGAGACAGGGAAAATAGAGAGAGGAATATTTTAAAACCCCGTATTTCCATCACACCTCTAATTTACAGGGGTCGCTGGGCTCCATTCTCCTTCCAGCCCAAGAGGGAAGTGAGGAGTCAGTCGGAGTACTGAGCCCGGCACCTCCTACAGCCCCTGTGTCCTCGGGCTCCCAGGTGCTCATTCCGCCAGGTCCAGGGCATCATGGGACCGGGGTGGGTATGCCTCGATTCCTGCCCCTGCCCATTTCCCCCGTGTTCTCACTCAAAGGGGCACCTGGCACTGGCTCGTGTCGAGCCTCTGAGGGCCTGGCCTGAGGTGAGCACAGCCCTCGCGCTGCCTCCGTTTATACTCATGGCAACGCCGGGAGGTGGAGGCTTCATCCCCATCTTTCCAGATGCAGAAGCTGAAGCTGAGAAGGGTTGTGTACTTTCCCCAAAGCGCACAGCTAGTAAGGGGCAGAGCAGGGCTCAGATTTAGGTTTTCCTGGCTCTAAACCATGGTCTTAAAGCCCACGATAGCATCAAGGTTGAGTCAGGTCCCAGAGTCAGACTGTCGGTGCAGACCCAAAGGCTTCCACTTTCTGACCGTGTGCCCATGGATGAGTAGCCTTATTTCCTCCATTCCAAGATGCCTATTTTTGCACATTGCCACATCTTAAAATCAGGCCGTGACATGCAATCAAAATGGCTGTGGGACTATGGCAGCAGTGACCTAGTGGGCGAAAACCTTCCATT
The DNA here is from genome assembly GCA_008086735.1 of Cheirogaleus medius. Lineage (NCBI taxonomy): Eukaryota > Metazoa > Chordata > Mammalia > Primates > Cheirogaleidae > Cheirogaleus > Cheirogaleus medius. The sequence goes on along the minus strand of VBSM01000729.1, from coordinate 18,440,269 downwards.
GACCCTTTCTGGTAAGTTCAAGAAAGTGCCAGCATCAGAGGATCTTAAGTTCAGTGAAATATAGGTAATTAATCCCTCCGAGTCTCCATGTCTGCATTTGTGAAATGGGACTCACAGTGGCACCTACCGATACAATTCCTGGCAGAGTGAAAGGAGATTATGTCTGTGCAGTGCTCAGCACAGTGGTTGCCACAGAGGGGGACTTAGGATCGTGGTCTGTGTGCTGTTGCTGTCATTGATATTGTTACTGCACCCCACTGTGCCCTCAGAACTTCCCCCAGTAGATCCCTCAGCCCCTGAATTCTAGTAAAGAGAGACGGGGGCGGGGGGACATGGCACTGCCGCTGCTTACATGCCGCTGAGCGTGCATCCCCCCCCACGTGCAGTGGGAACGCGGCACCAAGAGATCTGCGTGCACTGGCCCCACCCACGCTCTCCAGTGCCAGCTCCTCCCCCTCTGAGCCATCTGCCCTGCTCCTGCTTCCCTTCCCTCTTGATGGAGAAAACAAAATATCGACTGAAGAGAACAGGCTCAGCAAATGCACCGCGAAGGGGAGGTGGGGTTGCAGAAGATCCTGCTGGCTCCTTGGCCTGGTTTGTTGTTTGAAACAGTCTCACCAGTCCCGTGGGAAGACTGTGCCCACCCAAAAGTTATCTCTCTGAGGTGACAGTGGATCCTGTCTACAACGTAGGGAGAGTGGAACGCAATACTGACTCCTTTAAAAGAGGCATAAATGTCTTTGAATGATGGCCAGGCTTCTTAGTGTGCCTTGGCTTTCCAACTGTCCCTTGGGGTACCTTTGGGGCATGGGATGCTCTTGGCATCAGAAAATGGGAAAAACTGGAAGCTGGAAAAATACGTTAGACTCCAGAAAATTTGGGGAGTTCAAAATGCACCAATTCATTCATGTGCTCATTCACTTCATTCATATCATACTTTTTGAGCTCATAGAATAGTAGGGCATCAGGATTTGCCCTATCAGGATGCCCCCATCAGTACGGCATCAGCAGAAGCAAAGATGGTGTCAACTGCGACATGGAATGGAAGATCAAAAACACAAACCTGGCAAATCTGTGAAATGGAGTAAAAGAATTACCACTCTGTTTATTTGACTTCTCAGTACACTTTTCTTTCTCTTTCTCCTTCCATCCATGTGGTAACCAGATGTAGCTGGTAGGTAAGTGGGGATCTCTATTTTACAGATGAATGAGAAATAAGTCCTGGGGTCCCCCCAGCAACATGTGCTGCAGGGCTGCACTCGATTAGCGTCCCCCAGCCGGGGCACGCAGACTTCTAGTAGGTCTAGGTGTTTCCCTAGTCAGCCCGTTAGCATTCCACCCCTGCCTCTTTGTTTCAAAGGTGAGGCAGTGGTTAGGATTTCAACATGAGAAGCAGGTTGTTCTGAGAGGATGGGAAGGCAGGGGCCCTGGAATAGCTGTAAGTGCAGATTCTACCCACAGAAATTTGTAGGATTACCTGCGTGTGCCAGCACTGGGCGGGCAGGGAGCGGTGGAGAGTGGGCACAAAGCTGAACACACCTTGGTCCCTGCCTTCAAGGAGCTTCCTGTTTGGAAGAGGGGTGAAGCATGTGAACAATTAGCTGTACCAGGAAGTCGGATGATAAAAGTGTAAAACAATACTGCAAGGAGCGTGCTGAGAAGGGCAAAGGAGGAGGGTGTTAATCTCATTCCCAGGGTTGCTGTAGGTGTCCTAGAGGCGAGGCAGTGGGCCCGGAGCCTTCAGGAGGCAGAGGAGGGGGAGAGGTTAGTGCAGATAGGGTGGGGCATGGGCTGGGGGCCACATGGAAGCCCAGGAGGTGGAGGGGACCAAGTGCCTCGGAAGGGCCCGGGCTACCTTCAGTAGGCGGTGGGAGTGGGTGACATGAGGCAATGTGCAGGGTGGCCTGCGGGAAAGTGAGCAGAGAGCTGCCACAGACATCTAGCCAGAGAGAAGGCCTGAACTCGGGCAAGAGGGTAGGAAGAGGACACATCTGTGACAGTTGGGGAGGGTGGAGGACAGAGAGGTCAAGAATGGTACGGGGTCCCGGCCGGTGTGTCCTGGGCAAAAACGTCCCAGGAGAGCAGCCACCAAGTCAAGGCCAAGCCCTGTCAAGAGCAGTTTGCTCCAGGTGACTGTCAGAGGTTTCAATAAAACGATTAAAAATAATTTGGAGGACAATTTGTGTCTCTGATAACTGTCTGACCTGTATTGGGCTCAGTGGAAGCCCAGAGGCTCTGAGGTAATTAGAACAGTTTGGGCCACGACGGCCTGTCACATGGAAACCAGGAAGCTGTGAAGCATCCTCTGAGGGCAGGGGACCCGCGGTCCCTCCTCAGCACCAGTTATACCTGAGTTGGACTTGACTTTGGGGCCCCCTTCCCGTTCTCTCCTCACGGCTCTCCAAGCTGCCCATTGCAGAGTTTTCTTTTCAAGGATGGGCTTGGCCACAGAACCCTTTCCAGAGCCACGAGACCCATAGGTATCGGGGCTGGCTGGGTGGGGCACCGGGGGGTCTGTGAGGTGACTGCCTGCTTCCCCAAAGACGGAAGTTGACTGTCTGCTCCTCCACTCAGCTCCCCTGGGGAGTCTGACTGGGAAAGTCAATGATTCTGTTCGTCCCTTGAGTTTCCTGGTACAACCTTCCTGAGCAAGAAACACCCCAGCCTCAGGAGGCAGCTGCTCAAAAGGGCTGACTTTGGCGTTCCAGAAGGGCCTGTGTCCCCCTGCCCCCTCTCTGGCTGCTGTGGGGTGGCGAGGCTCCAGGTCGTAGGGTGAGAGCAGCCATCTCCCGCGCCCTTGAGCTCCTTGCCGATGCTGTGCTTGAAAAACTGTTGTGGAGCCACCAGCCCTCTGGCAGGAGATATTTTTACCTGTCTGCCTCCTAGTTGCACTATTTTTTTCTCCTTTGAAGAAGATTCACAGTTCACTCGCTCAGTCCTGCCTCTCTCACATGAGCTATTCTGAGCTGGAAGCAGCATCTGTTGCTAAGTGACGAGCTGGCACCTAGGGCTTGCTCGGCACTCGAGCCCCTGTGCATTGTGCTCTCAGTAATTGAGGCATTCCTTTCCGAGTACCACGCGACCAGCATCTGACGTGCTGCTTGAGAAAGCAGTTCTCCAACCCATCCCAGCTACTACAGGGGATGATTAGAGTGTGGCTGGGCTGCTTGTTAACACATCCCCAGCCCACCCAGTGGGGTGGCAGAACAGATAGGCCGCAGAACCTGCTGCCCCTCGTGCCTGGGACAGAACGCGCCGCGCAGGACGGGCTCTCGCTGGATATATGCTAAAGCTGAAAGGGGCCTTGGAGACTGTTCACACCAACCCATTTTACCCACAGGGAAACTGAGGCCCAAGGAGGTTAGGGCAATGGCATCAGGTTATACAGTTGGTCAGGACCAGTAGTTAGCCTCCTGATGCCTGGATCCTGGTTGGCTTCACTCGGTGCAGGAGCAGAGAGGAGTCACTCCTCTCTGCGTCCTTTGATCCCAATGTTTGTCCCAGGCAGTGCTTTGGGATCATTGGCTGGGAGCACTTTGGATCCCTGGGGCCCTGGGCTGAAAGCTGCCCTTTCACCAACCTGGACACCAGGCTTCAGGGAACTGGGGTGAGGGAAGAAACGTTGGTACAAGTTTGCTGCTTCCACCTCGCCTTTAAAAAATCTTTCGGCCTGGAGAATGCAGTGAGCACAGGAGCAGAGACCTGAGTGCTGATAGCTGTGTGGCCTCAGCACCCCCATTTGTAACCTAGAGCTTCCAGCTCGCTTCCCGGGCCAGGGTGTGCATGGAGTGAGCGAGCGCACAGGAAGAGGCACCACTGGTGAGCACCCCCTGGCTGCCGGCTCAGTTCTCAGACCACTGCGACATACCCTCCTCGCAGCGCCATGAGGAGGCGCTGAGTGGGCGCTGTTGGCATCCTCCTTGGTCAGACGAGGAAGCTGAAGCTCAGCGAGGTGAGGAAACTTGCTCAGGCCAGGCAGTTGGTGCAGAGTGAACCTGGGATTTGAACCCAGGCCATCGGATTTCTGAGCGGTCTCAATGCCCCATGTTGTACCAGTAGAGTATGTAAAGAATGTTTTTGTAAACGGTTTCAAACTATTACAAGTATGGTCTGTATTTTTAATAATAATAACAATGCTAAAGTTTTAATACAAGGCCTTGTTTTCGTTAGCAATAATATTGCTGATCTTTTGAACTCAAGCCTGGAGCTGCAGGGCCCTTGCCTGGCTTCCTTAGACACTAGGATAGGGTGAGTGGTAGGACTTTTAGGTCGCCATCCAGCAGCCTTAAGAGGTTGCCAGTTCTCGCTAACAAAAGTGGGTTTTCCTGAGGTGGTACAAAATACTATCTCTACTTCCCACCTCTTCTCCTGCTGTGAACTCACTTTGGCCCTTCCTGAGGAGAAATGGAATTTGTGGGACCAAATATAAACCTGTGGACCTGCATAATTTGAAGTGCATAAAGGTAAACATCAAGAGGCGTCCATGCAGCCTCTGCCATTCGGATCCTTCCTGCATGCCGAGCTCTGTGCTGGGCACTCCATATGTAACCACTCACAGCAGCCCTCCCTGGGAGATGGGAACTGTCATTAAATAGATCCTTTTCCCTGGGAGGAGACTGATGCATGCATAACTAAAGAGCCTTGTCCAAGAGCACACAGCCAGTGTGTGGCCAAGGCCTCGGTGGCTGCCCCTCACTCAGAGCCATCCCCGCTCTCCCCAGCCTTCTTCCCGCCCTACCTCCTCTGGCCACCTTGCTGTTCCTGAAATTCCCAGTGCTGCTTCCTTCTGGGGAGTTTTGTGTCTGGTGTCTCCTCTGCCTCTCTCAAATGACATTCAGGTCTCTGCTCAAATGTCACCTCTGCAGAGACGCCTTTCCTTACTTCCCCCCGCCCACCCACCCAGCATAAAAGAGCCACCTGCCAGCTTGCTCTGCCCTTCCACTGGCCACTACATGATACATCCATTTCTTTAGTATCTGGCCCTTCCATACAACACACAAACTCCATAAGATGAGGCACTTGCCTATTCTGTTCTGGGCTGTATTCCTCGTACCTAGAACAGAACCTGTGTGTGGGACAGAACCTGTGTGTGGGAGACACTCAGGAAATGCATGTCGGGTGAGTGAGTGCATGAGTGGATGCATTAAATGGGAACTCTCAAACCCAGGCCTGTCTGACTTCAAGGCCTATGCCCCACGCCCCCATGCCCAGCTTCTCCCTGTGTACTCCCTGCTTACTGAGTCCAACTCAGTCTCCCCAGACGAGACTCTGGTCAGGGTGTCGGAAGAACCTACAGCTTTGGGCACTTTGCTTCTTCTCTCTGAGCCTCAATTTCCTTGAATATAAAATGAGAATGTTGAGTAGGGTGATTGCTAGGGGTCCTTTAAGCCTTCTTTTCTAAGAGTCTGACCTTGCTGTCACTGGAGCGTATTCACTGGGCACAGGTTCCAGTCGTGATTGCAGCTCAGCCCAGTGCCTCAGCTTGCAGATTTGTGCTAGCACTCGGCATCCTGCAAACCTGATGGCATGGAGGTCCTTGGGTCCCATCCTGTGATGCAGGACCCTCATATGCATCAGAGACATCTTGGGAAGAAGGAGGAAGCTCCTATTGAGCTGATGCCCTGCAGTTGCTGTGACGCTGTTGTGGTCATCCTCCTCTGTCTTTACCAGAATGTGCTAACTTTGTCCTTGGGTCCTCCTAGTTTAAAAAGGTGCCTTTTTTTCCTCCCAGCCCTTTCTCATGTTGGTGACTGGAGCTGCCACTCACTAGGCTATTTAGGGAGAACTATGGGCTCCATTTGGTCAGCATTAAGATAAATTCTGCAGACTTGCAGGAATCCCCCTTGGTTTTCTCCAGTTGTGGCTCGATGATCGGTAAATCATACCTAATGCATTGCAGATTGTTCTGATCAAATCCCCCTGCAGGCAGAGTAGCTGGAGGGAGGCTCTGAGCCAAGGCACCCTAGTGATTGCAGTCTCCAGAGGGACTCCGACCCTAATCCCCAGCTCTAGTCTTCAATAAAAGCTGTTGGTATAAGCTGTAGGGAAGGCGGAGGTGTCTAGACAAGCAGCCATTCCTCCAATTGAGCACCCTGAGGACTGGGACCTGCTGAGTGGGGGAGGGGGCTCATCTGTCAGCCCAGAGAAGGTCACAGGCCTCCCCATTGCATAACTCCCTGAGGCCACCCTTCACTTGTACAGTGTGGGCGACATAGCAGCCCCGGGGGAGGCTGAGGGCTGAAAGTTCCACAGACACATAAGGGCCACCCTTGGGGCACCCTCCAGGACACCGTGGGACGTTAGCTGGCCCACTGTGAAGGGAGTCCCAACACAGAGCTTTCTGAAGGGAATTCTGTGGTCTTTTAGGCAGGCTAGCTCTGTTCTAGTTACTCCAAAACCCAAGACCCTAACTGTTCCTGGGGTGGGAGGGGGCAGTCACTAAAGACTCACTGTCTCCCTTGAATGAGGACGGGAGGTGTTACCCACTAATGTGGTCCAAGGCCTGGCCTGGGGAGGGCTGGCCAACTCCACAAGCCTTCGTGGACAGTTGTCCCCATCTGCTGGGCCTCCCAGCTTCATTACATGGGCAGCACCATCTGGCTGGCCAGGTCCCCTGGAAGGTTGGGCCTCTGCTGGAGTCAGGCAGGAGGTCTGGGTCAAAGACAGCAGGAAGGTCAGCCCTGGCCCTTCTGCTGCACAGCGACCTTGCCTGTGCCGTTCAGGTGGTACTTGCATACGAGGAGAACAAACAGGGGGCCCGGCTCCGCAGAGACAGCCGTTCCCTTAATAAAGTAATTACAGAGCTGGGTAGCTTACATCCCTAGAAAGATGCAGGGCAACTGTGGGCCGGGGGTGTGCGTGTGTTTAATTTTAAATCCTCCAACCTCCCCTTAATGAGGAAGTGCCTTGAAATGTAATGGAATGTTGGGATTCTTCAAAGGATGCATTTTCTTGGTGCTTTATTTCTTTAAGGGAAAGCATGAAAGACAAATGAGGGCTGGCAGGCGCAGAGGAGGGTTTGCTTCCCCCGCCCGTGTTGTGCAGACATTATCTGCTGTAAAACTGTCGCTGAAGGATGGAGAATCAGCTCTTGGCTGCAGTGGCCCTCAGATAATGTCAATGCTGAGCAATGGCCCAGGATTTCTTGGCACCGAGCAAACACCTCTCAGGCTCTGGTGCCAGAATCCTTAACTGTGCCTGGTCAGCTGCTTCTGCCAGGGGAACGTGGGGCCATAGGCACTGGTGTCCAGGGGCCCCATGGTGAGGGCTCCACAGGCTTTTTTTTTGCAAATATTAATGTCCTTTTGAATAGCTTGGAGATCCTGTAAAAAGGCAGAGAATAATTCAGTACGTCTGGAATGGGCCTGAGATTCTGCATTTCTGACAAGCTCCCAGTGATGCTACTGGTACAAGAACTGCATTTTGAATAAAAAGACCCTGGAGAAGGCAGACACTGGCCAGGTGGTTTTGGCTAAATAGAACACAAGGTCTTGGCCACAACCTTGGCTACCCTGGAAGGGGAAGACTGTGGGCACCTCCACAGGGTCTTGAACACTCCAGGCTCTGCAATATGAAACAGAGAAATATCATCATGGATAACCCTTTATTTGGGTTTGGTGTATGGTTTTGCCTATTTTGTCCATTTGGTTTACCTTCTAATGATGCTCAGGGAAGGCCTGTGGGAAAACGGAGTTTGAGCTCCTCCATGGGCACCTCCTGATGGGGAGAGAAGGCACGCTCATCATCTGAGGCCCCTGACCAGCCTCAAAGTGTGTGACGGGAGGTTGGTTTGGGTTGTGTCCACCTCCCTGGTGTGGTCAGCTAATCCTCTCTTCCCCCCTGGATTTGCAGGTCCCTGGATGAGAAGGAGCTGACAGCAGCTGAGTGCCACCTTCTCTGCGTGCTGGGGAGCAGGGCTGCACGGCCCAAGTGGCATCAATGCCTAAGAACAGCAAGGTGACCCAGCGTGAGCACAGCGGTGAGCATGTCACCGAGTCAGTGGCCGACCTGCTGGCCCTTGAGGAGCCCGTGGACTATAAGCAGAGCGTGCTGAATGTGGCCGGGGAGGCAGGCAGCAAGCAGAAGGCGGTGGAGGAGGAGCTGGATGCAGAGGACCGGCCGGCCTGGAACAGCAAGCTGCAGTACATCCTGGCCCAGATCGGCTTCTCCGTGGGCCTTGGCAACATCTGGAGGTTCCCCTACCTGTGCCAGAAAAATGGAGGAGGTGAGAGGCAGCCCCACCTGCACCAGGGTGCCCTGTAAATGGGTGCACTGAAGGGTGGAAAAAGAACACCCCTTTGCAGGGGCAGAACTAGGGCTCTCAGAGGTTGGAGCTCAGGACTCCAGAGTAAGGCTCGCCAGGAGTGGCTGTAGTGATGCTAATGGCTGTCAGGAGACTGGAGGGCATGATGGTAAGAAGGCGGGCTCTGGTCCCAGACTGCCTGGGTTCAGATCCAGCCCCCGCTGGGACCTGTGCAAGTTGCTTGACTTCTCTGTGCCTCTTCTGCAAAATGGGGATAGTGTAGTTCCTGCCTCACGGGATAGCTGGGCGGATTATATAGCCTTACGTGCAGCACACGTAACACACGCCTGACACATAGTAAAGAGCGCTTATTGGCCATTGTTACCACACCCTTACCAGGTGCGAGGCCCTGTTTTATGGGCTTAATGGATATTAGGCTTAAATGCCTGAAACTGCTGATATATGAGCATCTTGGAAGAACCAGAGTACCAATTTCGTACAGTTCAGCCATTGAATCCTCCCAACAACCTCACTCCTTAAGCGAGGAAGGAGTTATTATCATCCTTATTTTAGAGACTGCAAAACTGAGGTCCAGATTAGTTAGGTGTCTTGTTCAGGGTCATCTGTGATTAAAGTTACAACTAATGGTAAGGTCAGGGTTCAAACCTGGACGCCTGGCCCCAGAGCCTGGGCACTTAACCACCACTCCTACTGCCTCCCAGGCAAGGGGCCCTCACGCCACCCACTGTGTTTGAATCCTTCATGAATCCCCAATATCAAACCACTACCACCTCTTCCAGCCCCAGCTGGGGAGAAGCCCCCAGACATTGTCTCCCTGGCACCTCTGAGGTAGGCTGGAATTTTCCAAAGGCAACTTGTTCTGAAACCAAGGGACAACTAACCGAAAATAAACAAAGAAAACCCCAACAGGCTGGAAGCAATGATGTTTCCAAGCCTAGACCTCTGGTCCTGAGAAAGTCACACAGCAGAGTGCTCTTGTGCACCTGAGTCCCTGTGCCCTGGGACTGCACACTCCAGCCTGTTGGGTGGCCACAGCTTTGCAGGCATTTCCACCTAGCTCCTTCCCTCCCGGCTCTGCGGGACTCTCGCCATGTAGCCTCTCCCAAGATGCAGCCTCCTTCAGGTATGTTCCTCTTCTCTCCAGGACACATCTTTGCCTGGTTCAAAAGGCCATGCCTGGCCGGGGACTTCTCTTCCTTTCCAGTTTCTACTGAAGGGCAGAGAGCGAGAATGCCCACCTGAGCCTGTGTGTTTGAGTTAGGCCGGAGGCTTCTATCTCTCCACCATAGCACAGTATATTCACGACATGGTCTTCTTGCTTGAAAGATCTTTTTTTTTCCCCCAACAAGTAACTGTCAATCAGAGCTTTGGTCTGCATGCATGGTCACTGAGTTGGTATAAGACCAGCCCAAAGCAAAGATACAAATATAAGTTTGTGGTTTCCTTATGCCCTAGGAGATGTTGAGAACAGCTCCAAGACACCCAAAACAACTTCAGAGGACATGTGGAATTTGGGAATTTCACTGGGAACCTCTACCTTTGTCCCTTCCAGCTTACATGATCCATTCTGCCTGGGCGCTTGGTGCTGAATCACAGAGTCCCTTTCTCTATCACACACACACACCCACTCACACTCACACCCAGGGCAGTGTTCCTGCCACCGTCTGCCCATTCGCAGACAGTCGCCATCGCACCAGACGGAGCCTCCCCCAGAAGGAGAGTGCTGTCAACCCTTAAGGCTCTGAGTTCTCTGTGCCACATTCCTGCCTTCATTTCTCCATGCTCCCTGATCCCTACCATCCCTTTTTATCTCTGCCTTTAACTGTCCTGTATAGCACAGGTTTTATAGTAAGTCATCTTAAATATTTTTTAGAAGGAGGCAAATTATCACAGGAAGGGGCCAGCTGTTTGGTCTGAGAGTTGATTCTATGTGCTTTTGGGCCATGGGTGATCCAGTCAAACTTTGCTTAATTCTGAATGGAAACTCTGGAACTCTCTCCTTAGCTCCACTGGCTGCTGGCAGTTTCTTTATTCTGTGTTCTCTTAGTTTGCCTTTTTTTCCTGTCTATTTTTATGAGAAAGAGGCGAATATTCATCAAGTGCTTACATGGGTAAGTAACTCATTTAATCTTCACAGCAGCCCGTCATAGCAGTGCAATAGGTATAGGGTCAAAGCTTATGAAATGGCTGTTTTTGTAAGTTAACAATGATAAATATCAGAAATTTCATACCTACTATTTTCATTCTCTTTACACAGATGACAAAATAGCAGCCCAGAGAGATCAAGTAATTTGCCCGAAGTCATACAGTTAGTAAGTGGCAGGATTCCAACCCAGGAGATCTGACTCCAGGATTTGGAGCTCAGCTCCTATTCAATCTACATCTCAACAGTTTGAGGCCAAGGTGGTCTTTTAAACCTCAGGAATAATCTCGGGGTTTGCCAGAAGTGAAGCTCAGAGTGTTGACTGAGGCAACCTGTTAGAGATCCAGGGGACCCCAGCGACCCTGGACTGTACTCCCCCAGGGCTGTGTTCCACTGCATTTCCTACCTCCCTGAATGGTGCTCTGAGCTGTTCAGATGAATGACCTGGGGCTCCTGAAAGCCACTAAAATATCGAAGGAAATCCAGCTGTGTCCCCAAGTTGTATTTTCTAAGGTGGAAGAGGGTGTGGTTGCATTTCCAAATCATTTCAACAAAGATTGATATGAAACAGTGCCTCTGATTAACCACAAATTCTGCCCACCTTGACTGTAGCCCCGTGAGCACTCTGGTTAGCTTGGCCGTGGCGTGGTAGAGCTAAGCCAGGTCAGTGCCCTGCAGCTTGGCTGAGATGGACAGGGACTGGGTGGCAGCGGGCTGGTGCCCAGTCTTTGCCTCCAATCACTCTTTGATAGCACCCACCTGGAGGCTGTCCCTGGTTCTCTAGGGAGAGGAGAGAAGCATCCATAGGCGATGCCAACACCCTGAAACCCATCTCGTGGCATATCTTACCCCAAAGACACTGGGGCAAAATACAAAACCGCAAGGCTGTGAATCCCTCTGCCTTCATCCATTTCCCTGCACCCAAGACCAAGAGTCTGAGTTAAAGACAGACCCGGGGGCCTCAGTGTGGTCCTTCAGGCCCTCCGTCCTTTGAGAACCATGATGGGGCTGCTTGTTGGTGACCAGTTGAATTTATGCGTGCATGTGTGTGTCTAATGAATTAGATGCTGTTGCATCAGGCTCGGTGGGTTGCCTCCCCGGAAGGCTTTCCTGATTAGCTGCATTAGACCCAGCCCCCCCCCCCCCCAGTTTGTATGTGCTCGCATGGCCTGTGTGACTAGTCTGTGGGGGGTGTGTGCACACGAATGCTGACATGGCTCATGTGAATCTAAGACCTGCCTCCCCAGTGAATGGGTACCAGGAGGGTGTCTGTGCCTTCTGCTACTCCACTCCCCCCCTCCTGCCCCTGCTTGGCACGGAGTAGACCCTCCTTAAATAGCAGATTGTTACCAAGTGCCAGGTTTTGTGCCCAGCAGACGCCTGGTCTCCAGTGTTCATTGGCATATTGGGCACACGTTGGGCAGCACGTGGGATGTAATGGTGTGGGGGGCAGAGCAGTGTGGCTGGGGGGCTTCTGAAGACTCCTCGCTTGCAAGGCTTGGTCTGGGGCTGCTGGGTGACCATCAGGGCCCTGGTGACCTGGGCTGGCCTGACACTGTTTGACAGACAGACGGGGCCTTGCTAATAGGACTAGGTTGTTGGCACAGCTGTCAGCGGGGTGCACTCATCTGTGTCTGGACGTGGTGTTAATTCTTCTGCTAAATGGCCTGTCACTTGGAATCGAGATTGTGTCTGCAGTGAGGCCCAGGACAGCGAGATTAATTTATCATCTGGAATCTTTAGTGAGATCTATTCTATCCTTTATGATCCTCCTGGCTACGCTTCCCTGAACTGCTAATTTCTCTCCCATTCCTTCCAATTAGCAGCTGTAGGTTAATGGCGAAGCTGGTCAGACCCTCTCTCCCTGGAAGGCGTCCAAGCTCCGCTTCCCTGGAGCTGCCCGGTGTGCTGCGTCACGCCCAGTGAGCCCCGTGCCGTCTGGGGCTGCTTCTCTGTGGGCGGGAGGGGGTGTGAACAGGTGTCCACAGAGTCCCTCATAAGGTGACTGTGTGTGTCTGCATGTGACTTGACATGTGGATTCCCGAGTGGAGGTGTGGTGTCTGTCTCCGAGCCTGGCCTCGTGAGTGGGAGATGTTGACAGACATATGGTTCCTCCTTGCGCGTTTTTGGGTCAGGGGGGGCGGTCAAGGGGCAGAAGGAGGGTCTGGGTGGGCCAGTGTGTGTTAGGTCACACATGGGTCAGACCATTCACGGAGGAGCACCGGGTCTGGGCTGAGACTCGAGGTCACGGCTGCCACCCCTTCCCTCGCCCAGTCGCTATGCTCTGGACACCCTCTGACATCCTTCCTCCTCCCCACAGGTGCCTACCTGGTGCCCTACCTGGTGCTGCTGATCATCATCGGGATCCCACTCTTCTTCCTGGAGCTGGCCGTGGGCCAGAGGATCCGCCGCGGCAGCATCGGTGTGTGGCACTACGTGTGCCCCCGCCTGGGTGGCATCGGCTTCTCCAGCTGCATAGTGAGTCGAGGGCTGGGGACAGGCACTGAGCGGGAGGCAGCGGGGCTGCTCTTGGGTACTGGGGAGGAGGTCGCCGAGTTCACAGGCCAGAGTCCTGGGCCAGGACAGGGCAGGACGGGGATCTTCAACGTGAGAACTGCTTCCCACTTGTGTCTCAGGACCACAGTCCACGTATTTCCTGAACTGACCACACGGCTTGTAACAGCATGTGATATTTGCAGCTGGTGCTAAGGAGGAAAAGCTGGGACATCTCAACCGGAGTTCTCTGGGGACATACAGGCCATGCCAAATGCCCCTCTCTGCTTGCCAGCCCAGCAGCTCCCCACGAGGGCGGTCCTTCCTCTTTCCTTGGTCAAAGAATATTTTAACTGTGCTAGTGTGTCGCTCAGGAAAAGGCAGACTTGGGGCTCAGTGTCCCCTTGCCATTTTGCCAAGACAATGAGCAGAGTCAGAGGACTCAAACAGGAACCTTGTGGTCGACCCAGGAAGGGTGAGTCTTTGGAACGGTGGGAGACAGGGAGACCCCACTGACCGGGGATGAGGAACTCCATGAGGGCTCCAGGCTCGTCCCCAAGGCCACAAATGAGGCTCTGCACAGAACTCTAGATGCGGAAACTAAGGGCATAGCCCACAGGTGCCCATGCTCACACCAGGGATAAAATCTGGAATGCACTTCTGGAAAAGACTAAGCATTCTGTCAGGCCTGGCAGCAGGGACAGCCCAAACCTGCCTCAGGCAGAGACTGGGAGAGAGCCTGTGCAGCCCCTGCTCTTATGCCAGCTGTCTTCTCTGCACCAGTCCAATGCAGCGTGCTCTGCTGGGGCTGGCCACATGTGTATGCGCAGGAGTGTGTGTGTAGTCTCCCACTGGGGCGAACGCACCTAAGTAAAAGCAGGTGTCTCTCTGTCAATATTCCTACTAAGCTCTGTGCTGAGTGTCTGTGTCTGCACACAGGTGCTCAGGTGAGACTGATTGACCAGTGGCCAGGCCCCTGGAAAGGAGCCCTCCACATGCAGAGTGGATGTGGCAGATCCCTGCCTGTAAAAACATTGCTTTCAAAGAAAGCCTTTAGACCCTCAGTCAGATTCCATGGACTCCTATTTTAAATAAAATTCTACCAAGGTTAGTTATTGTGCTTCCAAGAAATGAAAAGTGACATCTTTCTAGAGAGGCTGCTAACAGCACCAAAGAGGGAGTAGAATCCCTGAGAGAAGAGGGGACACGGGGACCAATCAGAAGCATCCGCAAAATCTCAGAAAGCGCAGCGGTCTGGGGGCCAAAGCTGTGCCTGCCTCCCCAGTCCTGCAGGGCATCCCTGTGATTAGGAGCCTGAGTCATCCGGAAATGATGGGGAAGTGCTTTGAGTATCTCAGAAGAGTTTCAAACTGGAAAAGATTAACATTTTAAGAGTTTGTTGCTTAAAGGAGAGAATTTTAATATCTGAAAAATTCCTTTGTGGATTCCCTAAATACCAGATGAATGGAGGATTGAGAGGAGGCCCTCAACGGCCCACATCTCATGCCTCCTCTTCCTCCTTCAAAGCTGTGCCACTCTGTTCTTTGTCATCTCTGGTGCTGCTGGGCCTCAGTTGGGATGTGGGGGTGGGGTGGAGTGTGGGGGCGGGGTGGAGTGTGGGGGCGGGGGTTCAGCCTCTGAGACCCCTGCATGGGCCCTTGTCCTCAGGTCTGCCTCTTTGTGGGGCTGTATTATAATGTGATCATCGGGTGGAGCATCTTCTACTTCTTCAAGTCCTTTCAGTACCCACTGCCCTGGAGTGAATGTCCTGTCATCAGGAATGGGACCGTGGCAGGCAAGTATGGAGCCCCAGCTGGGGACACCCAGCTAGCCCTTATCCCAGGAAGGGGTCTATCAGGTGTGATGCACAGACTTGGGTCTTCATTGGCTTGTGTCACCTTAACATCTCTGATCCTCATTTCCTCTTCCCTAGTGTAATAATTCCCCAGTGTGAATTATCTTTTTCTGGCTTATTTCTTATGGGGATTGAGTAAAATAATCAGAGTAGGTAATACCCTGGAAGTTGTGACCTTTGCTTAGTTGTTATGAATTACTCTGCGTTATTCTAACGCCATGCTTTCTGAGAACAATTTTAATGTGAATGCCAGTCCTATAAAAGGCTGGATGATGATCCCACTTCACGAATGGGAAAACTGAGGCCCAGAAGTGATTTTCCCATGTTCACACCACCGTTTGACCAATGATCTGGGATGAGAACCCAGGTCTCCAGCTCCCAGCTCAGGACCTTCCCCAAGGAACATTACGCCAGTTGAGCCTAACCCTTCGTACCTTCCATGGAGGACGTGGGCAGGGGTAGCGTGGGTGGGAATTCAGCCAGGTCAGTGTGCCCTAAAGCCCCCCAGGCCCATCAGGACCACAGGATTCCCCAGGGCTGCCAGAACTCGGCTAACCCAGAACGGGCACAGCCCCTCCCGGCTGTCCGTCCTCAGCCTCCCCTTCACTCGCTGCTGCCCTGAGTGGGGTCCAGCAGAGGAAGTGGCCCCACAGGTCCTGCCACAGGGGCCCTGTAGCCTTTGCTGCCGTTTCAGTGGTGGAGCCAGAGTGCGAAAAGAGCTCAGCCACCACCTACTTCTGGTACCGAGAGGCCTTGGACATCTCGGACTCCATCTCGGAGAGTGGGGGACTCAACTGGAAGATGACCCTGTGCCTCCTCGTGGCCTGGAGCATCGTGGGCATGGCTGTCGTCAAGGGCATCCAGTCCTCGGGGAAGGTGAGTGGTGGGGGCACCCAAGACCCAAGCGGGGGCAGAAGAAGGACAGAGAGGGCAGAGAATCTCAGGTCACCCCCGTGCAGGGTCCTTGAGGTGGACTCGGGCTCGGGAGGGCTCCAGATAGGACACAGGCCCCCAGAGGCAGGGATGGGAGTCTGACTGCTGCAGGATTTCACTGCGGACAGCTGCCAGGACTGAGCCGGCTGGAAAATCATTGTCCTATGCCACGGCCACCTCCATGCCCGGATAGCTCAGGCCTGCCCTGCAAACATTGAAGTGTTAACCCAGGGACATCTGTCTAGATTCTAGTCCCTCAGGTTCCCAAGCAAAAGCCCTAGACGAGCCTGCTCTAAGAAATTTGTGGCGAAAACCAACAGTTTTCTGTGCCTCCAGCTAAAGGGCCTTTTGAGCTGGTGGGTGCTCGGAGTGAAGAGCATCTTGGAGGCCTCATGGGGCAGCTCCACTGCAGTCTCTAGGGTCGACCAGCCAAGCCTCAAGCTTTTCCCAGCAGTTCAGATCCCTTTTAAATAAAGGTCCTTTCTCACCTGTCACATATCAGCATTCATGGACTGCCAGGGGCAGAAAGGACATTAGAGATCTGATAGCCCAATTTAATAATACTCATTTCACAGATGAGGAAACTGAGGCCCAGAGATGGGAAAGTGCCTCACCTAACATCACGCAGCCAGCCGGTCTCACAGCTGGGACTAGAGCTCTGGCTGGCTGAGGCTCCTGGTTCTTTAACGGACTTGATAAGCAAGGAAGCTAAGCTCTAGAAAGGTAGTGGTCTAGCTGCCACCCTTCCCTCTCCAGAGACCTGAATGAGAGCTGATGCTTCATGGCACTTCTCGGGTACTGCCACCTGTGTGCACACACTTGGTTCACAACAACCTTATGGACTAGGAATTATTACATCCATTTTAGAGGTGAGCAGATAGAGGCACATGGAGGTTAAGTGAATCGCCTGGGGTCACGTGGTGGCTCAATGGTAGAGCCAGGATGAGAACACAGATGGTCTCTGGGCATGCACTCTCTTCACCTTTACTGCATTCTGCCCAAGCAGCCCTCTTGATTTGTTTCAGTGCAGCAAACATTCCGTGAACATCTCCTTTGTGTGAGGCTCTGTACCAGGCACACAGGGATGTAGAGCCGTGCAAGAAATGCATATTCTAGAAAACAGCACATGATTTATAATTGCTAGGAGCTAGGTCCTTCGTCACATCTTTTCTGCTTGGGAGCCGTGTCCATAACCTCCTGGATGTCTTGTGTCAAAGAAGCTCTAAAGACGGGAAAGATCCTTTGGGGCCCGCAGGAGGCATGAGACATGGGAAAATGAGGAGTTGAGAGCAAAGGGCTCCCTCAGCCCCTTGGCAGCCCTTGAAAGGAGAACACCAGCCCCAGGCACAGCCATGCCGACTCCAGCTTGTCCTGCTCCTGCTTCTGCCTTGGCTTAGTGCCTGACATGTGCTGGCTTTGGCCCTGTGCCCAGGGGTTCCAGGGCTCTGCTTTCTTCTGCCATCAGAGGAGGCTCATGTGCCCCAGCTGTGAGTGGGGAGAGGGATGCCAGCTGCCAAGGGGCTCTGCCAGACGGTGGGTCCCTGTACTCTCTGCAGGTGATGTATTTCAGCTCCCTCTTCCCCTACGTGGTGCTGGCCTGCTTCCTCGTCCGGGGGCTGCTACTGCGAGGGGCGGTCGATGGCATCCTACACATGTTCACTCCCAAGGTAAGGATGCGGGGCTCCCATATGCCAGGGGACACTGACAAGTCCACTGGACCTGGCCAGCTTCATGCAATTTAATGTGCACAGAACACCTGCTATGTGTTGGATGTCATGTCAGGCCCTGGAGGGATATACAGGGAAGGAGGGGATGGGCCCTTCCCTCAAGGTTCCAAGGAGAGGGACATCATATCAATTTGGGTGAACTTAGAAAAAGCTTCAGGGAGGAGATGACACCTGAAATGAGCCTGAAATGAGACTAGGGAGCAGGTAGGATTGCAATGAGCAGCCATAGGACATTGTGATAAAAGGGAATCTCATGGGAAGAGTGCAGAAAGCACTGGGCATGCTTGAGGCAATGATGGGAAGTCAGGTTTGGCTGGGGCACAGGGGCAGGGAGCTTCATTCATTCATGGGGGGTTTCATTGCATGACAGCAGGAATCTAAAAGACGCCTAAGAGAAGGGAATTCCTGGGAATCCCACTTTGTACCCAAATCAGAGATGAAGTTGCTATTTTATTACAGAAAATAGACTACGTGGGCAGTGATTTTAACCTTACAGAACCCATTCATGCCTCCTCTCAATGCTGTCAATAGCCCAGGGTGGGAGACAAGCAGGACAAGCAGGATCACTGGTCACGTTTCACAGAGGCACAGACACCCTGAGGATGTGCACCCAGGCTCCCTAATGGTAGTCTGTCCCCACATGTGGCCTTGCCTCTCGATGACCCTTCAGACCAGCTGGCATGAGTCTGTCCACTGAGGAAGAAGAGATTTCCAAACGCAGACTGACATGTCCTTCAAGTAGCCCCAGGCCTCGTGCATGAGTAGCCAGCTGGTCAGGCTGAGAAGTCTGCCTCCGAATGCCAGCTGAGCAATGAGCAGCCATCAGGGCCTGGTGAGGCAACAGCCCACGGGCACAGGGTCAGAACTCGGCCAGGCCAGCTTGAGGTCCTCAGTGCTCGTTGATGCCACCTCTTGTGTGCATGCGCGCGCGCGCACACACACACACACGCTAATCCTTACACAGACAGCTCATGCAGATGACACAGGAAGAACCCAGTAGGGCTTGAAATCCCCATTCCCTCCTGCTTCCCCTGCCCTGCTGCTAAGAATAGGCTCCTGATGGCGGGGGTGGGGGTGGGGTGGCACTGGCCAGGTCACACAAAACTCTATGGTCACCAGACAGGACATAAATTGGCCCTTGGTGTTCTTGGACATAACATCTGAGGTTTCTACATGAACAACTACAAAGGTCCACATTATGAAGCACTTAGTGAATCTCCTGAGGCATGAATGTGATTCCTGGGCCACGTGGCTGGCCATAGGGTTCCTGTGAACACGTGAGATCTGACAGAGAAGAAAAAAGGCAAACCTGGTTTCCTTGGGGCAAAATGGCCATGAGAAGAAAGCCAACTGTTTTTATGAATTACTTCAACTGTATCTCTAGATCATGATCAGTCCAAAGTGTTCACTTGAGTCTTTCAGTCTTTCTACTTTACTGAACTTTATGAGGAAATTATATGCTCTGGTGATGTTCATAAATGTGCAGATTCACAAAGGTCTCCAGATGGGCCCCTTGATGGTGTTAAGAGTCCCTAGGATGTAACTCCACGAGCAAGTGGAACAGGTTCACCAGGATTGGCTACCGTCTCAACATACACAATACAGCTCCCCACTGGCTTCAGACACTCTTTAAAATGTCTTTTTAATTATGAAATATCTAATACATATGAACACATATCAAATAACATAATAAGCATTCTTAAGTAATAAAATATTACAGATGCCGTTGAAGTGCCTGTGATCCCATAGCCTGTTGTCCCAAAGATAAACACTGTCCTAATCCATTCCTGCTGCTATTACAAAAAATACCTTAGACTGAGTAATGCATAAACAATAGAAACGTATTGCTGACAGTTCTGGAAGCTGGGAAGTGCAAGATCAAGATGCCAGCAGCTTTGGTATCTGGCGAGGGCTTTGTGTTTCAAAGATGGTACTTTCTCTCCACGTCCTCACATGGCAGAAGGGCAAGGGAGCTCCCGCAAGCCTCTTTTGTAAGGGCACTGATCTCATTCCTAAAGGTCCCACCTCTTAATACTATCTCATTGGGGATTAGGTTCCAACATATGAATTTTAGGGGGACACCAACATTCAGAACATAGCAACCACTATCCTGAATTTGGGATTTATCCTGCTAATACATTCTTTTAAATTTGTTATGCAAATATGTGTATCCATAAATAGCATATAGCATTTGTGCATACTTTTAAACTTTACATAAATGTCATCATAGTATATATATCCTTCTATAATCCTTCTTTAATTTGCTTTTATTTTTGCTTAGCACTATATTTTGAGATATACCTGTATTGATATGTAGCTCTAGCGTGTCAGTTTTCACCGCTGTATAGTATTCTACTGCGGGACTAAACTAAAACGTATTTATTCATTCTCTAGTTGATGATCGTTTAAGTTGTTTCCAGTTTTCACTATTGCTAATAATGCTACAATAAACCTTATTACACAGTTCTTCATGTACACAAGTTTCTCTAGGGTATATATGTATAGAAGTGGAATGGCCGTCTCAAAGGGTATGCATATCTTCAGTTTTTCTAAATTCTGGCCAAATTGGCCTCCAAACTGGTGAACATTCCCACCAGTTGCGTGTGAGAGCCCCAGTTGCTCCACACTTGCCAGACTTCAATTTTTGCTGATCAGATGGGTGAAAAATGGTTGATGTGCACTTTGAACAACAGTGGGCACTTCTTTCTAAAACTGTTTCCTGGATGTTCAGGAAACTGTGTGAATCCACCAGCATTTGCAGAGGCCAGGGTTTTCATGAGCTGAGGCTTTGAAAAATCAAATACAGAAAGCCCTAAAGGAGCTAAGTCACCAAGAACCAGCATAGTGTGGCCCCTGGACCATCCAACTCTGACTTTCAGGTCCGGATGGAACCTGTGGGGTCCATTTTGAGACCTTGCCTACTTAACATGGAGCAGCTCCTGCCCTTGACCCTGGAGGGCTGTTGAACAGGGAGGGCAGGCCTGAAGGGCCTCAGAGGCTAAATCCTCCACCAAGGACACCCCTAAACAGCCTGTGCCACTGTTTGCTTGAGGCAAGTGATGCCAGTGGTGATGGCTGGGGTGAGGTTCCTATTTACAAATCCCTCCAAGTCATCTGCAGAAAGGGTGGGCCCACTCTCAGAAACAATTGTCTGACAGCTCATATGTGGCAAACTAATGTTGCAGAGCTGTGACGGTTTCATCACAGGATTGGGGAGACTTGAGGGGCCATGGGGAAGCCAATTCATGTTCTTGCCCTAGATTGGTGCTGTTGAGTGCCTGGTCACTGCCCACAGCTGCCCAGGCTGTGCACTGCTCCATTCGTATAGATCACAAAGTGAATGACATCCCCGGGGGTTATGCCACTTGGCAGAATCCAAGGAAGTTTTTGGCCAGGGCATCTGAGAACCCATGTGGGAGAAGCACAGGCTCTCCATGGATTGTGCTAAATGACCTGAAAGTCCTCCCCTCCATAAAGTCTTTCAACATCAGAAATAATCCAGGCTAGCGGACCTGAACTTTCAGTCACTATCTTCAAGCAGACAGTTGCTGGATATGAAGAATGCAATGCGGCCAGGATACCGTGATGACCCTCTAGCATCTTTGTTGCAACAGTAACCTGTGTTAATGGCTAATGAACTTCTTGAATTCCTTGGGCCGCTTTTCTCCTGATTACTTTCTCCATCTAGTTAAAAATCCAGGTCAGCATGAGGTACCATGCAATTACTCAAGTGATTTGCTCAACACAAAATGATGGATTATGGTGGGTTTTCTACCCATCAAAACTTTCAGGGAAACTACAAATGCTTACATCCTTTGGCCCAGCAATTCCACTTCCACTATGTGTCCTACAGATGGATTCAAACATAAGCAAAATGATCAGTGTGCAATATTGGTCATTACAGCATTTGTGTTAGTGGCAAAAGATTGAAAACAACCCAAATGCCCATCATTCACTTATCCATTCATTCCGCAAAGGCTCGTTGAACGCCGTTATGTGCTGCGTTCTGTTCTGGGTCCTGTTACCCAGCAGTGAATTAAGCAGACAAAATTCCTGGCCCTTGTGGAGTTTATATTCTGGTGGAGAGAGGTAGGCAATATAAGATAATGTAAGATAAAGAATTGTCATTGAGTAGACAATAAAGAATTGTCATTGCTAAGAAGAAAAATAAAGAGGAGAAAGAAGGATTGGGCATTTGGGAGAAGAGTGGCAATTTTAGATTGTGTGGTCCAGTGAGGCCTCGCTGAGAAGTGACATGGGAATGAAGACCTGCAGGAGGTGAGGCGCAGCCTGTGTGGGTAGGTGGAGGCCATGTCTTCATTCCAAACAGAGAACTATGAGTGAAAAGGGCTTGAGACTGGACATGGCTGGCATATTCAAGGAAGTCAGTGTGGCTGGAACAGGAGTGAAGAGGGTAAGACATGTGGTCTGGGGCAGTGCAGAGCTAGATCGTGAGAGTCTTGTGGGCTAGGTAAAGAGTTTGACATTTTACCCTGGGTCGAATGGAAGCCATTCAGAGTTCTGAGCAGAGGAGTGACTCAATCTGACTTCTGTCTTAGGAGGAACACTCTAAGCTCCTTAGGAGGCTGCCATAGAGAATCTGAGGGTGCAAGGGCAGAACAGGGAGACCCACTAGGAGGGTCCTCCACGTGAGAGGTGGCTGGGGTTTGGGCCCAGGTGATGGCAATGGGAGCCATGGGAGGCGGTTAGATGGAAGATACATGTTGGAGGCAGAGTCAACGGGATTCGCTGTCGGATTGGATGTGAGATGTGTAAGGAAGAGAGGAGTCAAGGTGACTCTGAGGTCTTTTACCTGAGTGGCTAGAAGGATGGAGTTGACATTTATGGAGATGGGGGAGGCAGAGGGAGGAGCAGAGTTGGTGGGGAACATCAGGGTACTTGTTTGGACATGGCAGGTTTAAATGTCTAATAGATATCCAAGTGGAGACGTTGAGTAGACAGTTGGAGATGTGAATCTGGAGGTCAGGGTGGAGGGATAAATCTGGAAATCTGAGGTGACAGAGTTTGAAGCCGTGGACTGGTTTACAACCACCTAGAGAGTGAACACAGGGAAAAGGACTGAGCTGGAGCCCCAACATTTAGAGGGTGGGGAGGGATAGCTGGTGAGAGAGGAGCAGGCAGGCAGACAGACAGACATCCCAGAGGCGGAGTGGAGAAAATGCTTTAAGAAAAAGGGAATCATCAGCCACATCCAAAGCTGCTGAGAGGTCAGGCGATAAGGACTCAGAAATGACTGATGCACTTGGCGACAGAGGGGTCACTGGTGACCTCGACAAAGGCTGTTTTGATGGGGTGCTGGGGACAAATCTAATAGGAACGAGTTGAAGGGAAAATGGGAGGTAAGGAATTGGGGACAAGTGATAGAGATCACTTATTCCAGTTTTGCTGTAAAGGGAAGCAGAGAAATGAGGAATGAGGCGGTAGCTGGAGAGGGCCATGGGGGTCAAGGGTGCTGCTTCAGAACTTTATATGATGATAAAAATAATCCATCATGCATTGCGGCGGTGGGAATGTGAAATGGTGCAGTCGCTTTAGAAAACAGTCTGGCAGTTCCTCAAAAGGTTAAACAGAGTTAGCATGTGACCCAGCAATTCCACTCCTAGGCACACATCCAAGAGAACTGAAAACATATGTTCTCACAAAAACTTGTGCATGAATAGCAGCATTATTCATAAGAGCTGAAAAGTAGAAACAACCCAAGTGTCCATCAGCTGAAGGATAGAGAAACAAAATGTGGTATATGCACACAACGGGATATTATCCAGCCATAGAAAGGAATGAGTACAGATACATGCTACGGCATGGAAGGCCCTTGCAAACATTACACCGAGTGAAAGAAACCAGAGACAAAAGACCACAAATTGTATGATTCCAGTTACACGAAATACCCGGAATAGGTGAATCCATAAAGACAGAAAGTAGATTAATGGTTGCTTAGGACTGGGCTTCTGGAGCCATTGGGGGAGACGTGGGGAATGACTGCTAATGGGCGTGGGCTTTCTTTTTGGGGTGATGAAGAGGTTTTAAAATTGATTGTGGTAATGGTCGCACAACTCTGTGACATACTAAAAACTATTGAATTGTGCGCTTAAAAATGGAAAAAGAGGGTGAAATTGATGCTCTAGGAGAGGCTCCAGTGCCCAAGTGGAGGAGTTGATCTAGGGAGGAGCACACACAGTCCCATAAGAACAGGAGGGAGGGGCCCGCAGTGGCACCGATGCTGGCAGATGAGTTCTCTTCTGATTGCATCATTTTTCTCAGCAAAGCAGGAAGCGAGGTGATCCGCTAAGATTAAGAATGGGCTGGGCGCAGTGGCTCACACCTGTAATCCTAGCACTCTGGGAGGTCGAGGCAGGTG
>VBSM01000729.1:18393404-18416376 GCA_008086735.1 Cheirogaleus medius | reverse complement strand
GAGGAGCGAGTGTAAAGTAATCATGTAGGAGATCAGGGGCCTGAGTAGCCAAGAGCAGCACTCAGTGCCCACCCAGGCTAGGGCTCGGGTGCGGGGAGCTCCCCCAGCACTTCAGCGGCCCCAAGATGGGCAGTTTTTCACACCTGAACATCCCTGAAAGCAGGCCGTTTCCAACAATCCGTGAGGTACGTAAACAAGCACATGCTTATGATGGGTGGCGCTTACTTTGTGCCAAGCGCTGTTATGCACGCCTTGCTTATGTTACCTCATTTAAACCTCCCACTAACCCGGAGGCAGGGACTCTTGTCCCCCTTTTCCCAGATGCAGAAGCTGAAACGTGGAGAAGTTGGATAACTATAGGGACAAGGCGTGAGTGGCAAGGGCAGAGGCAGCAGCTTGCTGAGCGCTCTGGGCCACTGCGGGTTCCCAACTCAACACGCTGAAGAAGTGCCGAGGCTGGGGCCAACGGTGGTGGCCCTGGGATGTGGAGAGCTCCCTGACAATTTTGGTGTGGATGGTAGGAAAATAAAGGAGGAACATATACACACATAGTCACATGTGTGGATGTGTATGTGCGTGTAATACACGTGTGTGTGTATTGCTAGTATATGCATAAAATATCGCTGGAGGGGTGCACAGGAAACTGATGTCATGGTTGCATCTGGAGAAGGGGACCCAGGTGTCTGGGTTGCGGGGCGAGGAAAAGGAGACTGCGGGATCAAGGGTGTGCATTTACTCCTGCAGAAGAGAAGCAACAGCCCTGCAGGCTCAAAGGCCGGGTGCAGAGGCTGGTGGTGGAGCTTCCAGACCCCACAGTCAGAGCAAGGGCTTCTTAGCAGGGTGCTGAAGGTGGCCCAGCCTTGTTACCAGAGGGTGGGCTCTGGAGCCAGACGAGCTGGTTCAGACCCCTACTCCTCAGTTGGCAGCCTGTGGGCAAGTTCCTTGACTCTCAGGGCCTCAGTTTCCTTGGCGGCAGGATGGGGTGATGGTGACACTTCCCTCGCAGGGTTGTCAGCAGCGTGCCTAGGACCACTCCTGGGGAGTGGAGAGCGCAGGGTGAGCGTTAGCTATTATTGTCCTCGTCCCTTGTGAAGGTGACACTGTTCTTGGGCAGCTGGAACCCGGCGCTCCAGTGCCATCTGGTGTCTCATGGCCCCAGCTGGCTCCATACGGGGAGGCGCACGGCAGTGCTGAGAAGCAAGGGTGTGTGCGCCTGTCACACACCAGCCCAGGCTAGGACTCGGCAGCTGCTGGCAGCATCAGAAGCATCCTCATGCCAGTGAGTCAAATGCCTTGAAACACCTTGTTCCCCTGCACGAGGAAGTGACTCAGCCATCGTGCCAAAGAAATGGCAGGAAGCTGTTTCAGAGCCGGCACCAGAGGAGGGCCTGAGCCTTTCCTTTGGAGGGGAAAGCCCACTGCCCATCTCTCCTCCTGTGGTCACATCCTGATGTCTGGAAGGGCCATGGGGCTTCCTGAGTCAGGCCGTGGGGTCATCCTCTGTTGACATGTGTTGGAATCATATACCATCACCCGGGGATCTTGCAAAGAGCCCCTTTAATGAATGATAGGCATCTCTACTGAAGGCTCCCGACTCAATTTACCCCAGATTAGCATCAGAATCTGTGGTCCCCTGCATCAGCAGGAGCACTCCTGAAGGCTGCGGGCCAGAAGGGACTGTGCCCAGGTACTGCTCACACCGGGCACTTCTCTCCTCAAGGGTCAGGTCTGGCACTCTCAGATGCTTTCCCAGGGCACTTTATGATGTTAGCTTTGGCTCCATCACTTTGCTGGGTAATGGATACACAGAAGTTCATTACATTATCTTCAGTGCCTTTGCACATTTTATAATAAATATTCCATACTTTTTAAAAATGGAAAAAGAGCAATCTTAAACAAAAAAACCAACTTTTGTTTTCATTCAAAATCGTGCATATTCCGTCTTCCAAGAAATCCCCCAAGCTATAGCGCCAGCTCTGATATGTTGTTTGGGATTGTGACCTCCTTGCTGGAGTGGCTGCCTCCACGTATGAAATTTGGCCCTGAACTGTGAGTAGGTCAAAGAATCTATCCATGTCCTTGTTCATTCTAAACCCTCTAGGTTTGAGGAGTGATGAGAATCCTAATGATGGCATGTATTTGGGTCTCACAGATGGTCTGGACCTTTTTGTAAAAACTTTAGTAATGACTGACATAGATCAAAAGGAAATAGTTACCAAAAAAAGAAAGGAAGAGAGAGAAAAGAAGAAAGGAAAGGAGAAGAAGGAGATGAAGCCAGCATTAAAATAGGCATGTTTTAGAAAGTACAAGTTTAAATCCTAAGACCATCTTCTCGTCCTAGAAGACAGCATCTTAGCCCCAAAACACTGGTACCACTTCCCAGCTCCTTGTCTGGTCCTTTCTGCTCAGCTCACAACTTTGAGGAAAAAGGTCAGGTCAGCTTTTGTCCCTGTGTCTGCCTATCTTGCTCTCCACTCATTCCTTCTCTTCCACGTGCCAGGTGCTGCTCCTGCAAACATGAGCAGGAGGTGGGCTCCACCCCTAAGCACAGAGTGCTAAAAGGAAGACATTCATAAACCTGTGATGTGGGTGTTGACATGAGCTGTGAGCGTCCAGGGACCATGACTAGCTCTGCCAGGGAAAGGCAGGAAAAGCTTCAAAAAGGAGGTGATCTTTGTGCAGGGTTTTGAGGAATAAACCAGGAAGTGAGTAGAAGGAAGGGAATTCCAGGCAGAGGGAACAGCCTGGGCAAAGGCCAGAAATGTGAAAGACCATGATGCTTTTGAAGAGCAGTAATAAGTTAACTGCATTTAGAGTATTCAGAACGTAGAGAAATGGAAAAGATTTTCTAGAAGGCAATGGGGAACCATCAAAGATATTTCAACATGCGAAGGACATGACCTGGACTGTGTTCATCTCAGCCTACCCTCTCTTACGTAATCTCATGCTTCCTCACCGAACTGTCCGGAGCCCTGCCACTAGGACCTCGTTTCCAGCCTGAGAGAAGTCCCAGGCTCCAGCGGGCTGTGGTAGACCCGTCATGACTGGCATCCCCGAACACCAGCGAAGGGCAGCCAGCATGCCATCCAGGCATAAGTCATCCCTCTGCTGATTTCTGGAGCCTTCTGGGAAGATTATTTTTTTTTAAACTCACCCAGGAGAAGGGAGTTAACAAAAGCCTTTTTCCAGTGGGACTATGATTATTTTCTTTTCCTTTTCTATATCTTCAGATTTCTATTAAGCACAGTACAGGCCTGTGTATCCTTATCCACGTGCCAAAATCCAAATAACCCTGAAAACCAAAAGTTGGTCTTGCTTTGCTTTTTGGCTCCCTCAGAACTCACTAGAAGACAAATGACCTGCACAGATGTGAGGCTATTTATAGTGTTTATTGATTCACTGGATGTGAATATTCATACTCTGCTGCAGAAATACTAATATGTTTGATTGCAGGGTGCTGCCCCAGACCCCGTGGGGGGTGTTATGCAATTACGTGGCATATGCACCATATCACCTTTCTAAAATAAAATTAGAAACAAAAACTTGAGTTCCAAAACCGGTCTGATCTCAGGGCTTTTAGATAAGGAAACAGGGCCCACATTACCTTGTAGAGAAGATGACATTTCATCTTACTTTAAAGAGCAGACATCCACCTGTGTAGGTGTGGTGGGCCCTCAGCAGTGCCCTGTTTCCCTGATCACCTGGCTTTCCCATGTCCCTGCTGGCGCACCTGCTACTCGCAAATTCTATCTCCAGCTCAGCTCTCTCCTCTAAACCCCAAACTCGTTTGTCCAGCTAACCACCTGACATCCCCTCTTAATTGTGTTAAAGACGCATTCAACTCAACCTTTCTAGAACTATTGTCTTGATCTTCCCTGCCCAACCCCACCAACCATTCCCATCTTCCCCCATCGTTCCCATCTCCACCTGCTCAGGTAAGCAGGCCAGAAACCTGGCGATCACCTTGGCCTCTCCCTGCCCAGCATTCCCCATCTCCAGTCCATCCCTAGTCTCCTTGGTTTCTCCTGCTAAGCTCTCTCCATCAGCACTGCCCCAGCCCTAGGTAAGGCCACCGTCCCTCCCACCTGGACCCTGGAAGGCACTTGCTCGCAGGTCTTTTAGATCCCCTCATTTCTTGTCTGATTGTGGCCCTCCTTCACACCCCTGGGCAATTTCTCAGATGAGGTGCTTTCTTGGGGTGAAGACAAAGATCCATACAGGCCTTCAATCTGACACCTTTCCTGTCCCAGCCTCACCTGTACACCACCACCTCGTCTTCTCTGCTTCAGCCACCCGGCCTCTTCTGTCCCCGTTACACACCGTTCTCTGTCCCATCCTGAGGCCTCTGCCTGAATGCTCTTTCCCCCCTCATAACCTACCTTTCATCTGCTCTCAGACATCAGCTCGGTGATCCCTTCCTCTGGGGAGCGTCCCTCAGCCTGCTGATTTGCTCAAATCCCTGTTCTGGGCTCTCCAATCATTGGATGCTTAGCCCTTGTTGCATTTGCAATTTAGCATCTTTTTGTGGGACCATTTGGCTAATGTCTGTCTCTCCGACTAGAATGTAGACTCCACAGGAGCTGAGACCCCACCTGCCTTTGCTCCCTGTGGTCTCCCCATTGCCTGGTGCCGGGCCTGGCCCACAGCAGCCGCTCCAGGACTGATGGATGGGTGGCTGCACGTGGTAGCCACAGGGAGCCACGACACCTTCCACCTGCTGAGTACATAGGGGTGGGGCGTGGGGAAAGCTCTCCTCACGGATGCTGAGGGGCTCTTAGATCCTCAAAGGCCTGGGTTCTGAGCTCTCTTGGTGGACTAAAGACAGCTCTACCCATTTTGTGTGGGGCGGGGACCTTAACCTCCCCTGGGGTACTCACCAACCAGACAGTCCCCCTGGGTCTCCATTTGTGCCCAGGCTCTGAAGGCTGAAGGCTCTACTGCCACTCCACCTCCCCTTGTCAGCACGTGGGCACCTTACTCAGCCTCACTGCCCCGCCAGCCTCCAAGCCTGCTGACACCTCAGCTGCTAGAGTGACGTGCCTAGGGAGCTGCTGGGATGGCAGGCGGGGGGCCCTCTGTCCTGGACGCTGGGGCTGTAACGTTAGCGCCTGACAGGCCCGACAGCCCAGTACCGCACCGTTTGGATGCGGAACAGACTCACCCACAGGCACGCAGAAGGGGCAGCCGGGACAGGACCCAGGCAGCGCTTGTGGCCGCAGGGTGGTGAGTTCTCTAACTTGTTCCTTGCTCTGCTAGTCCGTCTAGAGTGAGGTCACTTAGAGCCACTTCAGCAGCACAGGTGGAGGGGAAAGTGCTCTGAGGAGTATAGGTGACAGGCAAGCTCCGTCAGCAGCTGGTGCTAGGGTGACCCCGTGGCCCAGCATCGGAAGGCCTACACTTTAGTAACCTGCCCCAGCCAACCAGCTCCCGTATTTTGAGCAGGTAATTTCATCTTTCAGTTCTTAGTTTACTCTTTCAAAATATTAATAATAATCCCTGCCCCCTGCCAAAAAACCAAACACAAAAACCAAAAACCCTGTCCTGACTAGGTCAGCATCATTTTGTCAGGATTAAGTGCTGCTATGTCTGAGGCATTTCTTACTGCTCTGCGTTTGAGCCTCACAGTCACTCTGACAGGGAGACTCTATCATTATTCCCATCTTTCAGATGAGAAGACTGAGGCTCATAAAACAGGCACTGCCACTTGCCTAAGGCTTCACAGCTATTTAAAGATAAGAGTCAGGATTCAGACCTAGGTCTGTATGAGAGACTTTGGTCCCGGTCTCAAGGAACAAACAGCAAAAGGAAAATGGACGTGAAAAGGGCTTTGGACATTGCCCCATGCCATCCAAATGCTGCTGTGTTCAGGTTCCTGTTGGGTCTGAGGCAGATGGAGGCTTAGGCAGGGGCTGCTTCTCTCCAGAGAATATCTGGGTTCTGGCCTTCAAGTTTAATGGGGGTTCTTCTGTGACCTGGAGCAGGTAGATGTGTATAGATGAACTTCAGGCCTCTTTTTCTGGGAAAGGGGAGGTTAAGTAGGCAGAGGAAGAAGAGGGTGTAAAAAAATTAATAAATAAAAATTTCAAAAAGTTAAAAAAGTTTTTTTAAAAAGGTGGGTTTTTTTCCTCTTCCCAACCCCCACGATTTGAGGTGGAGGAGGTGACAGGGTTCTCTGTTCTCTTGTACTGTTGTGCACGATGTTCACTGCATCACTCTAGGAGGCACCCATTCACACCATAGTCTAAGTGAATGACACTTCCTAGAGTTGTGCACTACACAACTGTATTTGATAGCCTTGGTGATATTCCTTAGTATAATAGCTCCATGGTATGTAATGATAACAGTTCAAATGAACTGAGAACTTACTATATAAGCACTTAGCATTTATTTTATCATACCTAGGCCTCACAATAATTCTCCAAGGTTGATACTCTTGCTATCTGTGTTTTACACATGGGGAGATTGAGGCTCAGAGGAGTTAGGGGAATTGCCAAGGTCACACAGCCACAGCACCTTACCACTATGTCACAGTACCTCGAAACACTGTTGAAGCTGAGGAAGGTGGTGTGGAGGAAACCCCAGTGCACGTGAATAAAACCATCGTCTCTGTATCTCTTTTCTTCCTCTGCCTTGGTCCTCCCCCATAGCTGGACAAGATGCTGGACCCCCAGGTGTGGCGGGAGGCAGCTACGCAGGTCTTCTTCGCTCTGGGGCTGGGCTTTGGTGGTGTCATTGCCTTCTCCAGCTACAACAAGCAGGACAACAACTGCCACTTTGACGCTGCCCTGGTGTCCTTCATCAATTTCTTCACCTCGGTGCTGGCCACCCTCGTGGTGTTTGCTGTGCTGGGCTTCAAGGCCAACATCATGAATGAGAAGTGTGTGGTCGAGTAGGTGGCATCTCTCCTCTTGTCCCTCCTTACCTGGGAGTGGGTAGGTGGGCCGTGTATGGAGAGAGGAATGGAGATCAGAGAAGCACTCTCTGTCCCCAGCCCTGGACCACAGGGACAGGCTCGGAGATGGCTCTGTGGCTGGCCTGTGGGGGTCCTGCCTGGGCGCCTGGGAGCAGCCTCCAGGATCTTGCCCACCGCCCCACCCCTGTCTTCTCACCTGGCCCTCTCCCCTCTGTGCTGCAGGAATGCTGAGAAAATCCTGGGGTACCTCAACACCAACGTCCTGAGTCGGGACCTCATCCCACCCCACGTCAACTTCTCCCACCTGACCACAAAGGACTACATGGAGATGTACAACGTCATCATGACCGTGAAGGAGGACCACTTCTCAGCCCTGGGCCTGGACCCCTGCCTTCTGGAGGACGAGCTGGACAAGGTGTGGGGACAGGCTGCCCTTCCCTGGACAGGCCAGAGCTGTCTGGAACTCGGGTGCAGGCCTTAGAAAGCTGGTGGGCAGTCATTCTTGTACTCAATAGGCGAGGACCTACCATGTGCCCAGAGGGAGCAGGAGGGAGGAAAGGTATCAGCCAAAGCCACTGCCCTGGCGTAGGCTTGAGGAGACAAGGCAGGCACTCAGGTCACAGAAATCACAATAAGTGTATGGGACGACTTCCCCATGTTTTGAGTGGGCTCCCTGTGCACCGTCACTGCCACAGGTAATGCACTTAGAACAGTGCCTTGCACACAGCATGCATAAGATAAGTGTTGAGATTAGTGTCTGCCCTTTACTATGTATCTCCTTTGGCCCTCATGACAGATCTATGAGTTGAGTATTAATATTGTCCCTATTTTACAGATGAGTAGCCTGTAAGTTGGGGGTTGATCAAGGTCTCCCAGTTAGTAAGTCAGGGAGCCAGGATTCTAATGTAGGTAGTCTGGTCCAGAGCTCATCCTCTGAACCACCCCCTGATGCTTCTGTCCCCTCCCGCAGCTGTGCCCACCCCAACTCCCTCTGCCATGATGACCTTTAGCCCCAGCTGGGGCAAGGTGTACTGCCTCCTCCTTAATGCTGGGGCCCAGGTTTGGATACCTTGCTTCTATTTATATTTGCATAGCCAGACACTTCCAAACCAGTGTTCTTTTAGAAGGTGGAGTAAGGAAGAGACACAGTCACAGTGTCCTGGGAACCCACTGGCACCAAGGCTCACATGGGGCAAAGCCAGCTTTTAGCCTGAGCTAATTCTGCTCTTCTTCATGGGCCCAGGGAAGGGGACACTTTCCCCGAGCTGATGGCTGAGTTCCGTGTTAAAGTCCACTCCATTGGACTGGCACAGCCCTAATGCTGAGGGAGCTGCATCCTGCAGCCCTGATCCCTTCCCAGATGATCAAGAGCCAAAGAGCCCAACCTGGGGATCCCTGCCCTGGTTTCTTCCCCAGGTGACTGGCGGCATAAAGGACTGCCACCTTCCATGTTCCCAGAAACCCTGCCCCATGCTCATGGGTGTGGCCTGGTCCTTTCAGTAGAACCAGGATCACAGCAGTTTTTCCATATAATACAACCTCAATAGCACCTGAATGACAAGATTACTCACTCACTCAGCCGGGGTTAAGTGTTTCCTCACACTCGCTGAACATTACAGGAAAAGTATAACTGAAGTCTGCGGCAGTGTGTGGTCACTTGCCCATGAGCAGGGGCCCCAGCATTAAGGCAGTGGCTCTCTAGGGTGACTACCCCTTAGAGTCACTTGTGGGGCTTTATAAACCTCCAATGCCCAGCTTCACCCCAGACCAATCAAATCATCGTCCCTGGGGTGAGACCCGGGCACCGGTGTTTTTAAAGGCTCCAGTGTGCTGAGAGCACTGAGATCTGGAGTTCAGAAGTTCAGAGCTGGGCACAGCCACTGTGTGCCTGGAGCAATGAGGGAGGACATTTTAGGGATGAGGGTCTTGAGCTGGGCATGTTTCTAAATGTGAGCGACTTCATCTGAATCCCCTGGGTCCTGGTACAGCCTGCAGATTCCAGGTCCACAGGTGAACTTCTGAGTTTGTGTTTTTACTCCTCCCAGTTTCTGATTCCCACTAACGTCTGAGACCCACTTGCCCAAACCAGCAGGATTTAGGTAGACGTGGGTAGAGGTGGGGATCCCCAGGAAAGGGAATAATTACTCCGAAAGCTCTGGGACAGGGTGAAGAAGCAGGAGGTGCCTGGGGTGGAGGTGGCCTCACTCACCAGCCCTGCTCTCTGCCCCCCTCAGTCTGTGCAGGGCACAGGCCTGGCCTTCATCGCCTTTACCGAGGCCATGACGCACTTCCCTGCCTCCCCGTTCTGGTCCGTCATGTTCTTCCTGATGCTCATCAACCTGGGCCTGGGCAGTATGATCGGGACCATGGCGGGCATCACCACACCCATCATCGACACCTTCAAGGTGCCCAAGGAGATGTTCACAGGTAACTCCTCCCTGCAGCCGCCACCAGGCCCTGTGGGCTGCCCACGTGAACAACAGCCAGGTTCTGGCTGACTTTAGACAGATTGGGTCCCGACGGGGTCATTCATGACCCCATATCCAGAAGGCTCTGCCACGCACACAATTGGAGCCTGGCTGCGCCGCTCAGTGACAGGCACTCACGACCCAGGAGGAGAAAGCAGTTTGGAAATCTGGACCAAACCTGAGCCGGGAGATAGGCCTCTTCCTTGGGTTCACTTGCCCCTCTCCCCAAGGGCCTGCTGGGTGGTCATGGCCAGGGGTGCCCTCTCCCAGCACTGGCCTTGCACCCCATTCCACCTTTGTCCCTCCCAGCCCGGGCTCTGTTTCCAGTCCCTTCTGTCCCTATTGAGTTGATCTGGGCTGTCACCTGCATTCCCAGAGCAGAGTATCTTCCTGTTCTCAAATGGGGAAACTGAGCTGGAGAAAAAGACTCTGGGAACAATCAGATGAATCATTTAAATTAGATGCAGCAATCAAACAGAGCAGCTGCTGTGGGCCAGGCACTGTGCTAGGGGCAGGGCATGGGAGAAGAGAGGAGCCATGATGCCTTCCTCAGGATGCTCCCCGCCTGGTAGAGTTGGGGCCCGGAACCTCAGCCTCTGGACCCCTTGTGCAGGGCCGGGCCTGCTGGAGGCTGGGCTGCAGGCCTGCTGTGGGGAGGAGTATGATGGGAGGGGCCCGGGTGCCCCTAAGACCTCCAGGGCCCCGCCCACCCTGCACCTTTGCCCCCACACCGGCCTCCCGGCTCTCTGTAGTGGGCTGCTGTGTCTTTGCATTCTTCGTGGGGCTGTTGTTCGTCCAGCGCTCCGGAAACTACTTTGTCACCATGTTTGATGACTACTCGGCCACCCTACCACTCACTGTCATCGTCATCCTCGAGAACATCGCTGTGGCCTGGATCTATGGAACCAAGAAGTAAGGGGGACATGGGGAGAGGTGGGGACAGGAGGAGGGGTCTGTCACATCATGACTCCCTGGAGAGACAGGAGATCATAGAGTCAGAATGGCAGAGCTGAAAGTGCCCTTACAGATCCCTTAGAGAAACTGAGGCACAGAGAGAGGACATGGCTGCTGAAGGCCAATCGTCCAGGGAGAGAGAAAGCCAGGCTGAGGACCTGGGAGTCCTGGCATCATCTTTAAATTACCCTTTCCTGGGTACCAGCTCTCTTCGGAATTCTGTTAAGCTTGTTAAGCACATAGTGGGTATATAAAAGGCCCTGCCCTTAACTTGTAGGCTTCAGTGGCCTGATTCTCAATTTTAAGGTGATCTGGATAGGGGCCTGAGATGAGGTGTGGTTTCAGCCCCAAGTTTGGGGTCACACGGAACAAGAGGATTCAGTAACAAGAAAGCTCTCATGGCCTGAGCCTAGGGCAGACCTACACTCACTGTCACTTCCTGGCCTCATCCCTCATGTAAGGACAAATATGTGTCCCCAAGATGCTCCAGGACTAGGTCCTTCTCATTCACTCAGCGTTGGCGGTGGCCACACTGCCCTTGTCCTTGGCAAGCCCCACCTCCACTAACCCCTTCAGTCTGAACGTCCCCCATGTCTGGACCCGGCGGTGGCACTGGGGCTGTTCCACGGAGAGTGCCGCAGGGGACAGGGAGTCGTAGAAAAGGAGCACTCAGCACTCCTGGCTGCAAGCCAGGGCTGGAAGTCGCTGGAAGGGACCCTGACTCTTTTGTGTCACAGACTCACTTGGCAGTCTGGTGAAGCACTGTACCCGCTCTCAGAATATTATTTTAAATGAATAAGATAAAATATATAGGATTATATAGGAAACTAATTACATTGAAAAATAGCAAAATATTGTTTAAATGTATAGTAATGTATGTGTACATTATTTTAATGCATTAAGTTACAAGATCTAGCTGTGGATCTAATAACAATGGTAATTTTGAAGTAATAATGAATATAAATGCTGTTTCTAGGTATCTTCAACAACTGTAATGTGATACGAAAATATGTGTGACTTGATTTATTGGTGACAAAGCCACGGATATTGTTAATACTGCTGTGGTTGCTTGCATTTATAATAGAAATGCCAGATTTCAGTTAGGTGTTATTGAGGTAAAGATGATTTTTTTCGTATGCCATTCAAGCACGTAGTCTGCCAGCCTCGGGGACTTCTCACAGACCCAGTGGTTAGAAACCCCTGAGTCAGAGCAGCTTTCTGCCTTTAAAAGCCAGAGCAGTGCACTTCTACACCTTCTCCAGCAGGGGGAGTCTTGAGCTAGGCCAGTGTGAGGGGGTCTGGGCGTTCCATAAACAAACAAGTCCTGTGGCGCTTGTCCACCTGCTCAGGGCGTGTCTGATGGCTCTAGCACGTCCTTGGGTGGGGCATGATGTGATGGAGTCAGGGAGGGATAGAGGAGGACAGCAGAGCCTTCCCAGAGGAGCCAGGGAATTTGAAGAATAGAAGAACCCAGCAGGGAGGGACTGGTCAGTGAAGGCTTCCTGGAGGAGGTGGCAGTGGGGGAAGAGGGAATCATGGTGGCAGGGGTTGGGGGGGGCAACTGCTGGCTCCTCTGCTATGCCTGGCAGGTTCATGCAGGAGCTGACGGAGATGCTGGGCTTCCGACCCTATCGCTTCTATTTCTACATGTGGAAGTTTGTGTCTCCGCTGTGCATGGCAGTGCTCACCACCGCCAGCATCATCCAGCTGGGGGTCACGCCCCCGGGCTACAGCGCCTGGATCAAGGAGGAGGTGAGGGGTGGGGCCCCCGAACCGCAGGGACATTTCATCTTCCCAGGCCTAATTTAATGCAACAGCCGATAGGGATTAACCTTTATAGGGCAGCTACTATGTACCAGGCCCTGCCAGGCGCTCTGCACACCTAATCTGCAATCTTTACAATAACCCAAAGAGAGAGGTGGCATTACGACTATGGCACAAATGGGGAAACTGAGGGTCAGAATGATTAATGCACTTGTCCAGTTTTTCTAACCCATGTTGTCTCTGGTGTGTGGAGTGGAATTACCTGCCCATTTTACAGGTGTAGAAACTGAGACCCCTTAACCAAGGAGACCAGCTAAACTCAAGTAGCAACCCCTGATGACCCCCATCTCTGCCGGTGCCTGGCCAGGATGGCGGGAGGGGAGAGGAGTAGAAGGCATGAGTGAGGGCAGGAGGACAGTACTAGAGGGCTGGGAGGGGAGGGCTGTTGTAGCGCGGCCACGGCCCTCACTGCCACCCACCCCCAGGCTGCGGAGCGCTACCTGTATTTCCCCAACTGGGCCATGGCCCTCCTGATCACACTTATCGTCGTGGCGACCCTGCCCATCCCTGTGGTGTTCATCCTGCGGCACTTCCACCTGCTCTCCGACGGCTCCAACACCCTCTCCGTGTCTTACAAGAAGGGCCGCATGATGAAGGACATCTCCAACCTAGAGGAGAACGACGAGACCCGCTTCATCCTCAGCAAGGTGCCCAGCGAGGCGCCCTCCCCCATGCCCACTCACCGCTCCTACCTAGGACCTGGCAGCACATCACCCCTGGAGAACAGTGGCAACCCCAATGGACGCTATGGGAGCGGCTACCTCCTGGCCAGCACCCCTGAGTCGGAGCTGTGACCACTGCCTGGACCCCTCCCGCCTCTCCCCCTACATCCAACCTACCCATTTGTCCAGGCCTGGCCTCTTCTTCCATGGTGGCCACTGGGCCCAGGCCAGGCCCTCAGCCCAAGGAGAAAGGGTCAGCCCTGCCTCATTTCCCACTTCAGTTCCAGCAGACTCTGTTCCCTACCCCTGAGCAGGGGTCGGGAACAGCTCTGCCCCCAAGTTTAAGCCCCCAATCCATCTAACTCTCTGAGAGCCTCTCACCAAATCGCAGCCGTGTAATCAGAACACTGCAGAAGCCCTGATTCTCAGGGCAGGGGAGACTCCTGGGAGACTCCTGGCCACTGTAGGAGTCACTCCACCCTCCCTCTCTCCCTGTGACTTGCCACCTGTAGTTCTTAGGGCTTGGGGGTCCCCCTGTGCTGCCAGGTAGTAGGGGTGAGAGGTACTGGGGCCGGGGATGGGTGGTGGACTCTAGCTCAGTCTGCCACGCCCAGACCAGGCTGCTCCTGGGCCAGGAGCCCCTGATTGAAGGCCGTGCCTGGGAACAGGTGCACCAGGGCTTGGGGCATAGACTTGGGAGGGGTATGCGGAAGCCAGCAAGTTCTGTTTCCGAGGTGGGTGGGGCCCTCTGGAGCAAGAGCCCTGGCATCAGGGATGAGGGAGCTGCTCTGCCCTGGGCTCCTGGTGGAATATTCAGATGTCCTTGTTCCTGCCTGGGGTGGGCGGGGAGTGTTCCTGCATCTTGCTTGGGAGGGCGTTGACTGGGCCCAGAACCCTTCCCCACCTCGATTAGGGCTTAGCCATCTCCCTCCTCCCGTATCCCCAGAGCCTAGAGTGGTGGCCTATGCCTCTCTCCTGGAGAGAGAAAGGGACGTGCAAAGAGAAGTTTCCAGAGCACAAACTGATGATTCCCAGCACAATTTAGATGATTTGGAGCACAATTGTGAAGCACACACACCTTCCCCTTGCCTATGGCCCAATTTTCTCTCTAGTGGCAGCTTTTCCCCTGGAATAGAGGTCCCTGGGGTTCAGTGGCTCATCCCCAGGAAGCCTCACTCCTGGGGAAAGACAGATAATCTCACTGCCCCTTTGGGCCACCACTCACTCCTTGTTGCACAAGCACAGCCACCCAGTGTGCATGTCGTGTGCAGACCCCTTGGAAACCTTTCCCTAAGCCTCCTGGGCCCATGGCAGGCAGGACTGTGGACACTGGAGGCTGCCAAGGGCAAGGGCTGAGCCTCTGTCCTGAGGCCTTGCCCTGCAGGAGGCTAGGACTGATGGCTGCATCCCCACCTGCTGTTACCTCCAGGTCCTGGAGGAGGGGCTGTCCTCAGAGCCTGAGAGGATTCAGAACCTGACCTGAGAATAAATGTCTGCAGAGAGATGGATGGATGGATGGATGGATGAGTGGATAGATGGATGGATGTGTGGAAGGCAGGCAGGCAGGCAGGCAGGCAGACTGGCTCTATCTTTGAGACCTCTGGTGAGCAGGGCAGGAACAGGCCACAATGCTAGGCCTGGACACCTTCACAAAGGGTCCTGAGTCACCAGAAGGGACAGACTATGCCCAGGGTCCCCTCCTTTACTCCTGAGTCCCTTGGTCTCCCCTGCAGCTGGGGGGTCCACCCCCACCCTGCCATCTCCCTTACTCTTCCCTCCCCCACTCCTCCCATTTCTAGCCCTCTTGGTCCCACCTGTCCTTCCTGAGTGTTTGAGGGAGGGAGCGAGGCCCACATCTCCCCAAAGAGATGAGCTTTTGGGGCACAACAACCTGCCGTAGGCCCCCTCGCCTAACAACACCTCCTACCTGGCCCCATGCCTGCTCCCAAGCAGAATTAGCAACAGGAAAAGCAAGGCCCCAGGAGAGACACTCTACTATATATACTCTTCTATATATTCTATTTCTATTGTATATTTAATCTGTACATGTGGGTGTAAATGCTGTTAAATGACAAACCCAATATTATACTGTGGCTGGTGGACTATTTTCATCCTCAGTGCTGTACAGATCTATTTTCATTGTATATTTGATATATTTTTAATTTTGTAGCGTGTGGCTGGGCCAAGCCCCGGCCCATGAACCTGTGGGAGGGGCCGAGCTGGGCTGTCTGCTTGCTGGCTGTGGGCTCAGTA
Organism: Cheirogaleus medius; assembly: GCA_008086735.1. NCBI lineage: Eukaryota > Metazoa > Chordata > Mammalia > Primates > Cheirogaleidae > Cheirogaleus > Cheirogaleus medius. Next base: position 18,401,302 of record VBSM01000729.1, on the reverse strand, counting down.
GTGCTCCTCGTAGCCTTTTGCTGTAGGCTGGGCCCTGTCCCTGCTGTCTCTGCTGTGTGTTAGACGTACGGCCCGGAGCTCGGTGTGTGCGTGTGTGTGCGCTTGTGTGTGTGCGTGTGTGGCGTGTGCACATACGTGGGTGTGAGCGTGTGTAGGGTGCTGGCTTGTGACTCCCAGTGTTCTCCACCTTCCTGAAGACACGTTGCCCTCCCCCTGCCTCTTCCTCCTCCTCTCGGCTCTGGTGGGCCAGGCCTCAGGGCAGGGTCCCTCAGGAAGTCTCTGTGGGGAAAGACATGTATTTCTTGCTGGTGACTCATTGCCTTCACACCTCTGGGTTTGCCAGAAATAGGGAAGGAGGGTGTTGGGGAAAAAAGCCCCCAAATGTATTTTCTAGTCAGCTTCTTGCTGTTCTGGAATCACAGAGCTCTTCTTCCAGAGGAAAGGTACTGGATTTCTTAAGATGGCGAGACCCCAAGAGGGCATCTCACAGCACGTCTGTCCTGCATTTCCCTTGAACCTGCCCTGGCAGTGTTCGGAGAGGAATGCCCGCCCTCCACTGTGCTGCTGACTCCTCTGCTCACTCCTCAGGGGAGTTGCCAGCAGGTGGGGTTACCTGATGAGCTAAGATCCAGCCCTAAAGCCTGGAGGAGCAGGATAGCGGGGAGGGGCAGAGCCCTAAGTCCCTGCATGTGGTCCCCACCCCCGCTGGCTTTGGTGCTGTCTATGCAGTACCCACCAGAAGGCAGAGGGGACACCAGGGCTGGGAGTCACTATATTAGTGACAGGGCAGAGGTGTGCCTAAAAGAGTGCCCTGGTTCCCTGCTCCACTCTGCCCTCCAGTCCCAACCACCAGCTTCTTGCTCAGGGAGCCTTCCGCCCTCTCCACTGGCAACGCAAAGCCGAAGGCCCAGATGAGGGGTGGACGGGTAGGGCATGCAAGTTAATGCCAGTGAGGTTGGCTTCTGCCCTCCAGCAATAACTCTGCAGGGGCTGCTGCTTTCCTAGTGCCAGGACAAGCCCTCCCCCATCCGCCTGCACAGGCCACGAGGCTGGGTGCAGGAAGCCATGGTCCCGGCCTGCACAGGCCTGCAGTATTACAGGCAGGCCCTGCTCTTCCGCCCTTCCTCACAGCCGCCCCCCGTACTCCCTGCTGTGAAAAGAGATGAACATGTCAGAAGCACCTGACTCCCTGAGCATCACCAGGCCCCCCACAGGGGTCCCATGCCTGGGGCTAGGGGAGGAAGGCCCAGGGCCCCTTCTCATTGAAAACTCTGCTCCGCACAGACCCAAGCACACACGCCAGGCCGTCATTTGGCTCCTGGCTCAAGTTCAGAACAATCCAAGTCCACATTTCCCATGGCTGATCAGAGCCCTGGGTCAAGCCGACTCAGCCCAGGGGAAGGGACGAGGCACTGTCACCCCAGAACCCCTCCTTCCTCTCTCCCCCACCATGGTGTACAATAAAGTGTCTGTTCTTACCAAACCCTCTTGCCTTTCTTACCTGCTCTTGGGGTCAGAGAGAGGGAGGAGGCAGCCAGGGATCCTGAGGGAAGATTTAGGGGGAAGCATGGGCTGGGCTGGGCTGGGTGGACGGGACAGCTGTGGGGGTCACGGCTGGCTGGGGAGGGTGGGGAGGGACAGACATGTATTTTCCTAGGATTTGCCCTAGGTACTATTGTAATGTGTACCCTTGTAGGCCTTATTGGGTTCCAGCCACTCCATACACCTAATCTCCTGCCATCTATGGAACAAGTCTCTGAGGGAGACCCTTTATTGTGTGCATCAGCCCAGGTGAGGCCATCCGATGCGAGGATGGTGTCTGGTGTCCTCCCACAGGGCCCAGCAGGGAAAAGCTATGCCTGTCAGCTTGGCAAGGGTGGGGTGTGTGGGGCCCACCTCAGGGAGGGTGCCAGTGTCCAGAGGTCTGAGAGTGAGGAGGGGGAAGCAGGGACTCCAGGGCGTCGAGGAGGTGGGTTCCCCCAGAACAAGCCATGTTCTGAGAGCGCCGCCCCTTGTTTCAAGGTAGCTCTCTCTTTTGCCAACTCCGGTAGAATGTAGAGTGGAACTATGGCATCTGACATCACCTCTTTTTTCAAATTTCTGTTCCCAAGTATGTATTTATTGAGCACCTACTGAATGTTCAGCACGGTGAAGAATGGAATGAGCTGGTGGCAGGGGAAGATCTTCTTGTCTCACCCTCAAGGAGCACAGGCATTGGAAGAGGAAATGAGTCTGGCTCCTGGGGGACATCTCACCCCCATTCCACCCTCCTCCCAGTTGGAATGCCGCTGCTTGATCTCAGACACTGCCCAGCTCCTCCAAGGAACCGTCCATTTTCCTCTCTTGCCCTAGAGAGGAAAGTGTTGTTCCAGGAGCAGCCACCAGATGGCAGGAAAACCTTTCTCTCCCAGTCTCAGCCCACTTACCCTCCTCTGCCTGTCACTTATTCCCTTATGGGTTAGTTTATTCGTTTAACAAACATTTAGTAAGCACCCACCATGGATAGGTTCCATGCTAGCTACAGATACATAAGAAAATCAGCCCCAAGATAGCATCTTGAGTTTGGCAGAGGAAGGAGCCTCACCCCATGACTCCAAATCTCCCAACGTATCTCTCAGACAGGCCAATGTCCCAGTGCTGGAAGTCATTCCATCCTTTGGCTGAAAGGCCAACACTCCTGCCAGGAGGGGCACACAGACCAACCAAGAAGCAGCATAACAAGGGCTTTGGTGTGAAGAAGCTCTGGAGTCATACTTCCCAAGTTCAAGTTCAAATGCCAGCACAGCCTCCTGCTTCCTGGGAGGCCTTGGGCAAGTTACTTAATCCCTCTGAGCTTAAATTTCCTAGTCTGTAAAATAGAGATAATGAATAGATTGAATGAGATAACGCGTGTTGGTCCAGTATCTACTGCTGTGTTCCAAGTTACCCTAAATCTTAGTGGCTTAAAACAACCATCTATTATATCTCAGTCATGTGGGTGAGGAACTCAGGCAGGACTTGCCCGAGCAATACTTCTGGTGGCAACTGAGGTCACTCAGTGATATTCAACTGGCAGAGGAGCTGGTCTGGAGGGTACAAGGCAGTGCTCTCACATTCATTCAAGTGGCACCTGAGTGAGAATGGCTGGAAGATGGGTTCAGTGGGACCTGTCGGCCAGAGTGAGCATCTGCACTGGCCTCTCCAGCGTAGCTCCTCTCCGGTGACCAGACTTCCCACCTCATGGGTCAGGGCGCCCAGAGAGACCATTTCAAGAGACAAAACATGGAAGTGCTGGTTTCTTAAGGCCTGGGCCTGGAAAATGGCACAACATCACCTCCACCATATGCTGTGGGTCACAGCATCTGTCCAGAATAAAGGGGAGGGCACGCAGACCCCACTTATCGATTGGGGAGGGCAAAGAATTCGTGGCTGCCTATTCTAGGGTGTTAGGGATCTTGGTCATCAGTCACCGGCATCTGTGTGGAAGCTTCCTCCTGAGGGGATATTGGCTTAGCGACACAGACTTGGGACACACACCAGGTACGTTCTGATGGAGATGTGAGTGGCTAAGTTTGGGCGCTGGGCGGGGGGAGCAGGCAGGAAGGAAGATGAGAAGGGCATGCAGGAGGACACGGGAGGCAGCTTCATCTGCCTCACATTTGTCCCGCCGGCAGGTGACATGAGGTAATTTGAATCCTGGGTCTGTCACCAACCAGATGACCTTGGGCAAGCCATTTAGCCCTTGAAACCTCTGTTTTCTAAAATCTGTAAAAAGAGAATGACAATAAAACCTCTTCCTTGAGTAATGTTATGAGGGAAAAGTGAACTCTATCTGCAACACCTACTGGGAAACAGTGTGGAATTCTTTCCACATGGGAATACAACAGGTTACATATTACCTTCCTTCCTTGCAACCCTGGCGAGTCCATGGGCCTGCTTCATTCTGGGGGCCCCACCGCCCCATGCAATGAGCCATCTCCTAGAGCTATTCATGAAGGACAGTTTCAGCCTAAAATCTGAAGAAGCCAAGGAAGGAGGGGAAAGAAGACACCCTTTCCAGGGAGGAGGGTTCTCCGAGTGTGGGGTCTCACTGATCCTGTACGTTACCCTGTTCCCCCCAACAGCCACCACCAGACACAGCCTCATCTAGCTCCAGCCACTGGGACTTGGGCCCAGGCTGAAGGATTTCATAGACTGCAAGGATGTGTTTGTTGTTGTTGGTTTTTTGTTTTGTTTTGTTTAAAGAAAAGGCCCCAAATCCTTTAACCTTTCTCCCATCCAGAGTGGAGTCTATGCTCCTCCTCTTGAATCTGGGTGAGTAAATGCCTCCTCTGACCAAAAAAGTATAGCAGAAGGGATGCTACAGGACTTCCATGGCTAGATTAGAAAAGGCCATGCCATTTCCACACGGTGTTCTAAGGATATTGCTTCTGGGGGGACGCAGCTGCCGTGTGAGAAGTCTCACTACCCCAGGACTGCCGTGCTGGAGACGCTGTATGTTTGTAGGTGCTTAGGTTGACAGCTTCAGCTGAGCTGCCAGCCAGGAGCCAGTGTCAACTGGCAGCCACATGAACGCGTCATGTTGAACATTTGGCCCAGCTGAACTTCAGAGGTTTGCAGCCCCAGCTGACATCTGACTGTAGCTGCATGAGGGGCCTCAGGAAAGAACTGTCCTGCTTAGCCCTTCCTAACTTGCTGACCACTAAAACGAGCAAGATAAAACAGCTATTGGATTTATACCAGTACCCACTGGGGGTAAGTTATTTCATGGCAATAGTGACCACAAAATGGACCTTAGGAATTATCTGGCCCAACCTCTCATATAACAGTTGGGGAAACCAAGGCCCAGAGAGGGGAAGAGATCTAACCAGAATTTAGAAAGAAAGAAACCTAGGGCTGAACCCTGTTTCTTCACTCCCAGTCCAGGGCACCTCTCCTACCCACCTCCAACCCTCTCCCACCCTTATCCCCTTCCCCTGCTACATTCATTCCATGCATCAGCATAAACCAGGTATTCCCAGTGCCTAGGACCGTGCTAAGCACTGGGAATATACAAAGAGGGACCAAGCAGGGGTCCCTGCCTTGTAGAGGCAGTCACAATCTGACTTGGAGTGTTCCCCCCACTGGCACACACACCAGTGCCAAGCACACTGCTGTGTTCTTCACGTACATTGTCCTAGGTGGGAAGAAACCTAAAGATGGGGAGAAGACTGTGTCTGTCACTCAACAAACCTTTATTAAGATTACTCCATGCCAGGCACAGTTCCAGCTGCAGAACAGAAAGACTCAGTGGGGGCTATGCCCTCTGGCTCCCTGGGTCCCAGCTGGCTGGATTCTGGGTCTCTCTGTTCTGCCCAGGGCTGATCCAAGCAGGGAAGGATCCCCAGGTTTCATGAGCACCCAAGAGGAGCCTGAGTTTGGTCTGCCTCCCCAGACAGCTGCTTCCCCTTTCCCCAGGACATTGCTGGAGGGGACTGGGCCCATCAGGAGTAATTAACTACTCTAATGGAATGAACCGGTTTTGCTGGAATTTAGCCCAGATGGGTTGAATCTGTACTTTTCTAGATGGAGAAATGCTGAGTGCCAAGAAGTCTTGCCAGCTGGGCTCTGAGCTAGGGTGTATGAGGGGGTCGGGGGTGCTCTCTGGGCCCAAGCTGGGTCCCCAGCCCAGCAGCCTTAAGCTAGGAGGCCACCAATGGACAGGTCCACTCAGCTGGCCTGGTCCTGCGATCCCCATGAATGCTGTTTTACATGCAGAGGCTACACGGGCCCCACATCATTCTCTGTCCTGGGCCCAACCTCCCAGCTCAGTCTCTTAGTTCACTGCTACTGCTTAGGCCTGAAATCCCTCCAGGGGAATGTGTCTGTGAGCTGGCACCCAGTCCCTTCTAGCTCTATGACTCCAAATCCATGGTTTTTGAGGCCCTGTGTCCTGGCCAGGTCTGAGCTTCTGGTTTCTTCTCTTTAAAAGCTGGGCCATCACAGGCCGCCTTTGGAGTTCCCCAGAGCTCCAAATAAAACTTCATCCTGCCATCAGCCCTCGGGCAGAGCCATTCTACTGATCTTCACAAGGTCTGGGTTGCTCTGGGCTGTCCTCTAAGGCTGGGTTCTCCCCAAACACGCCACCCGCCAGCCCTGTAAGGCTCCCACATTGGATTTGGAGCCTGCAAATCTCTGCAGGCTGGGTGGGGTGGGAGGCAGGATGAAATGAGCTGAGAAGCAGATAGGAGGCTGCCAGCCATCTCCTACCCTTCCTTCTCTTCTCCTCCATGAGGGAGAAGGCCCTATCACCCTCTGCCCCAGTGATGATGTCTGATAAAGCAATTCAATTACCTGGGCTGGGAGAGAGCAAGGCATACTGGGAAAAGATTCTAGCTCCTTGGCCTGGACCTGTAAGAGGAGGGGTCAGTCCCTGACAGGAGCTGGAATGCCGCAAGGGGAAGGTGTGAGCACCAGTGGCTAGGACCTAGCCTTGGCAGCCATGGGGCCTGCTGCCAGGCCTGGAGACCCTCAAAACAAGGAGGGTCCAAAGAAGGAGGGTAGAGAGGAGACTGGCTGGTGCTGCCATCCCAAAGATGCTGAGCCCGCACAAAGCCCCCAGTGGGAAGAGGGGAAGGGGAAAGGCATTCAGAGAGTGAGAGGCTTATTGGAGGGGGCTCCAGAAAGTCTACAGGTGCTCGACAGCCCCCATCAGTGCCACTCTGGAATCAGCCACGGCCCTCTCTTCTTGTTCTTTTGCCATATCCTTGTTCCTAGTGAGGGAAAGCCACTGTGGCTGACACTCCTTGTGAATGGGCTCTCAGATAGATGCTCTTCCCCGACAGCCAGAATAAACCAGGGCACCAGGACAGGAAGGTGCAGAAAAGGTGAGAATGTGGGAAAGAAGCTTGGGGAATTAGGAATTGCCAACTGTGGCTGCTTTGTGGTCTTGTTAAGCCTGTCGGTTATCAAGGTCTTGGAGGAATGGAGGAGAGAGGAGGCAGAGTCCTCAATGGGAGCACTGTGCTAGGAAAGTGATCTGAGGTCCTGGAATCAACAGGAAGCCCAGAATCAGTTGCCACCTCAGACCATTGCTCACCATCACAGCCCAGAGTGAGGTCCCAAGCCAGGATGTCCTGGTACCACCAGGGGGCAGCACCCTCCCATCTACAGTGGGCTGTCACACAGCCAGCTGGGCCGGGGGTGGTCCCCTCCTTCCTGGGCTCTGTGTTTGGGTGTATAGCATGGCCTCACACACACAGAACTGATGGGATAACCCTCATGATGCCAACTGCAGCACACTGACTTCACCAGAAAATTCCAGAAAGGCCCAGGTAACAGGTTAGTCCAAAGCTTTAGAATAAAACCTTCAGCAAGTGGTGAGGCCTACTCTGGAGGCCTCTGGCCTGAGCCTGAGCTGTCCTCTCTAGGAGCACTAGCCAAGTCCTGGTCCCATGCACCTTCACCTGGCTGCCTCTTCCAGGCTGGGCCCTCTGTTTTCAGCACCTCTTCCTAGGTTCCCCTGCCCCCACCCCTAGCTCTCTGCTCCCCCTTCCTTCCCACCTGGCCTCCTTTTCCCTGGCAGCTTTCTCCCTCCATCCCTCTCCCCAGGTGCCCATCGCCACGCACAAGCACTGCAGAATGGAAGGGCCAGTCGGGCAGACTTACTAGGACCAAGTGACTCTTGTTGTATTTGCTGATGTATTTCCAGTGCCTGGAACAGCTTCCAGGACATACTGTGTTTCCCCAAAATTAAGACCTACCCATAAAATAAGCCCTAGCAGGATTTCTAAGCATTTGCACAATATAAGCCCTACCCCGAAAATAAGACCTAGTGATAGGCGTGGCTACGCAGCGTATCTGCACAACCCATGCATTTCGTAGCCGAGCAGTAAAGAAGATGAGCAGCCCTTCTCATCTGCCCCATGGTGACAGCTACT
>VBSM01000729.1:18368465-18391986 GCA_008086735.1 Cheirogaleus medius | reverse complement strand
TTCTGTAAAATTTGGATTCGGTCAAAAGGCTGCACTCAAGGATCCAGAAGGCCATATATGGCCCCAAGGCCTAAGGTTCCCCACCCCTGGTCTAGGCCCTTCAGGCTCCCACAGCCAGTGGGAGCTTCCTGGTGATACCAGATTTGTTGCCGCTTCTTTTCCTTCTGCTGCAGCAGAAATTAGCTTTCCAGAGAGCCCTGGTTCAGGTTACTGCTTGAGATGGGTGTATGGGGGGGCAGGAGGAAGCATAGGTTGATTTAGGCAAGATCTAGTCCCTTCCCACTACCCCCTCCCCAAATTAATCCAGTTTCCCTTTTTTTATGAGTTTTAGTTTTTAAAATTTCAGAATGTTATGGAGGTACAAGCGTTTTGGTTACATAAATTACTTTTGTACAGTTTGAGTCAAAGTTATAAGTAGGTCCATCACTCAGATTTGCTTTCCCTTAACCCCATTAAGCGAAAGGGAGTGGTAGGGAGATGTCCCATTATGCTTGGGCAGCTAAAAAAAAACAAAAAAAAAACCAAAAAACCCCCAAAAAACAACCCTGAAGGATGGCTTTAGATTCTTTATAAAAAGAAAACCCCAGAGGCTGGTGTTTGGTCTCAAGGCTGGCAGCCTAAAGCCTGACTGGGGTCTGTCTGGGAGACAGGAAAGAGCAATGTAATTTGTTGGGTCTGGGGACTGCTTCTTGCTATGGAAGCTGGTTGTACCTCTGGCATCCTAAATTGCCCTGTTAATGAGTCTCAGTAACCCCACCCCTCAGCCTCCCTGTGCTGGGCCTCATTCTAGTGGTGAAAGGAAAAGTTCCACTTCTCTACCCAGGGGAGGGCAAGAGCTTGGGGAGTAGGGCTGCAGGGAGGGGCCAGGCTGGCATAAATGCCAGACCAGGGCAAATGCATCTCCTGCCTCGAAGACAAGGGAGGAACAGAGGTTTCAGGACCATAGGATACCAAGCTTGGGCTGCAGGCAGCCACTAGAAAGCGGGGATCTTTTTTGGGACTGAGAGTGAAGCTAGAGTTCAGCTGCCTTGGTTTCTTTCCTTGCAGCCCTGAGACCAGCTCAGAAGGTGAGGGCACAGTAATGCCCCTGGCCTGAGTCTGCTGTGAGTTGCATGGGCTTCTTGTGCAGTTCACTAACCCTACTGGTGTTAGTGCTTGGCTGTCTGCACAAGGGGAGGGAGACAAGCACAAATAATTCAGACTCTTTCAACATTGGGGGGTGGGGAAGGTGGATTTAGCTTGATAGAGATGGGGAAAGGGGACAAGCCAGGGGTGCAGGAATGCAATGGTTGGTTGGGAAGCCCTATTTCTGAGCATTCTAGGATCTCTGGGGACTTTACAATTGCTCAGGTTCTTCCCCTCTGGGATTCCAAGGGGCTGTACCATCAGTGAGTTTATTTTCTCAACTCACTGCAGAATGGCCTCTATTTTAGTAAGCCCAGAGCCTGGCCTGCCTTTTGGAGTCCTGGAAGAACTCAAGATCTTTTGCGCTTTTGATGTGGAATCATCAGCCTGGGCATTTCAGTTTAGGTCTTAGAAGTTTGTGGTGGGGCAGGGTTAATTCTTTCATTTTAGCAATGAAGAAACCGAGATTTGTCAACACACTAATAGCAGAGTCTGCAACCAACCCCTGGTGTCCAGCCTTCTGGTTGTTAGCATTGATGTGAATAGCTGTATGGGGCACTGGCTGGCACAGGCACCAAAAGAGGACTTGCCGCCTGCTTAGGGACACAGGTGAAGGCAAGCCTTCAGCTGCTCCTGGGACATATAAATGATAATACATAGGTTTTAAAAATGAATTAGTAACTGATATTTATTAAGCACCCCATGCAGGTACTTTGCAGTATATGCTTTAATCTATAATCCTCCCAATAAACGTAAAACAGGGCCGTTATCCCCACTTAACAGATTGAGGCTGTGAGAGAGTAAACAACTTGCCTGAGATCACATAGCCAGAGAGTGGCTGCTTTTGAATCAAAGCCAGAGTCTCTGACTCCCAAGCCCTTGCTCCTGCAATTACAGCATGTTCTTTCCACTGAACTAGGCTGTTTTCGAGGTGGAGAGGTGGCTCATGTCCTACTGTGGCCTGAGAGGTGTTTAGAGGTTCTGTACCCCCTGTGGATAGCATCAGAAAACCCTGGGGCAGATGGGGATGTCAGAAGGGACACTTACTCTGCTACCCCTCCAGGCCTGAGGGCACAATGCTGTGATGGGAGTTCTGGGACTGTGCTGTCCCTCCTAGCCCAGCCTGGTCCCTGGCTCCCGGGGAGGTGCTGCGGAGTGGGGAGCTAAGGAGGGCAGAGGAGCCCAACACACAACATGGTCATCTGAGTAGTGCATTGTGACGATACAAAGTGAACTGAGCTGGTGATGAGAGCCTGTTGCCCGGCTGGGATGCTCACCCTGCTCTGTTCACCGTGGCCGGCCTAGGGGCAGCTGTCGCTGTGCTGCTGAGCTGGGGGCAGGCACGAGGGGAAGACTGATCCTGCCCCTACCTTCCTGCTGCCTGGGGCATAGTGAGTGCTCACCAGGGTGTCTTCACAGCTTGAGGGGGAGCTATGGAGGTTTGGCAGCACCCAGAGCTATAGAATCATGCCTTCCTCCTTTTCTGAGAGCAGACAGGAGGCATGAAGAATGGGGCCCTGGGACACTCCCCTCCCCGACCCCAGTTTCCAGAGGTCTCAGAGGCTGGGCTGGCTGTAGTTCAGTGATCAGCCTTGCTAAGGATTATAGTCCTTTGGCTAAATCAGTTGGTTTTCCCATGATGTTTTCCTTGTGATTGGAGGAAGTGACCCACAGGACCTCCTGCTCCATGAAGGCAGCTAGAGCTGGGTCCTCACCTTTGTTAAGCGGCCACCGTGTGTCGGGTGCCTGACCTAGGCTTCTTACTGCTAGCTCATCTGGCCCAGGTGAGGCAGGGATCATTAACCTCAAGTTACAGATGAGGACCCGAGGCCCAGTGCGGTTTGCTCAAGGTGGCACAGCTGATGGTGGAACTAGGATCCAAGCCCGGGTTTCATGAGTCCAAGTCTGTGCTCCTACCATTGCCTCCCTTGGCTGCTGCCCAGAGATGGCCTCTGGCTTCTGGAGGGCTCAGAGCACAGCCCCTCACTCGAAAGCTGCCTCCTCCAGTCTCCTCCCATCCCTTCCGTCACTTGTCCTCACTCCCTAGAATTGCTGAAGTCTAACTTCTCTCTCTTTTTCTCACTGTGGGTCTTTCATAGGAGAAAAGGGAGGCTTTGATAGGAGTGGAAGCTAGGATTCCCCCGCCCAGGCAGAGGAATGAAACCAAGGCCGTCTAGGAAAGAAATGAGGGCTCCGTTCCTGCCTGCCCTCCTGAAGTTTCCCTGGCTCCTCTGGTCCAGGCACAGACTTTGCAGTGACGGGGACTCACTGGTCCTGTGCCCTCTGAGCTGGGTGAGCAGGAACCTGAGCCCAGGAGGCCTGGGTCCTGGAGGGCAGTGCCAGCCTGCTCCAGGGCAGCCCCTCTGCCTCCTTCCTGAGGGCAGGAGGGGGCCAAGCCTCCCTGCAGATCCTACCCTCGGGCACCCTCCCAGTTTCCTCCTAGATGTGCTTTGTTTTCCTCTCTTGTTCTGAACAGACCAACATTTGCCTCTGAACATCTTATCTCTGGATGATGAGGTGTTTCTGTTTGTCAGCATTTGGAGTGGGGTGGGGTGTGGAGTGGGGGAGGGGGATAAAATAAACCTGGCCTATTTCGGAGCATGAGGGGAAGCGCAGTGAGGAGCGGAGTCAGGCAGCTGGGCCTTGGGAGCCAGGAGACCCCCAGGCCATTCACCTGTACCCATGGGCAGTGTCAGCATGGAATGCTGGGCGCAGAGCACTTGTGCCACCCCTGCACCCTGGGTACCACCAACCTCTGGCCCGCCTCCCTCCTGTGGTTTTCTTCAGGCCAGCAGGTGGTGATCACCAGGCGGGGGGTCCTTACCAGGAAGTGGGCCTGTCCCAACCCGGAGAGCAGCAGAGGTCCCAGGGCCCCTCCTACTTGGAGGTATTACTGGGCACATCTTTGTCAGTGGGGCTGATCTCTCCTCATGACAGGCTCACCAGGACCAGTCACCCTGGCTCCTGTCATTCAGGAAACATTTGCTGAGCAGCTACTACATGCCAGACACCATGCTGTGTTCTAGAAATCGAAAGATGAGTCAGAGGTGGTCCCTCCTCCTGAAGAGAGCCAGCTCAGGTGGAGTAGGTGGTGGTCAAGGGAAATTAAGTGACAAGAAATGGCATGAGAGGTGCCATGGTCATCATAAAAAATAAAGTTCAATAAGAGGTAAGCAGAGGGAATCAATCCCACCCCTACATGGGATGGGGTCAGGGTGTGGGGCATTCACGGATGCTTCAGCAAGGAAATAGAAGTTGTCTTGGGTGGGCCTTGTATGATAATGTCTTGGCTTCCTTAAGTAATTTTTAGAAAGAGAAAGGTTATAAATAAATACATAAATAAGTTTCCGGTGTGGGTAGTGCTAAACCATGCAGAGTTAGGGAAATGGGGAATTTCCTGGCCAGGGGACCTGCCCAAGCAGAGATAGGACAGCGTGGGATGCTGACCAGGAATTCCATTTGAACAGTAGGTTCTGGGCTGACCAAAGTCTTTCTGGGGCTGGGACTCATCAGCTCTGTGCAACCCAGTGGCCCAGAGAGACCCCAAGTGTCAGCTCAGCAGAGAACAAGCTAGGTAGAAGCTGGCTCCGGACACAAGCCAGAGGTGGGGCAGGGTCAGGTTCTGCTCCTAGGGGAGCCCATAGAAGCGAGAAGAGGGGTTGTCCCTCTGCTGGGATCCAGGCCCTAATGCAGGCCAGGAGCTATCCCAGGAGCCCAGGGACAGCTCAGAGATGCCTTTTTTGGCAGACCTTCTCCTTTTCCGCCTCCTACCCAAGGGCTGCCCCACTTCCTCTCCAGCACTGCCTGGGCACTGGGATCTCGCTTCCCCAGAAGGCTCAGTCCCTTACCGCATCCCCACAGATCTTACTCTGCAAATGTCTTTGGCTGTGTTCTCAATTTTCCCTTCTCCTACACTTCATCCTTAATATAGGTTTTCGGGCATGAGTCTCCTTATGTTTATCTGTCCATCTGTCTCCCTGGCCCTTCTTCCTCGGGCTCCCCTCCTGCCCCCGCTGGTTGTATTCAGTCCTGGTGATTGGTGTCTGTCACATCTCCCCTCCATCCAGCCTGTGCCTGGTTCCTGAGATACTCCAAACTCTGTGTGGAGTTTTACAAGTATCTTTCCATCCTCAAATCAAGCCTATAACATAGGTACTACTCTCATCCCTGCACCCAGCACACTGTAGCCTCAGGGCCTTTGCACTGCTTGTTCCTTCTGTCTCTTCAACCCTCTGGATCTTCATGTGACTCACTGCCTCACTCCGTCAGGTCTCTGTTCAGGTGTCACCTTGTCATTGAGGGCTTACCTGACCACTTCATTTGAAATAACTCCACCACCCTCACACCCCTTATCTCCTTTTTCTCTTTATACTCAGTAACACTTATACCCTGTGGCATACTATGTTTTCCACTTGTTTACTTGTTACAAGTCTGCCTCCACTAGAATGTAAGGGGCAAGGGTGTTTGTCTGGCTTTTTCCTGCTGTTCCTCCACATGGTGTCTAGCACATAGTAGGTGCTCAGTTTTCCATCCTATAAATAAAGATCCTTAGGCTTGGAGAGGTTAAGAAACTTGCCCAGGGTCTCAGGCAGTTAGTAACAGAGCCCGACTTGAACCCCAAAGTGTGTGACTACATTTCCACAAGGAAAGTCCTAGGGTGGAGTTGGTGGAGGAGGCTGGTGAAAGGGCTGAGCCACCAGCTGGAACACCTGGGCCTTTGGAGATACGTGAGTCCCCAACAGGACACAGCCAGGCAGCGTGTGTCTGAGGAACCCAGGGGAGCAGGGAGCCTGGCGGAGAAGCACACTCCTGCACGGAGGCCGAGACCCGCCTGCATCCTCCCAGCAGGACAGGAGCTGTGGCTGGCAGAGCCAGTGTGCACCAGTAGTTTTCTGCTTGTGCAGTTTTGGCTTCCAGCAGATTCCATACCCTTTGCAGTGGAAAGAACTAACAGCTTCAGCCATGGAAACCAGGGCAAGTCACTTCTCCCCAGGCCTCAGTTTCTTTATCTATCAAACAGCAGAAAGGGAGTTGAACTGGGTAAACTTCTGAGTCTCTTTCACTTCTGAAAAGCAAGGATTCTGTGATGTTTTGGCTTCAGATCCAGCTCACCTTCAGAAGCTGCATGCATGGGTCCCCCTAGAGACCCCATGCCTCCTCAGCTCTGTCACCATTTTATCAAGCACTTACTGGGTGCCAGGCCCTTGCCATTTAGAAGCTCATTTAATCCTACAGTAACACTAGAGGTGGGTACTAGTACTGTCCCCATTTTATATCACAGAAACAGTACAGAGGGCACCCTTTACCTGGTTTGGTGGCAGGGCCAGGATGAAGAACCCAGGAGATCTGACCCCAGGCCCCATGCTTCTAGCCCGAGAATCCAGCTGTTCTCTGCTCTCAGTCTATCAGTGCGGCGGCTGATGGACAGAGGCTCGGATGAAGGCTCGTATGTGCGCTGCCGGCTCTGCAGGATGGCCTGCTGGGGGCTGAATAGAAGGCTCCGGCCTGCGGCTTTGACTTCTAAGCAGAGTGGTGTTGCTGCAGCCACCTCCTCCTCCCTGGGTCCTCTTTGTCCTTTTTGATCAAGGGAGTTGTGAGAAAGAAAGCCACATCCCTGCCCCCAGAAGGTGAAAAGCACCATTGGAAGCAGGGTCAACCACTTACGAAATAACTCAGTTTGGGGAATAACTTAGGGGAGAAAAGAATGACTTGGGCCCTGAAGGGGAACCTGGAAGCTTGAGACCCATCTGGGACAATGTGCCAGAGCCCAGGCCATGGGAAATACCACGGCTTGGCCCCAGGGAGTGAGACACCCTGGGAGTGAGGCTTCCTGGGGCCTGCTGGGCACCTGCTGCCCAGCCCTAGAGAGGATGCAGCAGAGACAGGCCCTAGCAAGAGGGGGACAGATTGTCCCTGTTTGCTTGGCCAGAGGGACCAAGGAGAAAGAGCTCTGAGCCGAGAGTCAGGAGACCTGGCCCCAGTTTGATCCTGAGCAAGTCATCTGCCCTCTTGTGTCTTTGTTTCCCCTGGAAACTGGGCACACGTGGCCGCCATGTACCAGCCCTCATCTGTTGACAGGGTGGATGTGAAGTTTAGAAGTTAATAGATGGAACGGTTCTGTGCTTTAAAAAAAAAGCAAATTTGAGTGAAGAGCAGGAATACAGGGGTCGTTCCGTAGTCCAGGAGCGTGGTTTGTACCCACTGAGCCTGAAGGATTCTCTTGCCTGCTGCAGAGCGAGCCCGTGGCTTTGGCAGCCAGGCAGGTCCCTTGCCCTGCGGGTGAGGGTGGCTGGGGCTGCGCCGTCCTCCCTCCCTCTCTCTGCTCTCTGTGCTCAGCTCTCTGGCAGCTCTTCCTGAACTTGTTTTTCCAAATCACTAATTAACTTCACGCTCAGGCTCCCAGGTGGGCCAACTCTCCTGGCTAACTTCTCTCAGAGGGTGAGCTCCTGCTTCCCATGTTTCCTGGCAGAATTGGGATATGCTGTCCCCACTCTTACCCCATCCCCTTCTATTTTTCGGGGCAGGGGTGGTGCCAGGACTCCACGGCAGGCCTTTCACCAGCTCATCTATGGATGGCCTTGGAGAGCCCAAGGGCTGGATCCATTTGCATAATGCCCATATCAGACTATGTTGTCTCAGCAGCCCAGTCCTCAGAGAAGGGAAAATGAGGCCAGAAAGACACGTGAAATTGACCTTCACTGGGGAGAAGCTCCAGGCAGAATTGTAAGGTAGGGAAAGTATGTCTGCTGTCCATCCCCTAACCCCAACTGTTTCTGTTCAACCCATCCAAGTTCAAGTGTAAATGAGGTACACACATCCTTAAGGGTAAAATAGCAGGCATCAGGGAACTGACTGGGAACAAGATCAACAATTCAGAGATCGCTTTCCTGGGCCTGTGAGTTGACCCTGCCCAGGAGGTAGTAAAGACAGAGTAGTGTGAAACGAAGGTACAGACTCTGAAGTTAAACAGTTCTGAGTTTAAATCTTATTTTCACCCCTTCCAGGCTGTGTGACCTTAGGCAAGTATGTAACCTCTCTGATCTTCAGTTTATCCTACATAAAATGGGATGATGAGGCCCGCCTCACATGGTCACTGGGAGGATTGAAGGCAAGTGAAGCATATACAGAATCCTTAACAGTGCTAGGCACAGACGAGACAGCTGATGAATGTTCATTCCCGAAGTTCCCTTCTCAAACTTGTTTCTACTCCAGAAGCCCCAGAGGTGCTGTTATTTGCCTCATTTTCCCAGATCCCCCTGTATTCTTCGTTAGTGTTTTATGGTACTGAGAATAAGGTCTGTCCTTCCCCTCCTGGTAAAGACTCCCAGGGAGGAAAACCTCTCCGAGTCCTTATTGGACAGGAGGCCCTTAAGGCCACAGCCAGGTGGGGCAAGTATGGGGGTTGCCAAATGATCATGGGGCCACAGAGCTCCCTTACCCACAACTATTTAGGCTCAGCCCTCTGGTTAGGGAGGAAGCCCAGCCCCACCCACCAAGCAGGACAGGCAGCAGCAGGGGGCACAAGACTGGACCCCGGCATTGGGCATCCTGACCATGATGAATGGCAGGGCATGAATAACAGATGAAGGCTGCGTAATTGGTGTTATTACACATGCATTTCATCTCCATTCATAATGATTGGGCACTTAAACCCAGCCGTTCCTCTGCCGAGTGCTGCTGTCATCATTCTAGCCGAGATCCTAGCAGCCGTGGGGATCAGCCGCTGCCACTCTCTGATCTGGATGGTTCATTTTTCTTTAGAGTTCAGAGTCCCAGGAAATGTTATTTCGTGGGAAGGGGTGGGACTGGTCATTCTGGGCAGACCACCCTGTCTCCTGCCATGGTGCCTGTTGTCTTCCTTCAGGGACTTGTCTGGGCAGTCATGGGGACATCCCGAGGTGAGAGGTGGGAGAAAGGGGCTGTGGCCAACGGGCTCAGCTAGCAGGAAGAGGCTCAACCTGCTCTTCCTTGCAGCTGCCTGCCATTGGGCGTCCTTAACACAGTGGACCTCAAACTTTAGTATGCATCAGAATTACCTGGAACGTTTGTTAAAACAGATTTCCCACTTCTCATTTGTAGGTTTGAGTGGGGTTTGAAATGTGCATTTCCAACCGGGGACCTGATGCTTCTGGTCCAGGATCTCGCTTTGAGGATCACTGCCTTAAGGCCTGGTTACTCCAGCTGTGGTCTGTGGACAGACAGCCTGAGTGAGAACTTGTTAGAAATGTAGAATCACAGGCCTTGCCCTAAATCTCTTGGATCAGAATATAACACGATTCTTAAAGAGTCTGTACACCCATTACACGAATGCGTTATAGGTGGGCAGAGCTGTCGCAGGCAGGGCCAGGCCGCTGTAGTTCCCTGGCCAGTTGCTTCCGGCCAGGAGCAGCCTCTATCTTCTGTGCACCCCGACAAAGATTGGGAAGCATTGCCCTAGAGCGCCCAAGCAGGTGGATAAGGCCCCTCTGAAGAGGGGATTCCAGCCCCTGAATGTACCTTAATCCCACTTCTCACCCTCGAACACGCTGCCTGGTGACCCTCTTGCAGAGGCCCCTCTCCCTAACTGGCCCATCGATCCATGTCTAACCGCTGGCCCCTGCTCACCTCCCCTGCCCGCAGGTAGTGGCCTTCGCCTCTCTCTTCTTCATCCTGGTCTCCATCACCACCTTCTGCCTGGAGACCCACGAGGCCTTCAACATCGACCGAAACGTGACGGAGATCCACCGAGTGGGGAACATTACCAGCGTGCGCTTCCGGCGGGAGGTGGAAACAGAGCCCATCCTGACCTACATCGAGGGCGTGTGTGTGCTGTGGTTCACGCTGGAGTTCCTGGTGCGCATCGTGTGCTGCCCCGACACGCTGGACTTCATCAAGAACCTGCTCAACATCATCGACTTTGTGGCCATCCTGCCCTTCTACCTGGAGGTGGGACTGAGTGGCCTGTCGTCCAAGGCGGCCCGCGACGTGCTGGGCTTCCTGCGGGTGGTACGCTTCGTGCGCATCCTGCGCATCTTCAAGCTCACGCGCCACTTCGTGGGGCTGCGCGTGCTGGGCCACACCCTGCGGGCCAGCACCAACGAGTTCCTGCTGCTCATCATCTTCCTGGCCCTGGGCGTGCTCATCTTCGCCACCATGATCTACTATGCTGAGCGCATTGGGGCCAGGCCCTCCGACCCCCGGGGCAATGACCACACCGACTTCAAGAACATCCCCATCGGCTTCTGGTGGGCTGTGGTCACCATGACGACGCTGGGCTATGGGGACATGTACCCCAAGACGTGGTCAGGCATGCTGGTGGGGGCACTATGTGCGCTGGCAGGCGTGCTCACCATCGCCATGCCGGTGCCCGTCATTGTCAACAACTTCGGCATGTACTACTCCCTGGCCATGGCCAAGCAGAAGCTGCCCAAGAAACGGAAGAAGCACGTGCCACGGCCAGCCCAGCTTGAGTCACCTATGTACTGCAAGTCTGAGGAGACCTCGCCCCGGGACAGCACCTACAGTGATACCAGCCCCCCTGCCCGGGAAGAGGGTGTGGTCGAGAGGAAACGGGCAGGTGAGATTAGGGGTTGGGAAGGAAGGCCCCTCTTCCCCCAGTGGCCGAGGGAGTTCCCAGGTGAACCTCAGCCCTTGGAGTTTGGGGGTGTGCTTTATCGTGCTGGACTTTCCTAAGTATAAGATGCGCCTTTATGAGGATAAAGTATAGAGGCCAAATTTCTCCATCCTCTGGCTGGCTCTCTGATAGCTTCCTGAACATTAGATCTGTGGAGTGAGTATTCCACCCAGTGTAGGCTGTGACAGGTGGAGCATGGGGCTCTATACTAAACACCCTGGTTTCTAATCCAGTCTTGGTCACTGTGCTGTGTACCCTGAGGCCAGTCACTCACCCTCTCTAGGCATAGACTCCTCCCCTGTAAAAATGGGAATGACAGCAACATTTTACCCCCAGGACTTTGAGAGACCCAAACGAATGACAGATATGAAAGCATTTTGAGAAGTTAAAACCCCTTTACAAATGTCAGGCACTGTCATTATTAGCCAGAGAGCAGGGCAGCTGTTCTTCCAAGGTACATCAACACATGAATCACTTCTTTCCAAACATTCAAGTCTGGTGTCTCTTGGCCTAATAAATGTGATAACGTAACAGCAGTGGGAGGCTGCCTTCTGTTCAGTACAAGCTAGATCAAGTCCTGGGCTCAGGGTGTGACATGGGGTGGAAGGGAACTGAGGAGGGAGTGGCCCAGTCAGTGTTAGGACAGGGAGGAAGGTGGAAGAAAGTGGCATCTGCATCTTGGAAGGAGAGGACCTGGGCATCTGAATCCTGTCCTTCAAGGACGGGAAAGGCCACCCCAAGAAAGCCCACCACCCCCTTTGTCAGAAACAGAGATTGGAAATCAGCTGAATCCCCAGCGACATGGAGTTAGGCTGGAGAGTGGGGAAGGCATCTGGCTGTTGGGTACGGGCTGGGCTCCCGGGGAAGGTATGGGATTCCTGGTATGGGGAGCCATGAGATGACAGGACAAGGCCACTGGGGAGCTGGGCTGGGGCCAGGAGACTAAGGCAACAGCTCCTGGCTCAGCTCTGGGGCAGAGTGGGAAGGGTCGTCCAGGGAGGTGCCTGACTCAGGACACTCACTGGTGGCCTATTGGCATGTGTCCATCATGCATGCTAGGGCCACTCATTTCCTGGGGTCATTCAGGGGCCTGGGTCTTCCAAAGATCTTGATGGAACACCACTGGTCAGGCTTTCCTCTTCTCCCCCACCAAAGTGCTACCCCTTCCTAATCCCCGCATATAACTCTCCCAGGGAATTTCAGCTATACTGTGAGGCCCATTCAGAGCTTAGAGAGAATCCTGATGTCAAAATGTGGAAGTCAGGTCAGTTTCTCAGTGTGCATTGAACCGTGTGTGGCCCTATCAGCCAGGCCCTTACTTAGGCTGGCCCTGACTGCTCAGCCATGTTGAGGACCTGCTTGGCCAATGCCAGGGCCACTGTCTTCAGGCCACGTAGCCTCCCCTTCTCCAGATCCCAGGGTCCAGCTTCGCCCATGCTGCTGCCGAACAGAGGCAAGGGGTTGGGACTAAGCCCACAGCAATGGGGAGCTGAACTGTGACTTTGTCCCACAGTGTCTTCCCCAGACACAGCTTAGCCCTGGGAGCAGAGGCTCTAAGCCTTTTGGGCACTGGACTCTGGTCTAAACGCCTAGTGAACAAGGATAACTGCCTCCAGATGGTCCAGAGAGAGCCATGGATACCACTTTGTAGGTTTAACCCTCATGCCAGCAAGCCAGACATTCTACTTGAGAACACACTCGTCCAAGTGTCAGCCTGAGTCAGATCTGAAGAAGTAGGTCCGCCACCTGCCTTGGACTGATCTCACGGGGCAGTCCTCAGCAGGCAGATGGGGGGTCCCTGCTGTTGGGTAGCTGTGCTGTGGCTTCCTCCCCTAGGAATGTAGGCCAAGGCTGGGCGGGAAGCCAACCTTCAGACCAAGCACAGCATCCTGCCCTTTGCCGCTGCTCCCAGGCACAAGCCTACTCCCTGGCTCTGGTGACACTCCCTCCCAGGTAGATCCTGCTCAGGTTGAGGAGTGACACCCTGGGTCTGAGACCTGAGAGACCCCAGCTGACCCCGTGAGCAAGGCCCAGGCAGCCCCTCATGCAGCCTCCTTTCTGTCTGCCCCCTCCAGACTCTAAGCAGAATGGCGATGCCAATGCTGTGCTGTCCGATGAGGAGGGAGGTGGCCTAACCCAGCCCCTGGCCTCTGCCCCTACCCCCGAGGAGCGCCGGGCCCTGCGACGCTCTGCCACGAGAGACAGGAACAAGAAGGCGGCTGCCTGCTTCCTGCTCAGCGCTGGGGACTATGCTTGTGCTGATGGTAGCGTCCGGAAAGGTATGGCTCCCCGGGCCGGGCAGGTGGGGAGTCCCTGCAGAGCTAAGGCTTCCCTGTGTCCCCCGCAGAGCTTGAGGGCTCCCACCCCTAAGACCGTGGCCACCATCTCCTCTGTCTCGTGCGCCCCTACTTTTAGAATGGGTACCTGATCTCCCAGTCCCTGGATTAGAAAGGCCACCTGCATCACAAAAGGGCACATGGAGCCCTCCCCGCCAGGTGCCCAGAGGGAAGAGTGGTGCTAGAGGGTTGAGGGGACACCATGACAGGGGGCCCTGCCCCTCACTTCCACTTGCATCACCTCCTCTACCTTCAGGCCCTGCTCCACAGAGTCACTGCCGTCCTCTCCCTAGGCCCTCTTCCAACACGGCTAAGGCTTCCCGATAAGTCGTCCCAGGAGACGCAGCAGCACTCGGGCGTGAGGGAGCCTGACACAGGCCCCGCATCCTTCCACCGTGCGCTGGGGGTCCTGGAGCCCAGGATGGGCTGACCCCGATCTGCAGGCCCCTGGGGTGTGCCTGTCCTCTTGAGGCAGGGCCAGGGTGACCAGGGGGCAGGGTGGCGGGGAGAATGGGTCCCACCCGAGGAATGTTCTGAAGGATTTGGAGAGGTAAAGGGAGCCGCCATTCTCTGCCTGTCAGGGAAGGCTGAAGTCCCATCACCAGCCCCAAGCCTGTGTCAGGCACAGGGCGGAAGCTGGGCGGTGGAGCTAGGGCTTCCTGGCCTGGGGAAGGGGCACAGAAATGATCAAGGAGGGTCGAGGGCCAGTGGTGGCTGAGAATCAGGGTCTTAAGACCAGATGCTTTTTCTACTCAGTTTTTGATCACCTTTTTGTCTTTCTTGCCCTTTGCCCTATGCCTGTGACCTAACCTACCTAAACATCCCACCATGTTCCAGGACAAACCCTGATTCCCCCTCAGACAGAGTTCTTCCCGGGTTCTCTGCCACTTCTTAGCCAGCCAGATTTCCCATCCCCATTCCCCACTGACCACAAACCCCAGACTGGGTTGAGTGATGCAGGGGCAGTGGCAGCTGCGGGAATAGCCTGTAATGCCTGTGTCCCCTGAAAGATGTCCCCTGACCATCCCAGGCCATGAAGGCTCCTGGGGCACCTTCCCAGGCCCTTTCCCTGGCCCTCTCAGCACCACAATTCCCAGTTGGACCACCCTGACTTTACCCAGGCCCTGAGAGGCATGTGTCCAGCTTTGCTGGGTACAAGTTCTATGGGGTGGCAGGAGCAGTGATCTGGCTCCTGGAAAGAGGTGGCCCAGAGGCCCCAGCCAAATAGCCCAGACCTTGTACCGTGCCTGTATTCCTCTGTACCCCACCGTGCCCCAATCCTCAGGCCCTGGATGAGGCCTTCTCTTCTGCCTCCCTACCCGCTTCTACTGCGTGCTTGTTCAGGCCAGAGCCTTGCTCTGGCTGGAGCATGCTAAGTGGACAGCCTAGAATGAGGGGGGAGAGGATCCCATCCCCACACAGGACTCAGACGCACAGAGCTGAGTGCTGGGCTCGCTTGCTCTCCTCCCTGAGCTGTCGGGCTCGGTGGAGGTAGATGTGGAAGAGGCTGTGTGGGACCACGAGGTCCTGGGAGGGGCCGCACCTGGGGAAGGGGCTGCACGTGCGTGCACCGGGCAGGGCGCCTGTGCTCCACCACCCTCTCTCTCTGGGGTACCTGTGGGGCCCGGCTGCTCTATTTTCAAGATGCCTCTACACTGCTTCTTGGCAACAAGCGTGTAGCTCAGCCAATTAGAGTGACCTTCGTGAGGGAACAGGTGGGTTGCCGGGAAACAGGCCTTGCTAAGCAAGCGTGGCAATTAACATCGCCAAACTCCCAGTGCGCACTTGACAACTTTCCCCACGCCACACCATGCCTCCCTTCTCTGTACTCGGGCTACATTTAGGACCAGGAGTGAGTGGGCCCAGGCCTCCTGCAGCCACTGGCACAGACCTCATCATTAACCTGTAGCTGCCCATGTGTCACAGTGTCCACTCCCTGGGACAAAGGTGGGCCAGGTGCTAATTAGGGCTTCTTAGGGTCAAGAAGGCCAATGCTGGAGGCTGGAGGGTCTTTGTGCAGTGGGGCTGTCAAGGAGTTGGGGGGGAACTTACCTGGGGATGGCACAAGAAAAAGGTCAACTGGATATAGGACTCTGCAGTCTGTCCTCAGAAGCCCAAGTGACCCAGAGGTCAGGGAGAATCAGGAGGGCCAGACCCCCCTAACCCCGCCCAGGGCCACCTGCCCTGCAGGGTCCCCTGGAGCGTGGATCTCTGGAGCTATGCCTCACTGACCCCTGTGCCTTTTCTTCACCAAGGCTGTGAAAAGTCCCGGAGTCTAAACAACATAGCTGGAGCAGCTGGAACCAGCCTGGGGCTGTCTCCACTGGCGTCGCGATACAGCTCACCCTACCCTCCAAGAAAGCTCCTGCTCACCCACCCCTTCCACCCCCTCCACCCCCTCACCAGCCCACCGCCCGGTCACTCTGCCACTTAGCTACGCCCTGGGCTCTCGTCGACTCCAGGCGCGCACACACCGACAGGCACACTCACACCCTCCCAGCCCTCCTTCCTCCTGGGGCCTGAAGGGAGCAGCAGAAGGGATGGAAGCGAATTCAGGGCTCTGAGCCTCCCCCCACCCCCAGCACTCAGCTCTCCCAGCGTCCAGCTCCAGAGCCTGACAGCAAGAGGAGATTGCTCCCAGGGCTTCGACCCCATCCCCACCCATACCGGTCTCTTCCGGAGCCATAGGTGCCTGCACAGCCAGGACCTGCGTCTGGGCCCTGCTTTTCTCTCAGGGTCCCACCAGGGCCGACGTCGGCGGCCAGGCGCGGTTGTGGTATACACAGTACACCTGGGACCCTTCAGCCTTGCTGGGGAGCCACGCATGCTTGCGTTAATATTTTTAATCACTGTAAATGTATTTCCATTCCTCGTGGCCTTTAATCAGTAACAAAACAGCCTGTCTGTCTGTCTGTCTGTCCACCCCACACCCAGACCAGCAAGGAAAAGGCTGTCACTTGGGGCATCTCTGCTGCTGTGAAGGAGGCTTGACTCCTTGGAAGGGCAGCGCCCATGGGCGGTGCTGCTGGGAGAAGAGGCCTGATGTCTTCCAGCTCTGGCCCGGGGCGCAGGTGGGGGTCCCTAGAGTTGTAGCCGCAGGCTTGGTGCAAGCCATGGGGGCCCTGCTTAGGCATGGGAGCCCCCCCCCCTTCAGGGGCCCCTGCCCGGAGTCAGCAGGTGACTCCCAGCAGCGGCGCCCGGCATCCCATCTGTGCCCGAGCTGCGGCATCTCTCTCCACACTGCTTCCTCTGCTTCCGCAACAGTTTCTCTTCCCTCTCCCGCTCCCTCAGTCTCCCAGCCCTGCCTCTGAGTCACCTGCCGCTCCCACCCAGCCTCTGTGCTCTGTATTCCTGCCAGAACCGGAGACTCATCTAATTTCTATAATTAAGTGTATTCATTTACCTAACGAGCCCGGAGCACAACAGGTCTGTGAGTCATTGGGTGAGCAGGGGTACACCTTGCACAGGGCAGCTGAGGGGATGTGTGAGAACAGAAGCTGTCCTGCCCTCACCTGGTGCTGCCACTTCCAGGAAGGGGGCCCTCCGCTGCCTGAGGAACGAGGAGCGCCTCGGCCAAGACATTTCCTGTTTCACCTGATGGGAATTAGACCTGACAACAGAGCTGTGCGCCTGGCAATTTTTAGAGTCAGATTATGCAACTTTATGGAGGGAATGACTAAGTAAGGTCCATATCTGCTCCTTCCACGGTGGGCAAAGACAGGATGGCAGGACAGCATTCGGGCACTCGGCAGAGGCTGGGAAATCTGGGGCCACCCCAAAAGGTGAGCTGGGAAAAAAGATCAGAATATTTCATGCGGTTGGGGGCGTTGTGCAAAGCCTGTGCCAGGAACACCCCCTGTCAGTGCCTCCCTCGGCCTTAGGCAGACAGGAATGTTCCTTCCTGGAAGGTCTGTTCAGGGTGGGCACTGGGACACCCCAGCCCTGCTGTGGTCTGCAGGGCCTGCCTCCCTCTTGCTCTCAGAAAGAAGTGACCCCTCGGAGTTGAGAAGAGGGGACACAGGGGCCTCTGTGCCGCCGTCCTTCAGATGGGAACAGGCCCCTTTAGGTGACAGGGATGGGGAAGCCTGTGGAGCAGGAGGGGGACGATGGGCCCCTCTCCCCTCACAGCTGACAGGTCCAGTCCTGCCCCTGCAGGGCTCCCTAGCACCAGGCGTCCTGGCACTGACAGGGACAGGATGAGCTAGGTGTCCAGGTTAGCACGGGTACCACAGCTATTTTCTCCTCTGACTTGCCTTTCTGGTTCAGGGAACTGAGGCCGCTATTTCTGTGGCAGCCTTCAAGTTGTCAGAAGCCCAAGTTTCCACGGCACCCACCGCCTCCTTCCCTCCCACAGGGACGGGCCTGCTCACAGCACCCCTATGGTGGGCACAGATGTCCCTGGGCGACAAGATGCAGCAGTGCCAGGCTGGAGCCCCTAATGCCTTGGGGAGGTGGGCTCTCACACGTCCCTCCTGGCTCCCTGGCTTCATAGGGGAGCGACAGGACCCAGCTAATGGGAGAACTGGGTAGGGCCTTCCCAGGGTGCCGGGAAACGGCGGAGTGAGTCGGTGAGTCCTGGCACTACAAAGCCCCCACTGTACGCCAGGCTCTGCCAGGGAGGTGCCTGCTGCACGGGCCTCAGGCTCACCCAGGCCTTGGGCCTCCCTCCTCAGGAGAAGGCCCTCTCTCACCCACCATCTGGGAGTGCAGTTCGTTTTCCTTGGACTGGAGTGCACCTGCACGCACTACTTTGGCTCCTAGAAGTCCTTCCCTGCAGCAGGGGCCCAGCCCCTTCCCACAGAGCAGGGGACGGCCAGGCACCTTCTAGTCTACCAGAGCTGCGACAAACCTAGAGGCCACTTCTCAGGGCTTTGGAGAGGAGGGGAGGCAGCTCTTGGGCTAGGGTTGCCCTTTCACAGAGCTTCCTCGAGAAGGAGGGCCTCTGCCCAGGCAGAGAGTGTCACCCTCTGAAATCCCTGCCACACCCCTAGATTCCTAGGAAGACCCCTCCCTAACTTTGAGGCCCCTGGCGCTGGAGAGTCCATGGACACCCGAGAAAAGGCAGCCTAAGGCCATTACCAGCCAGAATGGGATGCTCTGCTCCCTAGCTCTCAGTACTTCACAGCCTTGCTGTGACTCCTGCCTCTCTCCGTGCCCATCCAAGACCCCTCAGTAGCCCAGGCATTTGCACCAGTGCGTCTTGGGCTCTAGTTGCCAACAGGAAGGCCGCAGGCACTCCCTCCATCCTCTAGTGGTGAGAGAGTATCGCTTAATCTGGGCAGACATGTTGGTGTTAGGAGTACAAGGCAAGACCGCAGCTCTCTCTGCTTGTCCTCAGAAATGGGGCTCTAAGAACCTTGGACTCCTCTGATTTCCTCAAGGATGGTGCTCAGAGGCCCACAACACCAGGAGGCTGAGGGGCAAGGTTTGAGGAAGTGGCTGGGCACACGGTCTGAAGGAGATGGAAACAGCATCACCCTGAGGTGAAAGTGCCCTTTCCCTAGAAACGTGATGGAGGTGGCCAGGCAGCCAGGGTAGAAGCTGTGAGGTCTGGATACCGAATCTGGTCCCCACTTGACAGGAGGCCTGGCCCTGGACCTCAGACCTAATGGTTGCAGGGGTTGTCCCAGTGTGACCTGGAGGGGGCTGAAACTCCCACCTGTGTTGCTGATCCAGATCTGCAGCAGAGACAGCAGCATCCCCACCTGCCCTGCCGGTGCCCCACTGGGGAGGTCTCGGAAGGGAAGGCCCAGGTCACACACATCCCAGGCTGAGGATGGGATCCCGATAAGGGCTCTCTGAGGGGTCGGGTTTCTCACTAAGATGCTATTTCCTGACCTTCTCTCCTGAGACAGGCACATTCGTCCTCCGTGACCTTCCCCTTCAGCATTCACCTGAGGCTGCATGCCCTCCAGCTGCTGGGACACTGTTCCTGCCACAGTGAGGAAGGGGGCTGGGCACGACATGGCACCATACTCAGGAGCCTTCTTCACCAGCTCCTTGGGACAATGGAATATCCCAGGGTGGTAATGGCAGATGGAGCTATTGGGGGAGAGCTCAAGTTGGACAGGCACCAGCTGGGGTGATGGCCGATGAGCCACAGGCCACATCAGGAACTGTCCCCACTGCTTCCATGCCAGGCTACAGGGCTGTGGTTCCTCTCTCCACTGCACTGGAGCTTTGAAGACCTGAGAGGCTAGTGGCTCCTGGAGCTAGAGGTTACCTGAACAGGTATGGAGATGAGCTGCAACATCACCCAAGTCATCTTGGCCCAGAGTGGGGTTGGCAGAGGGGTGATGAAGGGCTCACGCCTTTCCCTGACCCATCCCTGCTCTTCCTGGCCTCTTAGCCCTGGGTTCCTCATGCCTTCCAGCTCCGCTCCTGGCCTGCTCCTTAGCCACAGCCTGTGGGTCAGCTGCTGGCTTCCTTCTAACATCTCATTCTTTGTTTCTACCTTTCCTTTGCTGAACTCCCTGCCCCCGCTCCAGAAGGCAATGTTGAGCTGAAAGTGTGCGTCCCAGTGTCTCACACCTGTGCTCTTTAAACACAGAGACCTGCCAAGACGCCCTCTCGTCCAACTATGCCCAGGCTGAAGTCCTCACCCTCTCTTAAAGCGGCACCAACGTGAGAGAGACAGGCAGACAGACAGAAAGCCAGAGGCTTAGGGAAACTCTGGAACCCAGGCAAGAACCTTTCGCTGGGAAAGACTCAGATATCCTTGTTTGCACAGGACTGGTGGAAAACGTCCCATGCAACTTTCAGGCCCTGGAGCCATCTGGGTCTGATGTTCTACTGTACATTGAAGAGATATATATGCACATATAGTATCTATATTCATACATACTATACTCTTGTGTGTAGTGCACGTGCTATTGGTGGTTTGTCTTTGTTAGGCTGTGTCTCTCCAATCCCTTGCCCTACCCTGAGTTTCCCATCCCTTTCCCCTTCTCTGATTCTTTGTTGTTTCTCCTGACCATGTATGTGGAATGTCCCAAGAAAAGTGCTCCTGGGAATTGCCAATCCAGCGGGTGGCCCCAGGCTACTCTCTCTTAGGGGTGTTTCCCCTGTCAGCAGGTGGCCTGTTGAAGGCCAGATTGCCCTCCAGGGTCACTGCTCCACTAGCTGCACCCCAGTTGTGGGGGACTTCCAGGGACTCCTCTGCAGACTCCTCCACTCCTTCCTCCACCCCTATCTGTGTCCTTGACTGAGGGGGGCATTTTGTCTTTTTTTATTTTTTATTTTTCTGTCTCCTTTGTCTGTTTGTTTTCAAAGATGCTGCTGGGCAGACGGGCAGGGAAGGGGTCTGTCTGCCCATCTGGCTCAGGGGTCTGAGAAGGGGAAGCCTCGGGCGAGAGGAGACCAGTTGCAATACTGTACTTCCTGGCCGGTGGCCAGAGGATGCGTGCAATAGCAGAGGCCAGGCGACCCCTTCAGCCTTGGCCTCTGCCCCTCCCTCGGCCCTCCCTCCCTACCCCATTCCCCCCTGCCCCTCCCTGGTGTTGGTTAGTCCTTTTCTAAAGCTGTCTCCTCGTGTGTGTTCGAGGCATGCCTAGGCCGGGCCTTGCGCCCTGTCCGCATGCCTTCAACTGTCATGCTGTGCTCGAGCCCCAATAAAGACATCTGGAGCGTCCGCTGCTCCTGCTGTGTGAGCCTCTGCCTCCGCCTCTCCTTTCTGGCTCTGTGTCTGTGGGGACCTCCCTGGGCTCCCACCCTCGACACCTGAGGAATGCAACACACTCGTAGCATAACCCTGCCCCACCCCTGCGTTTTACATCTGGAGACTAGTGTCAGAGACCAAAAGTCATCTGCCCAAGGCCACACAGGGAGGACCACCCCAGGACCCCTGACTCCCAGGCAGTGTTCCGGTCTCCACTGCTGCCCCTGAATGAACCCCTGCCGCAACATGGAAGAAAAGATGGTTCTTTGTTTAAGGAATTACTCTGTATCCCTGCTTGTTGTGTGGGAGCCCTCCCCTCCTCCCTGCAGTTGCACCAGTTCTAAGTGGGCCAAGGCCCTGGGGATGCCAAAGTCATTGCAATGACTGCATGGCTGATGTGCTGAGGCCAACTGGGGACCCATGGCATGACTAGGGACCACTTAGGGATGGGGAATGAACACATCCTGGGCCCAGATAGGGTGGGCTGTGACCCTCTCTGTTGTCCCTGTCACACTCACACGGGGCACACACAGGGCCAGCTCCGTGGGTGTGCAACCTGTGCAGTTGCCCAGAAGAGCCCCATATTGGATTTAGTGTTCAGCTGTCACCATCGTGAAATTAATAGTCGTTGAAGACGGAGCCCTGCGTTTTCATTTTGCACGGGTCTCTGCCAGGTCTGGGTGCATGTTTGTCTTTCCTTATCCTTGTCTTTCTCCTCACTCTCTTACTCTGGGCATAAACTTGGAGTCACAGGGGCCCCAGTTCAGAATCTTGATCTGCCACTTGGTAGCTGGGTAACTTGGATGGCACTCGCCAGGCC
The DNA here is from genome assembly GCA_008086735.1 of Cheirogaleus medius. Lineage (NCBI taxonomy): Eukaryota > Metazoa > Chordata > Mammalia > Primates > Cheirogaleidae > Cheirogaleus > Cheirogaleus medius. The sequence continues at coordinate 18,370,435 of VBSM01000729.1, read as the reverse complement.
TGTCTCCCTGTGTGTCAGTGGGGCTAACGATAGCGCCTGTTTCGGAGATGGTGCTGCGGTTGACATGCAGCGGGTGTGCAGTGAGGGTTCGTTCCCGCCCGTCCCTGTAGCTCTCGGGCTTTTCTCCACAGATGTCTGAGATCTCCATGTCCAGTCACGCCAAGAAAGGACAAGAGCGCACTCGGGAGCTGTCTGGGGTGGGGTAGAGGAAAACAGCGTAGAACCCCGTAGAACAGCGGGGTGAGGATGTCATGGCCGAGGAGAGGGAGGAAGCCAGGGGAAGCCTGTTCCTGAAGCGTGAGAGAGAATCGGGCTGAGAGCCTGGGCAGCAGGGCAAGGCGGTGGCAGGCAGCCAGTGTCAATTAAAGATAAAATCTCTCCTCCAGCAGTGGAGGGCAAACAGGCTGCGGCCCCCCCAGACAGGAGAAAGCCATTTGCAGCCAGGCTCGCCTCGCCGAAGCTTGGCCAGGCGATAATGGGATGGGATGCGCTGCTGACTCCATAATGATATTACGCATCAGGGCCCACGTCCAGAATGGCTGTTTTCTTCGTGGATCAATGTGGAACCATTTCATGGTCAGGGGCTAAGAACCTGGCCAGCAGCCTGGGGGTACCAGATGCCACGGTGGTCCTGAGAGGACTGAAGGGGATACAGCTGGGGTCCCTGGTGACCCCCGAAGACCCCTAGGAGAGGGGAGGGTTGTGTGCAGCAGGCAGAGGTCGGTGAGAGAAGCAGACTGCCCCTCCTCCCCACCCCTCCTCCCACCTTGCAGGAGCGGCGGGCGGTGCTGTCAAGGAAGAAGAGCTTTGACTTCCTCTGGCCCCTGGAGCTGGAGTTGAGCCCAAACTGGGGAGCTGGTTAACGGAACAGGACACTGTGGTGATCGAGACAGACAGACTTTTGGAGTCAGGCAGACTTGGGTTTGAGTTCTGGCTCCATCGCCTCCTAGTTGTGTGACCCTGGGCAAGTTACTTAACCTGTCTGAACCTCTATTTCCTCAGCTTTAAAATGGGAGTGACAATAGTCTCTACCTCCTTGAGCTGCTGGGAGAAAATGAGCAAATGCCTCGCTTGTAATCACTGCTTGCAAATAGTAGGGAGTGGGGGAGTGCTGTGGAGCTACGCACTCCAGTAACAGATGACCAGCTTGGTTTGATGTCCTCACTTTTTAAGGAATCACCCTCATTTCAGTGAAGCCCTTACTTTTCTCCTTGTGAAGGAGGAAGAGCAGGAATGATAATACCACACAGCTAACATTTATTGAGTGCTCGGCAATACATTTAATGCTCGTAAGAACACATTCCAAGATTGGTGTTGTCATTACCCTTGTTTCACAGAGGAGAAAACTGCAGCACAGCAACGTCAGGTCATTTGTCCAAAGTCACACAGCCAATCAGTAGCCAAGCTGGGATCCAAACCCAAGCAGTGTAGCTCTGTGGGCCCAGTGCTTAGCCACTGTGCAAACTGAACAGGGCTTGTGAGTCATAACCCCTCGTGTAGGGGGTTGTGCCTTTAATGTTTGTCATTTCCTTAATCTTAATTGATTCTCATAGCAAAGATATTGTTCTTCCCTTTTATAGATAAGGAAACCCGGTCGGGCACAGTGGCTCACGCCTGTAATCCTGGCACTCTGGGATGTGGAGGTGGGGGAGGATCACTTGAGCTTAGGAGTTCAAGACCAGCCTAGGCAAGAGCATAGACCCCGTCTCTACTAAAAATAGAAAAAATTAGGGCCGGGCGCGGTGGCTCACACCTGTAATCCTAGCACTTTGGGAGGCCGAGGCGGGTGGATCGTTTGAGCTCAGGAGTTCAAGACCAGCCTGAGCGAGAGCGAGACCCCGTCTCTACCAAAAATAGAAAGAAGTTATTAGGACAGCTAAAAATATATAGAAAAAATTAGCCGGACATGGTGGTGTATGCCTGTAGTCCCAGCTGCTTGGGAGGCTGAGACAGAAGGATTGCTTGAGCCC
>VBSM01000729.1:18300569-18368157 GCA_008086735.1 Cheirogaleus medius | reverse complement strand
GGAAGGAAGGAAGGAAGGAAGGAAGGAAGGAAGGAAGGAAAGAAGGAAGGAAAACCAAGGCTTGGGAAGTGAATGATTAAACTCACTCTCCCTTGTATGTTTGTGTGCACACAGCCCCTACCCACATAAAGGAAGAGGATGTCTCCTCAGGCTTAATTAATCAAAGAGTGGGAGGTAACACCCAGCCCAGGGAGTGATGGGTTCCTTCCCTCTGTGACCCCTCTGGAGTTTTATTATCTGACACACAGAGAGAGTGAGTGGAGTTGGGCTGGTCTGGAAGCTAAGTTACGTGAGAAGCAGCTCAGCCTCGAGAAGACTGGGTGGAAACCCGATCCCCACCTTCAGGTGTTGGAAGGGCACCAGTGGAGAATCGTGTTTGGATTATTCTCTGATCCCAGATCTGGGACCAATAGGCAGAAATGTTAGGAAAGCAGATGGGGTTTAAGTAAAGAAGAACCTTATTTTTTTTGTTGTTTTCCTGGCTATTACAAATTTAATACAATGCATTGGAAGGCATCCCATACCAAGTCAACAGCGAAGACCCTGTCATCCTCCCTCAATCCCACTCTCCTCCTGGGAGGTGACACTGTTAATATCTGATCTGGATCCTTTCTGGCTTTTTGAAAGAGAGAAGCTTTCTAACAAAACTACCAAATCAGAATGGGCCGCCCTGCAGCGGGTGGAGGTCCTGTCCCTGAAATGTTCAGAGACAGTGGATGGCAGCATGCTGTGCCAGGCGTTGTTGGGAGAATTTCTGCTCAGTGCACAAGGTGGGGTTCGGAGGCCTCCGCCAGTTCTAAGACTCTGACTTGGTGGCTCCCCGCCCCCCAGCCAGTTAGTGGTGGAGGCAGGTCCAGGACGCAGGACTCCAATGAGCTCCTTTCCCAACTCTATCTTCCTCAGACTCCTCTCTGCCTCTTCCCGGCCCATCAGGGGTGGGCTTGGGCTGGGATGCAATCCATTGCCCACCCTCCTGGGGCCCCTGTGGCATCACTGCGGTGAGCACTCTCCTTCCTTTCCCAGCTCCAAGCCCTGTGTGTAGACACACTGATACCCATGCAACAGGTGGCACAGGAGCTGGCTTGGTCACCCGGGGCTGCAGTGATCACACCCAGGCCCGGGACAGCATGCATCACTCCAGAGGGCTGCCAGGGGCTCCAGGGACCTGGTTCACTCCTGGACACCCTCAGTGGGGCCCAACCCAGCAACAAAGGCTGAGGAGAAGGAGCCAAGAGGAGGGCTGTGGCTCGAAGTCACAGGAGCCAGAGGCCCGATGTTGGCCCTGGAAGCCTCTCCTTTCCCCACAAGGTTGTGGGCCCTGTCCCCCGACCCCTTGTATCTGCCTGCTTCTCCAAGGATTCCTGGAAGCGTAGTGGTTAGCAAGCATGTGCTAGGGCTATCCAGCACGGGGCTACCGGAAATGCAGGCTTCTGCTTTTAGCTGAGTGATGGTCCCTGCTTCCTAAATTAGCAATCTTCGGTTGCTGGCGCGTGCAGAGAGGGGGGTGGGGGGTGGGGGACAGGTTGCTTCCTTTCTCTCTCCACACGCTTTCCTAGGTGACCTCATCTACTCTCATGGCCTAAACATTCTTCGTGTGCTAGTGACGTCTGCATTTATAGTTCTAGTCCAGAAATCCCCTCTCAGCTTCATTCATTCATTCATTCAACAAGCACGTGTTGAATCTCTTCTGTTCCAGGCACTGCTCTACATGCTGGGCATACAACAGGACCCAACAGACACCTCTTGCCCCTCATGCTCTCCACGCTCACTGGCGCGCCTCCCTGACACTGAGCGCTGACTTCACCCTCTGCCTCCCTGGTCCTCCCCTTGCAGTGTCCTACCACCCCCCATCCTGGGGCGGAGCCAGCAACCAGGGTGTCATTGCTAATCCCACCCTGTCATCCCTTAATTCACTCATTTATCATGTACTAGATCTTTTTTAAACACCTGTGCTCTGTCCTTAGGGAAACAACAGTGAACAAACCGACAGGATCCCTGTCTTCGTGGAGCTCACATTCTAATGGGGGAGGGGCAAAAGACCAGTAGCCAAAACATATATTATCTCCCACCCGCTTTCTAACCCATCCACAAGTTCTACGTTTCTAGCTCTGAAATATATGTCACGTACTCTCCGTTCCCGCTCTCTTCTCTGCATCCTGGGAAGCCGGATGCCTGCAGGAGCCTCCTCCCTGCTCTCCCCGCTTGCACCTGCCCTTCTACCCCGGTCTCCACCCAGCGGCCAGAGACAGCTTCTTAAAATGGAAACCGGATCATGTTACCCCTGCTTAGAAGAACCCTGCTGGCTTGGTTCCCACTGCATTTCGAATAAAACTCCTTCGGGGGGCCTTTAAGGCCCTTCCAGCCTCTGCTCTCAGCCCCTGGGACCGGCAGCTCCCTCTCCTTCACCTTTGTGGTTTTGCCCATGCGGTGCCCACATGGACCATTTTACCCAGCCCCACCCACCGACTCCTCCTCCTGGCTCAGTCCTTCTGCCCTTGGGGCCTGGCTGTCAATGTCAATTCCTTGGTGAGGCAATTTCCCCCTCACCACACCCAACCGTCTGCCTCAGGTCATTTTCTGTCACTGCAGGTCATTTCTTCATGGTACTCCTTGTTCTTTGTAACCATATTTTTGTTTATTGCCTGCCTCCCCGAAAGTAGCTAGGGCCAAGCACAGTGCCGGGGCTCAATGAATGTTTTATGAATAAACGAATGAATGGGTGGATGGATGGGCAGGAGATGGGCCTGGCACAGGTGGCTGCCGAACTCTGCCCTCTCATCCCTCCGAGCTCTGCCTCCAGCTGGCTTTTGCACCTCACTTGTAGGGCATTCCTGGGAGTCCTTGGGGAATAAAGTGAAAGCTCTTCTTTTTATATTGTGCATTTCCTGCCTGAGAACCGTCAGAATAATGAGGAGGGCTGAGAAAGAGAGAGTTCCCATAGCTCTCCCTCTCTTTCCTCTTCTTCAGAACTTACCATTTTCTACCTGGTATCTTTGGTACTTGTCAAGTCCCCTTCCCGCAGCCGAGCTGCTCCAGGATGCTGATTCATCCTGGCTTCCCCTTCCAGCCCCGTGCTCCATGCATAGTAGGTGCTCAGTGAAATGTTTAAGTGAATGAAGAAGGTGATGGGAAGGGCAGAAATGAGTAAGAAGGAAGAGTGAGGGAGAAGAGAAGGAAAGAGGAAAAGGAGGGGGACAAAGGGAGTGGCTAAGACAAAAAAAGGAAGGAAGGGAGTGAGGTTAGGGAGTGGGAAAGAGGGAGAAAACTAGAGCCACGAGTTGCCTGGCCCATCGTCTCCTAGAGCCAAGACCCCCAGCCCGCCCCTTCCAGTCCTTCCTGGATGGAGCCTCCCGGTCTGCGCAGGCCCCAGGCGGGGCGGCGGGGCTGCTGTGCCACCCTGAGCTCTGGGCTCACAGACCCTGGGGCGGGCAAGACTGCCCCTGAGGAGACCTCTGCAGGGACCAGAGCCCAGGATTCCTTAACCCGAGGCACAGCTCCATGGCTGATGTCCCTAGGGACTCCCTTAGCACCTCTGCCCTCGGTTCCTCAGCTCGAGCCCCTGGTCCAAGGACAGTTAACTCCAAATTCTTTATCGGGGATCAAATGTTCAGAGCAAACAAACAGAAACAGACTTTCTTCCATGCCCTCAGCCCTTGGGCCCCAGAGGCTAGGCTCAGAGAAGAGGCCTCCCGCCTCCTCTTCACACCCGGCTGCCCCTTGGGAAGACCAAGGGGCGAGCCCAGGAGGATTGGAGGCCCAGAGGATCTGTTCCAGAGTAGCCGTTGCCACAGTGGCCCTCCCCGGGGTGGCGGCTCCCAAGTTGCCAAGGAGAGCAGAGTTGTGCTACCGCCACCACCACCACCATCACCAGGGCTGCCACCACGGCAAAGCTGCTCCCAGGATCCTTAATCCTAACTAGCCACTGGGCGGCCAGTCTGGGCCGTCCCCTCAGTGCACCAGGTGGCCAAAGCCCCAGGGAGCAGGAGTCAGAACAAGCCCTCTTCCCAACACCCCAGCGACATCCAGCCTGTGCCCCAAGACCTCCTCCTCCCCTGAGGAGACAACACTGTTTGCACTCCTGGCAATTCGATTAGGGACCTCATTTCTCTCAGGACCCCACTAGAGGTGGCAGCCAGCTCCCAGGGAGTCTAGCAGGGGGACGGTGAGGGTATGGGGGCGGTAAGAAGGCTCCAGTGTTGCCGGTCTCCCTCTGGGCCTCAGTGCTAGACTGTGAAAAGCTGGATTTCCCTGGACAGGACTGGAAAGTTGGTCTCTAATACTCTATCTCTCCTCCTGGGTTCTTTCCCACCCCTGCCAGTGGGCTGTCACTACCATCCCCTTACTGCCCTCCAAACATGCACACACATTTCCAGGGTCCTTCTGCTCTCTTCACCCTCTCTTTATTTTCTAATCTATACACAAGAAAGTATCCTTTGTCAGTCATCAACACTCTAGTATGAATTAGGGTCCATGTATGTTTTATTTCCTAGGAGAAAGGATTGCTAGACCTCCTCCCAACTTATGGAGTGAGAGCCTTATTCTCTGTGATAGGAAATCCTAGTGCCAGACTCCAAGCAGGGCAGGTAGTTTTTTTGATCCTTGCATGGGTCAAATTAGAGGCCAGAGCTCTATAAGGAATTCTATCCTGGCTCTGATTAACAAAAAAGAAAATGGAGCATAAAAGGGAGATGAGAAGTGATAGGCAAATAGAAGTTACCTCTGTCTGGAAGATCCTCCCTCTCCTTTTTGTCCCCTTCTCACATTCCATTATTGAGTCCTCAGCCTGGCAAACACTTACTTATCCCTCAAGGCCCCCCCCAACTGTTGCCTACCCCGAGCACCCTTCCTGGATTCTCCCAGGTAGAATTCCTCTGCCCTTTTACGCTGGCACAGCACCTTGTATATCTCCCTCCCCCATTATAGCACATATCCCAGTGATAACTTGTTGCTTGCTTACTCATTTATGCATGCTTCGCTTATCAATGCTTTTATCCCTGACCCCTGCTCAGTGCTCAGGGGCTCAATGGTGAACAAATGAAGAACAGATAGGGAATGAATTAGCTGTCCACCACTGACTTCTGTTGTTCACACCTGTCATTCCAGCCTGTGTCTGGTCTCAGAATTTGTCCAGAATAAGTCCTGGAATGCTGGGCCCCTCACTGCACCACCCCGCCACCATGTGCCAGCCAAGTCTCCGCCCACCCACCCGCCCTCACCGTCAGTGCTCCCGCCAAAGCCCCCCACTCCCCCCCCAGCTTCCCAGGCTCCAACCATCTGGGCCCTTCTTTCCTGGTATTGGTGGCTGTGATTTGCATCAGAGTCTACGGGAATAGCCAGGGGCTCACATCCTGGGTCCTTTCCTTCTCCATCATCTTCCTTCTCAGACTTCATTAAGGGTGTTTTTCTATGAGCCTCCTGCCCTCCCCAACTCTCTCAGTGCTAGTCAGGTCCTTGGGTTCGTGCTCTTGGACAAGATCGCCACTGCATAAATGAACCATCGAAAGAAAGGCTGGAAAGGGTTGTTTCTGTAGGGGTTCAAGCCGGTCCCGTGATATTGCTGGGGTTCAGTTTCGACATCTGTGAAATGGGAATTAAACCTCTCCTGCCTTCATCCAAGGGTGGTATGAAGATTAAGTGAGTAAATGGACAGGTGGGTCCTCTGGAACCCCTAAAGCACCACCTGAGGTAGGGGTCATCGTTCCCCTGACCTTCTCTTAGGGACTTGGGTGTTCCTCCAGAGTCAGACAGCAGGTGCCTCTGGGAGTACTAATAGCTAACATCGGTCAAGTGCTAACGACAGGCCAAAGCATTGTGCTAAGCCCTCTGCATGGATCAATCCTCAGAACAACCCTAGGAGGTAAGTGCTCTTTTTATCATTTTACAGACAAGGAAACCTAGACACAGAGAGTAACTTGGTGGAGCTCTCACAGATTTCACAGGCCGATTTTGACTATACTCCACCACTGGCTCTGTGGCCACACACGGCCACAGGTGGGAGTTGGCCCCTCAGCACCAGCACCCCTGCTGCCACCAATTCACTGCCCATGCCCAGATAGCTCATTCTGGCTCCAGTGGCTTTGCTGCTTTTGAGCTGTGTGACCTCAGGCAAATCAATTAACCTCTCTGAGCATGGTCTTTGAAATGGGGATAATTAATACATCTCCTCCAGATTTTGCCAAGAGGAGTAAATGGAGGTGGAATACATGAAACAGCTAGCCACACCCAGACAGGTGACCAGTGCTTTATGCGTGTCCTTCCCCCCTCAGGGGCTGGGGGATGGCAGACCTAACTTTCACAACAGAAGCAACCAAAACCATTCTCAGAAACCCCTTGCTAGACCCATTCCCTGTGGGATGATGGGATGGAAGCATATCCAGCCTGAAGCAGGGCCTTGGAACATTAATGCTCAAGAGACAACGCACTGGCATGGCCATTTCCCTCTGGTGACCCAGAGCAGTGCTACGTGTGTGCTTGCTTCCCAAAGCGATGAGAATTCAGAGGAGACCCACACGGCGGCCCGCCCCCAAGATTGCTCCCTGCACTTGGGATGCCCCGTCCTGCCTTCCATCCCTCCTCTCTCCCCCAAGGCCCTGGGGACAGGAGCTGCCCCCAAGACCTTTCTATACACACCCTTGAGCTACTGGGACTGGGGACTGAGGAGGCCCAAGAGAAGACTGACTGATCGCAGAACGTCAGAAGGAGGGAGAGGTAGGAGAGGGGAGGAGAGAGGAGGCGGAGGGGAGAATGGCAGATAGAGGAACAGGAGGAGAAGTGAGAGAAAAGGCAGGCAGGGAAGGGGCGGGAGGAGGAGGGAAGGAGGAGGGACTGGGCCCGGTTGTGGGCAGAGGCTGTGGGGCCTAAAATGAACCGAACAGGCTGGAAATAGAACAGCTGGGCGAGTCCCTAACGCTCTGTTTGGGTGTCTGCTGAGCAAGCACGTGAATGAGCAGAACAGGGGCGACAATTCAAGGAAGCAACGGACCAGTCACCCCAGAGGTCGATCAGAACAGGCGGCAGTTATTCCAGTCCAGCAGAGATCAGTCAGGGTTCTTTTTCTGGAGATATTTTCTTTATGTAATCACCGTTTTTAATAGTCCGGCTTGGTGGCGGGATGAGCCCGGCGCCACCCAATCCTTGGCAGGTGGAAGGTTTGGGTTACTCTGAGACCAAGACCACTCTGGGCTTTTAGTCTCACTGCAGATGCTGCTGGCTTCAGGGACAGAGCTTAATCCACTTTCCAAATGGAAACGTAGGCGTCTGAGCCGTGTAATGGAATACCACTTCCCTTATTAGAACTGAGCCCAGTCCCCACATGGGTCGGGACTGGCCCGGGGGTCCTGCCTCTCTCAGCCCCACAGAGCTGCGCCAGGCCTTTTGATGACCTCGCATGACATGCACACGCCACCCCCAGAGGTGCCCAGGCCACCTGAGGCTCCTCTGATGGCTCCTCTCCTGATCGCCTCCCCTCCTGTAGCACTTTGGTTCTATCTCCCTCAGCTCCCCCAGACACTTCTCCCTCTCTCCCCACCTAAGCCCTCATGGAGATTCCTGAATTTCAAAGAGAATTTGCTAACTCTTAGGGCCCATGAACCCCCTAAAATCGCAGCCCGAGTTGTATGTATGTGTGGGTAAATATACATTTTTCTAGAGAGAGGATCAAGAGCTTTCATCACATTCTCAGAGGAGTTTGATCCCCTGAAATATGAAGAACTATCAGCCTAGAAGTTAGACATTGGGCCACGCAGGCTATGGGACATAGCTGGAGCCAGGTGGCCCCTGATGGCTCCTTTTTAGCCCATCCCAAGGAGTCCTCACTTTGGGGTTTTGGCTCCATCACTGATTTCTCTAGATCTCAGATCAGCTCTACTTGGGACCAAATGTGGACAGGAATCAGGCGGCCTGAGCTCTAGCCTTGCACTGGCTGTGCAACCTTTGGTAATTTGCTTAACTTGGCTGAGCTGCAGTTCCCCATTTGTAAAATTGAGGACAACACTGCCCACCTTAGCAGGTTCTCACAAAGCTCAAATGAGATCCTGTGTCCCTACTACTTAGCTCAGTAACTGACATTTCATAAAGCTTCATTTCCTTCCTTCCTCCCTTCCTTCTTTTCTGGACCAACTCTAAGGCCCTTTCCAAATTTAGTAGGTAGACTCCACTAGAGGACCTTTGAGAGAGCCTACACTGGGGAGAGAAAGAGCACGGGCCATCCCACAGCCTCCCCACGAGGGGCTGGCGGAGGGGTGGATCTGGCAGAGGGTGGAAGAGGGAGAGATGAGTGATCAGAAAGTCTCAGCGAAAGTGCGAGGGATTATGTGGCAGAGCAGCAACCAAACCCATATGGGATATTTGGAACACAGCTGGCTATCAGGCTGGATTTTGGCTTTAACCAAATATTTGACATTTTGTGGAGCTCAGTTCTAAGCACGAGGCTGGAGCCGGCGGGCCTAGGTCCAGTCCCCAAGTTCCAACTCAGTTCCCTCTGCTGCTCTGGGCTTCAGTTTTCCCTCCTCTCATGTCATTAAAAGGCATTCACACAAGCCCCAGCCGTGATCAGCTCATGATCAATGCACACGAAGTGAGGGGAAGTCTTATCTCTAAGAAAATTAGATCAGAAGTTTCCTGTTTCTAGGTGCTTAGTCCTGCATGTGGTGATTGTATAACCCCAAGTGGGAGTCCACTGCATTCCCAGACCGGCCACCTAGAAACACATATCAGCCCTAAGGAAGTTGATTTAAGACCCCTCGGCCCCAACCCCATGCACGTGCGTGCACGTAGGAGAGGCAGCTTGACGGCAGAGCTGTCCTGAAATCTCTCCTCCACACTGCCTCTGCCCTTCCTGTTGGCCATGGACTCTTGGCCTAAAGAAGCTTGCCCTGTGCATGTGTATATATATTGTTCTCAGGTAGAACTAGAAGTAAAGCAAGTCAGTTTCCTCTTTCTGACATTGATGGGGTAGGGATCAAGGAGGATGTGGCAGAGAAGTAAGGGATTCTTTGTTCTTCCTACTCTCTGTGTGTATTCCAGCTCTACCTGCCCTTGTCTGACCTGCTTCTTGCAGGAGTGAGAGACCAGCATCCCAGGGAATGCCCATAAAGTTTTAGGGCTTCTCAGATGTAAAGGGCAAGTGAAATCAAAGCTGGCTCTTATCTCCACCCAATGATGGGGATAAAAACAGTCCAAGCCTGTTTCTTGCCTCACTTGGCCAGTGGCTGAGTTATGCCAAACTGAGATTTCTCTTACCTCGCACTAACCCGGCCCTAAAGGCTGCCAGAGTATCAGCGACTCAGTCACCAGTCTATAAAAGGCATCATGCAGCCTTCCCCAGATCCCATGCAGTCTTTACTGTGTCTTGACCTCAGAAGCCACCTCGTCCCCTCTACCAGTGCTTTCCTCATCCTGGATTTGGGTATCCTATCTGTCACTTGATGCCCAGAAAATATTTTTAGCTGCTAACCATGACACAAACTTCATCCCAATTCACAACTGGGGTGAAGAGAGGATAGGTAGGGAAGTTGGAGAAGATTCCACCAGCCACAGGGCTAATAGCTCCTTGAAGGAGCTTGCTATTAATAAAAGACAAGTCTGGTCATGCTCCATCCTTTTCTGAAAACCCTCCTCTGACTCCCTGCTGGATAAGGGTGAGATGCCTCAGCATGGCTTCCCCAGATCCTTCCCCATCTCGTCCCAGCCCGTCTTTCAGGCCTCAGTCAGTCCCTGCCTCTGACTCCCACATAACCGTACTCCAGCCACGAGCACACGTGAGTGTTCTTTGAACTTGTGCACTTCTCTGCTTTGGGTCACACTCTTCCCTTTGCTTGGAGTGTTCCCCCACCCTTTCCTCCATCCTGTCAACCTACTTCTCCTTTGTGAAGTCTTTTCTTATCCACCCGCCCCACTAGCAGAATGTTGCACCTCACAGCCCTGATATACCTTTGCAAGAGAGCATTTGTTGCACGATGTGTTTACTCAACTGCCTTGAACGAGCCCTGTCAAGGGCCATAGATTAGACTCACCTTTCCTGTAGGCCTGGCCGACTAGGTCACAGGGACCTATGTAGACATGTTGGAAAAAATGATCCAAAATGTAGATAAGGCCAAGAAGATGACCGCATGTTCCTTCAGTGTCATGCTGAAGCTCTGTCTTACAGACCCACAGGAAGATTGTTTGATTCTCTAGAACTGTGCTATCAACAGATGGCTATTGAGTGCTGGGAATGTGGTTAGTGCCACATGTCAAAATGACAATATTTTTGATGTGTTGGCTTAAATAAATTATTAAAATTAATTTCACTTCTTTGTTTTTACTTTTTTTTTGAGACAGAGTCTCACTTTGTTGCCCGGCCTAGAGTGAGTGCCGTAGCGTCAGCCTAGCTCACAGCAACCTCAATCTCCTGGGTTCAAGCGATCCTCCTGCCTCAGCCTTCCGAATTTCTGGGACTACAAGCGTGAGCCACTATGCTTGGCTAATTTTTTGTTTCTTTATTTTTAGTTGACTGGCTAATTTTTTCTATTTTTAGTAGAGACAGGGTCTTGCTCTTGCTCAGGCTGGTTTCAAACTCCTGACCTCAAGCAATCCTCCCACCTCAGCCTCCCAAAGTGCTAGGATTGCAGGCATGAGCCACTGCATCTGGCCTGTTTTTACTTTTTAATGTAGCTACTAGAAACATTTTAATTGCACACATTATATATCTATTAGAGAGTGCTGCTCTAGAAGACTGTATAATTGTCTGACTTTGTCATTTCCTATTATCAATTAGGGACTCAGCCTGTGAAGTTACATATTGACTTGTATATTTTTTGGTCTGGTAGAGATTCAAATGATTTTTGTCCAGTAGGAAAAATAACCCCAGTTTTAGTGCCCTGTAGGACATTATGCAGATTTGTCCTTAACTTAAAAAAAAAATTATTTTGGTGTACCTTTCTTTTAAATCCCGGTTCCTCAAATGCTCTTTGAACCAACTTTATCATCATATTTGTTCCCTTGTTAATCAATGAGTTCAGTAAAACATTTGACACATTTTTATTCTATATCTATATGAGACTCATGTTTTTAACTTTTTGGATATTATACTTTGACAGATCTCTGTCTCCTGTCCAGCTTGAAGGCAGAGACTGAACTGTTAACATACCTAAGTGTTAAGTAGGAGCTCACTAAATGTTGAATGAAGAAAAGGCACTTGTTTGGAATTGAGACCTTAAAGTTAATCTGCCAACCACACTTTGCAGTGGGACTCCCTTCAGCCACGGGCCTGGAAAGTGGCAGATGTAGGAAAGATGAAACCTTCTTTTCAGGACCTCACACTGTTTTGGTGGTTCCCCGATTCTTAAGACCTGTGATCCCAAGGGGATGCTGGCCAAAGCAAGTCCCTTCTGTTAGCTCAAGGGTGAGGCCCTTCCAGGCTCCTGGCCCTGTCCACCATCCAGGGTGCTGCCGGAAGTGGGGGCCCAGATAGGTTTCTTGTCCCTTCCTGACTCATACCTGAGCTCTCGCCAACTACAGCACTATACAGATTCCGTCAGACAGCCCTAACTGCTTCTCAAGGTCTGGACACAGAGGCACTTTTGTTGTTAGAGGTCTGTAGCAGGACTGGCTTCAGAAGCCAGATTTTCTGGGGGCCCTAGAAGAATTTCTTTGGGTCCTGAGTCCTGGCAGACAATTGCAAAAATATGTCTCTTCCCCTTTACCCTCCTGGCCATCTCAACAATGGAGGATGGCAACTGCGGGTGGAAGTTGATTGCAAATTCCTTGAGGGCAGAAGCTTTTCATTTGTATGCCTGGCACCTGGTTAGCACGTCGCCTGGTGCACAGTGGATGCTTAGTGAATGCTAATCTGCCGCGCTCTGCCCAACTCCAGCCCCAGTGCCAGCTTCCTTCCAATGAGCCCGATATATAGACTCCTTGGCCTGGACAGAACATTGATTAATCAATCCCCCCTCTGGGAGTCTAGGCAGGATCAGGTGATAATTAGGCATCAAGCTCAGGGTTGGTGACCTTTTAGAAGTGTCACAGTGAGTCTGCCCTTGTTCACTTTCCTTGAAAGAAAAGTTGGTAGAGGCTTTGCTTCTGGAGGAGAATAAAAATGCTTTTTGAAAAAATTGTGGTAAAATATACATGACATAAATTTATTATTTTTCAATGTACAGTTCAGTGACATGAAGTACATCCACACTGTTATGCAACCATCACCACCATCCATCTCCAGAACTCTTTTCATCTTCCCAGCTGAGACTCTGTACCCATTAAACATGCGATTCTCCCCTGGTCCCTGGCAGCCAGCATTCTACTTTCTGTCTCCATGAATTTGACCAAGTACTTCATATAAGGCGAATCATACAATTTTCAAGTCCCACCTTGATGCTGTTATGAGCTAACACTTTCCTTAATTAACAATTAACACCTTAGCAGGAATTAGTTGCTGACAACAAGAAAGGGTCATCACTCCCTTTTCTCATGCCAAATGAAACACTGTCTTCCAGATGGTTCCCACACACAGCTCCCCTTTCCCAGGCCCTCCATCCTTCCTCCCCTAACATCACCAGGCCTCCCTCACTCACCGGGTTAATCTCTACTCAGCTCGGCCCTCATCTCCACCCAGAAGTCCAGACATACCCCAGGAGGGGTCCCTCCTCCATGGTTTCTTGGACTTCTGGGCCCCTTTCCTGGCTGTGCTCCCCACGGGCACAGTTCACATCAATCCCTTCATATAGCTTGCCCCTCCCACTGTCTGACGCTCTGTACCAGTTTGAATCAATGAATGAATCACTCAATCAGTGACAGTAGGGAGGACAGGAACGAAGAAAGAGAAAGCCAGAATCACCCTCCTCTACTTCACTGTTTGTGTAAGACCAGGCTGTTTGAGTTGCTTAGAATAATTTGTGCCATATTTGGCACCACTGTGCAAGCCCGAGCCACTTTGTGGTTGGAAACTTCCAGGAAAAGCAATGGAATTATCCTCTTGGAGAAATATGCCTATGTGGTCAGCCGAAGGAAGGGGGGGGTGCTTTCAGGGTAGGTAGAGATCTCTGTCCTGAAAAAAACAAATCCCAAAGGGATGAATTATTTTCGTGACCTTTAGCATAGTTATTCCTTCCTTCCTTCCTTTCCCCAGTCATCCCACAAACACACAGTGGCACTTGCTCTCAGTGAGGCACCGAGTGAGATACCTGAGGGAACAGAGGACAGGAAGATCCCTTCCTGAGGTGTGTGTGCTCACACATAGCCATCCTGCCAGGAGAGGCTGGGAGGGGAGGGGAGGCCAAGCCCACTGGTCAGGGAAGCAGGTGGCTTCTCCTGAAACCAAGCCCCTAGATTTCCTGGAAGCCCTGGCCTCACCTTCTGCAGGCTCAGCGAGCAGTCCAGCGTTTGATGTGAGGGCTAGAGAACAGCACAAGGGCCATATAGTAGGCAGAGAGGGAGATGAGGCCATAGGTAAACAGAGAGACACGGCCAGGTATCCTGTGTGGCAGTTGCTTACACCAGAGGGTGACAGGGGAGTGCCTGCAGGGCAGGGGGCAGAGCCCCTACAGGACCTCCATGTGAGGGGTCATGAGGTCATTGCCTACCACGGCACCCTAGTCCAGGTTGGCTCAGAGAGTCTATTTATAGGACTTCAAGCTCCACAAGCCAAGAACATGAAATGTGTAGCAGAAAGAGAATTTGAATCTGATCAACAGGCAAGGATTTGGGATTATTTGCCCAGAGAGGAGACAGTTAAGTGACTTGGTCATTCAAGATTATTTGTAAGGTGTTAGGCTGACAACATTAACTCAAATGGTCCTCACATCAACCCTATGAGATGAGCAGGGCAGGAACAACTATCCCATTATGCAGGCAAAGAGAACAAGACACCAAAAGGTTAAGGCCATTGCTAACCACTCAGTTCATCAGTAAAGGAGATGGGGTTTGACCCCAGTGTTTCTGTCCTTGGTCTGGGGTCCTTGCCCATCCAGGCTGCCCCGCATTAGGGGGACTTTGAGAACAAGCCTACAGTGGTGAGCTGTCCAGCTGCTCCAGGTAGCCCTTCTGAGGACGGACTCAAGGAGGGAGCTGGGGGAAAGGGGCAGGCTCGGAGTCACCTCGGGCCTGTGCAGCCCACCACATCCACCCCCACTCTTAATCAGGGTGCACAAAACACAGGGACCCTGGAGCTTGAGTGCATTTATCTTACCAGGCATTGATTGGAAAGGTGGCTTGGGGAGCTCAGTGGCTTCCTGGCTGCGGGAGGGTGCCCAGGTTCTGTGAGTCAGTGTGCCCACAAGAAAATAAATCCACTAAAATGATTTCTCTTTCCTTCCGACAAAGAAATAAGGTTCACAACGCATCCCTGGCTTTCAGAGCAGAGCCCTCTCCAAATTCTTTCCCTGCCTTGGTTATAGCTGTTAGATTGGTTATTTGGGTTTCATGGGATGAAATTCTGCCCCATAAGGCTGTGGTTGGTCCTACTTAACTCATTGACTCAAGCCTGAGAGGAGGGTGGGGAGAGGCCGGACTCCCCACTAGGTCCTCCCTCCTGGGCACAGATGGAACGCTGTGTGTTCGGAGCACTCAGAGATGCTCTTCCCTGGTCACAGGGCAGAGGCCAGCTGGCTCAGCTCAAACCCTTCCCCTCTGCTCACGAAACTTCCCAATGTCCTGCCTCCCTACAGTGGGTCTGGTGCAATATTGCGTTCATCGAGCATCTCCCCTGTGCCAAATGCTTACAGATCTCATCTCTTTTAATCCTACTACCGCCCTTTGAAGGAGGTGTTTTCCCCATTCTAAAAATAAGAAATCTGCAGCTCAAGGAAGTTGACTTGCCTGGGTCAGGCAGCTAGTGAGTTGCAGAACCATGGCCCAGATCTAGTGTAAGCCACATAAACAGTCACTTCAGGTGATTCTTGTTATCAGCTTTTCATAGGTGAAGAAATTGGGACTCAGATAGGCTAATTACGCTTGCCCATGGAAAACAACTGCTACCTAAGGGACAGACCTGAAATTGGAGCCTAGAGCCCAACCTGTGTGGTCTTATCTCCCTGCTCCTTCAGGCAGGCTGTCTTCCCTCACCCCGTGCTTAGCAGGGGGTGGGGGGGGGCGCCTCCACTCTGTGCTCAAAGGTCCCTTCCCCTCTCAGCACCCTCCCCCATCCCCCTCCTCCCAGCCAGTGCTCTGGAGCTTGCATATCTTCCCAGTCCAACTCCAATGGCCTTCCCTGTACCTGGGGCCATGCTGACCCTCCCATTCCCCTCTTCCCAGTCTCCAGTGGCATTACTGACCACGTGGGCACTCCAGGTCTGTTTATGTGTCATCTTGTCGTTTGGGTGTGTACGCCTTGTTCCTGCCCACTCTGGTCTTCCCTAAAAAATAACAACAATCATGCAAAGTGTCACATAGCTCACAGCCCTGAGCTGTCAACTCCAGATCACACAAGCTTCTTAAGGGCAGAGGCCACCTCTTGCATATCTTCCATGGCATCTAGCACGGTGCCAACCACAAGGTAGGTGTTGAGTGAATTCCACACTTCTGTATGTTATTGTTCAAAGCCCTTGAAGATCCCTTGCCTTGATCGATCCTCCTGAGAATTCTGAGGCGGGAGCCCAGGCTCTGAGGTGCTTACCTAAGGTGACAAGCTGGTTAGTGGGAGAGCAGGCCTGGGACCCAGCTTTTCTGATCCTGAGTTTAGGGCTCTTTCCTCCGCACAGGCCACAGATAATCAACAGTTTCTTGAACAGTGTCCCGATCAGCTGATTTTCTCACTATTTCGTCCTCCACAGAGCCAGAGAAGGGCCCTGCTGGAGCCTGTGAGGGGGGTCATCAGACTGGCTCTGAGGGCAGCTGAAGCCGGAGGGTGGGGCCGTAAAAGCATCTCAGGTGAAGCTGTGAGTGAGTCCAGCCACCTGGCCAGGCAGAGGTCCTGGGCAACAGAGGATCCCCCAGGCCACTTCAAGGGTTCTTGTGTCTACAGGGTCCCTGCCCCACCTCATGGCCATGCAGGGAGCCACAAATAGAGGCAGGTGATCAGTTACAGACCAAGCCCCAGGTAGCCACGGGATCCTTCCTCTAGCAGGAAGGGAAAAAAAAAACCATCAGAGACCTGGCCTGCATCACGTGAGGGAGGAAATAGGACAGAAGGGGGTGCTCTTGTTGTTTTGCCAGCAGAGTTCCAGGAGGGAACCCCAAGCTGCTGTGGGTCCCCCCACCCAACCCCGCCTTCAGGCATATCTGGAGCTGCTTTGCCAGAAAGAAGGATTGGGTTGTGTGGAACCATTCTCATTCTCAGCCAGACAGTCTGAAGGACTTAGGGTGCATCCAGGAGCCCAGCCCCTTCTCTCTGCTCCAAGCCAACCAGCCAGCCCCAGAATCTGACCCCCTGAAGCTCGGGAGGGCAGTCAGGGTCATCGTGGCATCTTTATGTGACCCGCTGTATCGTTTGCACCTCACAGCACCTACTGTGTGTCCAAGAACAATCCCAAGGAGTTATGGTCATTTGCTATTTCTCCATCTTGTGCTTTATCTACCTTGTGGAGGAGGCTGGGTTGGAGCTGAAGACGGGCTGAGTGTGTACCACCTGCTTTTTTAGAGCAGCCCTGGCATGGGCTGCTCGCTCTAAACTCCGTACAGCTTCCTGCTCTGGGAAATGCAGAATTAATTGAATGACATGTGCAGCGATTACGGGAAGAAGGAGGTGGGTGGGGGGAGGACTGTCTGTAGATCCTGCCAAGGAGACTAGAATTAATTCAATCTGTCACTCTATACTGAGCTCCCTTAGCAGGTGTCAGTGGAGCAGTCACCTCGTCTGTCCTGAATACAGTACCTCACAGCCTGAGCACGCACTTTGCAGCGTCAGCCAGAGCCTCTGGGGGGGCCCAAAAGAGAGCTGTAGCAGTGACGCCATTCCGTTCCAGTCCATCCCATTCCATTCAGTCCTGTATTAGCTCACCACCTGCTATGTTCTGGAAATGGTGCCAAGGTTATAAGTAAAATAATCTTCAGGCTGAAGAGGCTCACTGTGTAGCAGAGGAGACATCCAGGTATACAGGTGGTATTTCTGGACTTGCAGAGCTAACCTCAATTTTAAACATTCCGTAAACTCTAGTGAAAGCAGGAAACATACGGGCTCTTGTATTCGCACCTGTGAACCCAGTGCCTGGCACAGAGCCTGGAGCAGAGTAGGTGCTTAATACATGTTTGCTGAATGAGCAAATGAGCAAATGCCTAGATCGTCTGAGTTGAACCAGCAAGTTTTCCAGAGCTCTGCAGGGAGTTAGGATTCAATACACTCTCTGCTGGTGCTGGCCGTCCCCCCAGAACCCCTCGGTCTCCTCTCAGGAGGTCCTCCTCACCTCTTCACCTCTGCAACACACCCCTCCAGACCTGGGCTCTGCAATCCTGCATTCAACACCCATTCCATGTCCCCTAAGCCCAGGTTGCTGAAGATAACTAATATTAGCAGGTCAGAGTCAGCGCAGATGCACTTTAAGATGCTTAGCAGGGCTGGAGAGCCCTAGACAGAGCCAGTGTATTTTTAGCTCATTGGGTATCTGGAAAGGTATTGAGATGCAGTCTTCGTTACAGACACCCTGGCAAATCAGTATTCTGCTGCTGGCCTCCCCACACCCGGCAGTTTCCATTCAGTGTCTCAAAAGCAGGGGTTGCCATGGAGATTGAGTGCCAGAACAACCGAACTTCCTGTCAGGAAGCAATGGCACAGGTAGAGCTCTGGGCCAATGGGAATCAAGGAGCTCCTTGGATGGCCACAGCTTGCTCTCCTGAAGGCAAATGGTGGCAGAAGTTTCTGGCACCTCAGAGGGGTCAGCCAGAGCACGGAGGGCACTGTCTCTGGAACTGTATTCAGGGAGG
Organism: Cheirogaleus medius; assembly: GCA_008086735.1. Lineage (NCBI taxonomy): Eukaryota > Metazoa > Chordata > Mammalia > Primates > Cheirogaleidae > Cheirogaleus > Cheirogaleus medius. Next base: position 18,350,322 of record VBSM01000729.1, on the reverse strand, counting down.
GAGGGGTTGGTTTTATTTCTCACTCATACCTGCTGTGGGTCTGGTTTAGTGCTCTTCCTGGCCCTTCCTTCCCCAAAGGGCTTAGGCCACCCAAGAAGCAGTCTGGAAGCAGTGGGCCATTTTGTAGTAGAGACCAGTTCTGACAAGTATCAGAACATAAGCTCTGCATGTGGCTGGGGGAGGCCATGTCACCCAGTCCTGGAGCCATTAGAATTACAATAGCCCACTCTTCTGGACGGCACTGTACAAGATTATCTTATGCTATCCTTGCTCTCATCTGGGGAAGCAGCTAAGACAGGTGACATAATCTCCACATAACAGACATTTCCTGTGTTCCCCATTTGCTAGACAACTGAGATGAAAAACCCTATGATCCAAGAGGCTTAGTGACCCACCTGCAGTGACAAAACAAGTAAAAAATGGAACCAGAAGGGCACCGAGGTGTGTCCAGTCCCTAGATTCAGAGGGATAAGATCACTCAAGGACTTGTGGTGGAGCAGGACCAAGATTCTTTTGCCTGCTCTTCCTGTCACCCAAGCCTATTTCCAGAGAAACGAGCTGCCCCAAACTTCTACTGGACACTCCTTCTGTGTCAGGCAGTAGATCAGCCAAGAATTGCATTCAGTTCTGATTAACCTGACCACAGTGACTTAAACAAACTAGGGGTGTATTTGCTGTCATAAAAGAAGTCCAGAGGCAGGTATTCCGGGGCTGGTGTGGCAGCTCTCACTGAGTCATCAGGGGTACAGACTCCTTCCAGCTTTCTGCACCGCTGTCTTTAGCACGCAGGCCCAAGACAGCTGCTGGAGTTCTGGCCTCAACATCCACGTTTACCCAGGAAAAGTGGGAAGAGAGAGGGACAAAGGACATGCATGCCTGACCTGCCTGCCCACCTGCAGACTTCCTGAAAACACATCTAAGTTCCACGTGTAACCCTTTAGTGCTTGGCAGTGAAAGAGAGGTTAAGAGATGTTGTCTTTTCCTATTCACATTGCTACCCTAAATAAAACTGGGCTTGTGATAGGAATAAAGAATAGGAGAATGAGGCCGGGAGCGGTGGCTCAGGTCTGTAATCCTACCACTCTGGGAGGCCGAAGCGGGAGGATTGCTGGAGCTCAGGAGTTCAGGACCAGCCTGAGCAAGAGCGAGACCCTGTCTCTACTAAAAATAGAAAAAATTAGCCTGGCAACTAAAAATAGAAACAAAAAATGAGCCAGGCATGGTGGTATGTGCCTGTAGTCCCAGCTACCTGGGAGGCTGAGGCAGGAGGATCCCTTGAACCCAGGAGTTGGAGGTTGCTGTGAGCTAGGCTGTTGCTATGGCACTCTAGCCCAGGCAACAGAGTGAGACTCTGTCTCAAATAAAAAAAAAAAAAAAGAAGAAGAAGAAGAATAGGAGAGTGATATGGGAGCAACCAGCAATTTCTGCCATAGGCACTTGGCTAAGAACTGTATGGAAATACTACGAGTGGCATAAAAATTTTTAAAACAGTATTTGAACATTAATATCGATTCAATTCAGTTTGAAGGGAATCTGCAGACCACATCACCCTTGGGAGAGGCACGGAGCAGAAGTGGCGAATCCACCAAGGAGCTGGGGAGCTAGCAGGCTCCCCCGCCCTAAGCCTCTCCTCCACCAGCCCCCAGCTCCTCCCAAGGTCTGCTCCACCTGAAATCCAACGGCCTCAGGGCTGTGGGCTGCGCGCCTGTCTGGAGTCACGCTGAATAGCAGGGGTGGACTCTGCGGGTCTGCCAGTGAGGTGCTGCCTTTGCACAGCCGGTCACAGATGGCTCCAGTCATTTATGAATCAGAGGTGTCCTCAAGTACCCATAAAGTAGATCAAGGACATGGAGGAGTCTCCTTTCCCCACAGTACACCACAGCCTGGGCCTGGGCCTCTTGACTCCTGCCACCCCAGTGGACATAGCACAGGGTGTGACTGGGACACACAGGGAGCCCACCCCAGGACTTTCTCCCAGTGTGGTGCTTGTCCAAGACATGAAAGGGTTTTTGAGAGGGGACAGTGAAAAAGCAAGGATCCGGCTGGTCAGTAGGGAATTGAAGCAGGGGTGGTTCCTTCATGAGACGAGCCCAGACATTCCTAGTTACCCCAGAATCCTCTCTTTCCTTCATCTTTACTAAATGGACACCAATTCCACTTGTGGCCATAATGGGCTCAGTTGAATACCTGATCTCTCAGGCTCACCTGCAGACGTTCACAGTGCTGGACAAGGAAATATAGGTAAAGGTCTCTGGGAAGGATGTCTGTCCCTGAATAAAAAGGCAAAGGCCCAACAGGAGAAGACTGCGATTGGCTTCCCCCGTCCCCTGCTTCCTGCCTGGAGGAGGAGAAGCCTGGGAATGAAGAGCTGTCTCACACTCCTGAAAGGAAAACCTTGTGCTAGGATGGCAGGGCAGGAAGCTAGAAGGATCTGAGGTCCTTCATGACCTTCTTGACAACAACCCTGGACTGGCTACTTCCTCACTTATTATGTGACAAAAATAAAAGCCCCATGTGGGTGCGGCAGTGTGGTTGGGTTTCCGTCACAGGGAGCCAAATGCAGCCCTCATTGATACCTAAAGATTGTCAGGGGGTGCCTGTTTGTGTGACTGCAGAGTTGCCAAAACGCAGGGCAGTTCCTGTCCAGGCTCGGTTGGCAGGCTTACTTCCTGTGCCATGAGAGCCTGGACAGGCTGAATTCCCCCAGCAGAACTCCCCACAGGCCTGGGCATGCACCTCAGACAAGACCGAGCTCTTCCTCAATGGCTCATCTGTGTTTATCACTCTGGGGAAAGTGAAGAATAGAATCCCATGGATTGTTTTTACTCCTCCCCAGAGAGAATGTGGCATATAGGAAAATGCTTCTTGGCTGAGAAGTCCCTGAGAATTAAAAACTTTTTTTTCTTTTTTTGAGGCAGAGTTTGAGCTTTGTTGCCTGGGCTAGAGTGCCGTGGTGTCAGCCTAGCTAACAGCAACCTCAAACTCCTGGGCTCAAGTGATCCTCCTGCCTCAGCCTCCCGAGTAGCTGGGGCTACAGGCATGCACCACCATAACTTTTTGTATATATATATATTTTTATATATATATGTATAACTTTTTTGTATATATATATATATATATTTTAGTTGTCCAGCTAATTTCTTTCTATTTTTTTAGTAGAGAAGGTGTCTCGCTCTTGCTTGGGCTGGTCTCGAACTCCTAGTCTCGAACTCTCGATCCTCCCACCTCGGCTTCTTAGAGTGCTAGGATTACAGGCGTGAGCCACAACGCCTGGCTAAGCATTAAAAACTTGATCCCCCCAAACCGTGAACAGAGTGTTCTCCCTCCCCCTTTCAAACTATTGAGGGCATAAGGATGTTTCCCACGGACCGTCCCACAGGTTGTAGATCTTGATCCTTTGGGATCTGTAAGATCTTAAGGCTTTGTAAAGAGGGAATGATGAATATATCACCTACGAGATTTTTCTCAATCAATCAACATCTTTTTAAGTGCCTACTATGTGTCTATATGACCTTCACAAAATGAACAAGTGTCTTTAAAAGATTCCTGCAAAAAAATATATATTGGAGCTAATATCGATAATAAAAGCATAAGAAATACTAAGAAAATATCTGGAATGACCCTATTCCTTTTAGAAGCTCTTTATTAGTCACTTTATAAGGCAAAAGCCATGACAATATAATTGGATCTGAAAAGAAGTTGACAAAAAATTCAACATTTTCAAAATAATTTCCTGAAATACAGTTGACATTTATTATTGCTAATGATGGTTATTGTCTTAAGAGTTTTTGCCTTGAGATATTAGTTAATGATAGCAGAAGCATCTATATCATGAAGATAAATTTTCTCAATTTTTTCATTGATGCTTAAAGTCATTACAATGCTTAATTCAGTATTTAACAACATTTCATTAAATCTAATGATAAACATATACAAGAATCTTTTGATGTTCTTAGTAATTGCAAAACAGAAAAAGCCACACGCCCTTAGGGGAACACTTGCTTTTTCTACCATGAAAAATAGCTGAAATAATACATGAAAAACAATATGGCAATTAAAAAATGCAATCTTTTGTCAGCAGGCATTATTGAAAGATGCATAGGAAACATTGCTGAAAAATGAATATTAGGACAAAGTATGCCTTATAGGAAATTTGCTATATATTTGATTTAAACTATAGGGATTTTTAACATCTCAGTTAATGGAACTTGCTAGATTTTGTTGAAATACTAGAAATACACGACAAAGAGCTAAGAGCTATTTTTTTGAGCGACTACAAGAAAGATGAGTGGGAGAAGAGTAATGACTTCCTTAGTAAAATGCTTTATGGAAAAATTATTGACTGGAATACAAACAGGGGTCTGGTGTAACCACAGAAATAGAATCATACTTGATATTCCTTTACTGGGCAGCAAAAAAGTTAAAGTCACATGTTCACAAAACACTGTGTTGTCATTGATGTTGTTAATTTTATAAAAATAAGGTCTGTAAAATATAGTATTATAGAATCCTCACAACACTTTATAATGGGACATAGAATGACCAGGAAGATCTTCTGACTCACGTAGAGGTTCACTGGCTTTCTCATGGCAAGTACTTAACCACTTCGGTACCAGTGTCGACTATAGTCGTCAGCCACAGATGAACGTGCACAGCCCAGCGTCAACTATAGTCAACAGCCACAGATGAACACGAGCATCGACTTTAGCCGACAGCCAAAAGCTTTTACTTTTACAGCTTTTATCTCTGCAGTTGCAGTGTGTACGTTCAGCTAATAAGTTACTACGAATCTGTGACCTTTTAACAAGTCCTTAGTAGGAGTTATTATACTTATTTTCCTAAAGCTGCCTGTAAAGTAAAACAAGCTTTCAGTGCTTTAAAGCTTTCCTCATCACACAAGAGCAAAACGGATTCGTCGTCAATGCACGGCACAAACTATCGTGAGGACTATGAGTGCCGGCTGTGGGCAAGGCTTCGCGGCCGGTGAGCGCCGTACCGAAGTGGTTAAAAGAGCTACCAAAATAAAAGATAAGTTACATGTCAAAGAAAAAAATAAATCAATAAAATAAAAAGAAAAAACAAACAAAAAAATCACACACAAAAAAGAAAAAGAAAGGTAAGTTACATGTTTGTCTTATGCAAAAAGGTAAATGTTCCTTTTTTTTCTTTTTGCCCTCTCTCAGCAGAATCAGACAGAAGTGTTCCATTTTCATTGTCCTTCTCTGTGGTGATGAATGGCTGTCAGCTTTGTTTATTTATTTATTTGAGACAGAGTCTGGCTCTGTTGCCCAGGCTAGAGTGCTGTGGGTCAGCCTAGCTCACAGCAACCTCAAACTCCTGGGCTCAAGCAATCCTCCCGAGTAGCTGGGACTACAGGCATGTGCCACCATGCCAGGGTAATTTTTTCTGTATATAGTTGTCCAGCTAATTTCTTTCTATTTTTAGTAGAGACGGGGTCTCGCTCTTGCTCAGGCTGACCTCGAACTCCTGAGCTCTAAGGATCTTCCTGCTTCGGCCTCCCAGAGTGCTAGGATTACAGGTGTGAGCCACCGCGCCCAGCCATGTCGGTTTTTTAAAAAAAGCACTCCTAACCTGTTCCTTCAAGATAAAGATGAAGCTTTATCATCTTTTAAAAATGAAACTCATGCTAAGGAAAGAACATTTGAAAACAGATGTTTCCATCATTACACAATTTTGCCCAAAGCACTGCTTTATAATACCTCTAAATCTCTCATACCCGTACACTTAAAAAATAATTGAAAACAGAATTTTCTACCTTGTTTTAAAATCTTATAAATGAGAGTCACCAGAGGTTTTGATTCCATTTTATTAAAACTATAATAATAATTATATAATAAATAATTATAAAATATACAGTTATAAAAATCTTTCCGTTTGCTTAAAAGAACAGACTTTGGGTGCTATAACAATTATATGACACTTACTGTATACTGCCTTAGACTGCTGGCTTCTTATCACAGAGCACTTTGTCTTGGAACTGGAAGCTCAGTGACTATTTCTTATTCCTCTTTCCATTCCTCTTCTCTTCCCTGACTTCCCCCACCCTACTCTGTCCCAGTGCCTGTCTTTTTGTTCTGTAGGTGCTGCATTTGTGAAAATAAATTTAAAATTCAGGCCAGCAAGGATTTGTCTCGTATCCAACATTTGGAGGCCTATTTATTTATCCTACTCTGTCTCCTTGAAGGCCATAGGATAGGCTCTAAACTTCTTTGCAATACAGCTGTGCTTCTGCCTCACCTGATACCTATCAACCTTGTCAAACTCACCTTTCCTGATTCTTCTCCAGGAGTACTTCCTCTTCCTACTTATTTGAGGTTGAGGTTTGTGCCGAGATCCTGCTCAGGTCCCATTTCCTTCCTGTACCTCCTCGGCCCTGACCTCCTCTGTCCTCTCTGGCTTTCCCTTCTCTGAGTGCTTTCCTACAACACTTACCTGCGTAATCAGGCACGATAATTAGTGTTTATCATGACAAGGATGTCCTGTCGCTCCACCTGTCAAACCTGTGAGCCAGTGGCAGACGGAGAGACTCCTTGTAGTCCCAGCACTGAGAACAGCCCTGTGAACAGCAGAGCGTGCAATACACACGCCTCATTCAGAAAATGCTCATTGGTGACTGCATGACCTCTGATGTCTGCTTGGTGACCTGTTTACACCTGTCATTTGCACTTTTTGCTAGGTGGAGGCAGTGGCCATGTGCTGTGGCCTTAGAATTGCTGTCTGCTTGGTGACAGAGGGGACATGTGGGGTCAGGAGGGGTGGGGCTGCTCAGCTTGTTCTGGGGACAGCCGGCTCCCAGAGAACTGAGCCCAGGGAACTGAGGGCTGGATGCTGGCTCATCCCTTGGGTAAGAGTTACAGTAATAGCAGCTGTTCTGGGCCAAAATACATTTAGTGACATCCTGGGAGATTTTGGTGCATGAGGCATGCTTTAAAAATACATGAGAATTTAAGGGTTTTTTCCCCCACACCTGCTGGGGAAACATGTCCACACATCTAGGCTAATATTAGGGCTGTTTATTTCCTAAGGTTAACATTTTCTTGGCCGTCTAAGATTGCTGCTAGAGACAGGATGACTGATATTTATTTTGGCATCCTACATCCAAAAAGGATTATCAAGGAGAAATAGGAGCATGTTTGGAGAACACAGACAGACACCCAGAAATATGTGGGCGACTCCAAATAGGGTCATCATCTGACCCACAGCTGTTTCTGAGGTTCAACGTGATCCTTACATAAAGGAGTCCAGGTTAGAGGGGGACATTTTATGTCAGGGAATGACAGGTTCAAAATCCAATTTTACATATAGACTAAGAAAAACTTTTCCAGTGAGGAACAAATAGAGTCCTGGAAGGCAATGGCCTCTCTCTAAAACCAAATTCAACTGTCCCAAGCTTTGAGTGAGCAGGGGGTCAGAATGGGCTCTTCATTTGAGAAGAGTCCTCAAGCATCTCCTCCCCTCTGGGCTTTGCCTCCTCCCTGGGTACAGAGCTCCCCCATTCTCCCTGGTCCAATGGACTGGGGAAAAGTCTCTTTCCTTTGTTGCCCTTGGTACAACTAAAGCAGACTAGAATTTCAAAAGGGACTTTACACATGAAAGGAGGGAGGAGGAAGAGGAGAGGAAGAGGAGAAGTAAAAGAGAGAAAGAAAATAAAGTACAAAAACTTTTTGCAATGTCAAATCATAATTTATTGATGCTATACTGGCAACTTCTTTTACTCTGTTCCTTCCTCCACACTTTTCGAGCATCTCCAGAAAAATCTCTCCTTTAAAGTGTTTAAGTTCCTGCTAGGCTGGAGGTCTTGGGAAACAAGTTTGCAAGTGGCTTACAAGTGAACAGTAGAACTCTTGGTCTTTCTGAATCTCCAGCAGCAGAAATAAAATATAAATAAAATAAAATAAAATATTCCCCACCCAGATGGTAGCCCCTAGCAGTCAGGTCCTAGGCTGCTAGGAGATGGCTAGGAGCCCAAAAGAGCTTTTGGAGAAGATGGCCCAATAGGTCATCTGGGTCCTTGTCCCCAGGCAGCACTGGGGAACTCACAGTCTCACATTCTTCTCCCCTGCTGCTTGAGTTTCTTGGATTAAAACAATACTTAAGTCAAAATGTTAACCCTCTTTGGTTTGCAGGGAGAGCCCAAGTAGTTATCATCCTCGATTTTAGCACCAAGGAGCCTGTTCTGGGGCCCAGAAGAGAAACTCAGAGGAGAGGCCCTTGAAGGTGGACAGGACAGGGTGGGGTCTAGATCCTCTCCTGCTGAAAAACAGAGAGATTGGGCCAGTGGTGCAGGGGTATTAGCTAGGGACACAGTGAGGACTGGTCCCCAGGGCTCCACGAAGACAGAAGAGGCAAGATGGAGCATTTACTAGATGCAGCCACTCTTAGTACAATTCACTCAATCCCCTAACAGCCCAGTAAAGTAGGGGGAGAAATAATGGGCAGGAAAGCAAGTTAAATGGGTGATCAGGGCTGCAAAAGCAGAGTCTCAGCAGAATAAAAGGAACAGACCTTTTAATATTCATATCCACAGGGCCAAAATTGCACCCTGGAGGGCTGAGTGGGGAGGGAGCAGGGCTGGAGCACCTGGTCCCACAAGTAAGTCCAGCCCCAGACAGTCACTTACCTCTTGAGGAGCAGCAAAAATTTGGCTAGGTTCTTGGAACTCCATAGAGACCCCAGTTGGTAACCCTTATTGAGTCATTACTAACAGCCAGGCTTGGCTTTTACATAGGATAATTCATTTAGTCTTCCCAGCAATCCTGAGAAGTAGGTACTATTACTATTTCCATTTTGCAAATGAGGAAAAGTTTATAACTTGCCTAAGGGCACAGAACCTGTAAGTGGCTGGGCTGGGATTTGAACCCAGGTAGCCATAGCTCTAGTCTCTGCTCCTAGCTATACTACTGCCACAGCTGTTCTTGCCATTCTTGGCCCAGACTGGCCCCTCACTAACATTCACTCTTGGCCCCATTTCTTCCACTTAAGTCCTTGGCATTTGCACCCCAAGGGACTTCAATACCAGGAGAGACCTGAGGTCATGTGTTCCCTGGGCCCCGATGTGACATTGTCATGGGGGTGTTTGCTCCTTTTGATGTTTCCTTAACTTTTCCTGGTTAGTTCTCCTGGGGCGCCGCACTTTCTTACCTTGGCTTGCTGAGCAGGCTGAGCAAACACCATCTGCCACGGGCCCGCAGCAAGACAAACCACGGCAGCCCCAGCGGTCTCCCGGCTTCCACTTAGCAGGCAGCCTGCGCGCCTCTGTGGGCAGAGCCCCTGCGGAAAGGGCTGCTGTTCCTCGCTTGTTTGGTTGCGGGTGGCCCAGGCGCCTGTGTAGGGTGGGCTTTGCTGGGAGGAAGGGCACTGGCTTTCTGGGAGCTGAGGGGCAACTGGAAGGGGTTGGGGCCCAGTGGGGCAGCTGCTGGACTCCGCACCAGGCCCTCAGGCTGCTTGGGTGCATCTTCGCTCCATTCTGATGCAGAAAAACCTTGTGTTTGCTTGTTTGCTATTTATACTGAAGTTGCCAACAAGGGGTTTTCTTTGAAGCAAACTGGTAAGCTTGGAGGCAGGAGGCACATAAGTACCTTCCTGGCTCCGTGCTGTGCTCACACACACAGATGCAGCTGACAAGGCCTGTCCTTACTCCCCTGCTGCCTCCAGGTCCTTCCTGAATCTGTACATTCCAGACACCACTACTCCCCCTACGCCTCTACCCCCTGCACAAGCACACTCCTAAGTACGTTGAGAATCTGGCTCCTGCCTCCTTCCCTGGCCAGTAAAACTTCATTTCAGCCTTTCCCAGGTTTAGGCTCTGTGTGCCCTTAGCCACCATCTTAAGCTGTCCCTGTTAGCAGGATGTGGCCCTCTAAATCCAGTTGCTGGTTTTTTTGGGGGGGGTTGTTTTTGTTTTTTTGAGACAGTCTTTGCTCTGTCATCCTGAGTAGAGTCCACTGTCGCCCTGGGTAGAGTGCAGTGGCATCATCGTAGCTCACAGCAACCTCAAACTCCTGGGCTCAAGCTATCCTCCTGCCTCAGCCTCCCGAGTAGCTGGGAGTACTAGTATGCATCACCATGCCTGGCTAATTTTTCTATATTTAGTAGAGACGGGGTCTCACTCTTGCCCAGGCTGGTCTTCAACACCTGGGCTTAAGCCATCCTCCCACCTGGGCCTACTAGAGTGCTAGGATTACAGGCATGAGCCACTGCACCTGCCTGGCCACCAATCATTCTTAGTCATCCCTGCCCCACTTCCTATATGCCTCATCCCCAGGAAAAGTCCACCTTCTGGGGAAGTGAATCCCCCCAGATTTTCCTAGAGCCTAGTAAATAAACTACATTATATTTTGTTTTTCAGTCAAGTTTATTAAGGTGTAATTTACACAGAGTAAAATACAGCCTAAGATTTTTACAGACACATACAGTTGTGTAACCACCACCACAATCAAGATACAGAATAGTTCCATCACCCCAAAAGGTTCCCTCACACACACCTTTGAAGTTAATAATGTCCCCCATCCCCAGCTTCTCACAACCACCAGTCTGTGTTGGTTTTATTTTTCCCCTCCAGTTTTGCCTTTTCCAGAATGTTACATAAATGGAATCTGGAGCCTGGCTTCTTTCGTTCAGCATAATCCTTTGGAGATTCACCCATGTTGCTGCATGCATCAATAATACATTCCTTTTTAATGCTAGGTAGTATTCCAAAGTATGGATGTGCCACAGTTTGTTTATCCATTCACCAGCTGAAGGACATTTGAGTTGTTTCCAGTTTTGGGCAATTATGAATAGGCTGCTATAAACATTCCTGTAAAGATTTTTATGCAGACATATGTTTTCATTTCTCCTGGGTAAATACCTAGGAATGGGATTCTGAGTGGTAATGTAAGTATATATTTAACTTTTAAGAAACTGCCAAACTGGTTTCCAAAGTGGCTGTATAATTTTGCATTTCCACCAGCAATGTATGAAAGATCCAGTTACTCCACATCCTCCCCAGAATTAGGCACTGCAGTCCCCCCATGCCAACCTCCCCCTGTTCTAAAGATGTGCTACATGGCGCTGCAATGACCTCTGTGTTTCTTTCCCTCAGGTGGCAGACCTAAAGGCAGGAAATAGGATTTATTTCTAGGTTGCCTACACAGACTATATCAGGATAGGAGCTCAGTATATCTTTATCATATTTACCAACGAATGAATGAAGCTTTTCAGGCTGCCTGGCAGTTTCTGGAGGATAGAGCTACTGACGCGCCATCCTCCTCATCTGGAAAAACACTGAGGTCCTGTTACTGACCTCACGGTTCTTGGGTCCTGAGTCAACAAAATTTGGCACAAGATTGAAAATGGAATTTATACAGGCAAGGCTTTATGTGGGGGTGGGGTTTTGCTTGAACAAAAGGGAGACAGTGCTGGTTAAGGAGAAACCATACTGGCTCTCAGAGCAAAGGGCTGGGGAACTTTTAAAGGGTAGAGAGAGAAAGTTTAGTGCCAGCCTTGAAATTGTAGCATGTAGAGGCAGAGTTCTGTTGGCAGCTGCCTATTTGGTGATCATGCTTCTTTATATATTGAATGTTTCATTAGCATGTTAAATCTCCACCCTTGGGTGTGATTTTTAGCATTAAAATGAGACAAACTGGTCTATGAGGGCTCGGCCAACTTTGGGCTTAATCTTGGCAGTAACCAGTCTGTGCTGGCTTTGACTGGGGCCGGTGGATCCCTGCTCCAATGGTTGCCACGTCCTGTTAAAAAGAAAGCAAAACTACCTTCTCTTGAAGGTGGGTGTTAATCATTTTCAAAGCTTTTGTTCAGTATTATAAGCAGATTTAAGCTTTGGCTCAAGGTTCGGACAGGTAGCCAAAGCCCACCTCCCATACTATTAATATCTCAGTCTAACAAACTTCCCTCAGTCAAGGGCAGTTCCTGCTCTACCCCTGTTCTTTCCCCTTCTTGAAGTCATGCTGCCCTCAGACCCTCCTCTCTGGGTCCTTTCTCTCCGATGCTGCCTGCTCCGTGAGCATCATTCCTTAGGGAATCAACAGAGTGCAGAAAGGGCCTTCCCCGCCAGTATCAGGTTATACCCAGCGGATCCCAGGGGACAAGCTACTGGCGAGATACAAAGGATTGAGAGGAAACCGTTAGGAAGCACAGTTGCTTCTACCTGGAAGGTTCAAACCAAAGCTCAGGGGTTGGATGAGGATATACTGACAACTTCAGGGTAGACATGGAGAGAAGCAGCCTGGTGACCCTGAATGCACACGTTCACTGCAAGTCCTGCAGGTTGTCCCCACAGTGTGGCTACCAGGCTTCTTTAGGGAGATAAGCTGCTCATTGGAGGGTGAGCACAACTCCAAGAAAGGAATGGCTGTGAGGGAGCTCAGTGTGAGGAGTAGGAGCAGGAGCATCAAGTGCTTGGGGAAGCAAGGCAGCAAGGTGGGAGGGGATCACCTGCGGGGCAGGCCTGGCCCTTCTGCCCCCACCACACAGCACCCGAGGCCAGCAGCCAGTCAGGGCCTGAGAGCCTGACCACAGGATGCCTGGCCTAGCCTCTGGCCGCAATGCACCTGTCATCCTCTGCAGTTACGCACTCAGGGACGATGGAGGAGTCTACTGATGTGGAAGGTCATCCCTACAGTAGATTTAGACAGTGATGGGCTGAATGGAACTCACCAGAAGGATCTTTTCCCAAGGGCCTGGGGGCAAGTAGAGGGATCCTGAGGACCACAGTTCTGAAGGAGGGTAGAAATAGACAAGAAACAAATAATGAATAACTTTCCAGAGTCAAGGACATTGAGTTCCCCTCACCACCCAGACCTGGGAGAAATTGAGCAGAGAGGAAGAGAAGTGAAATCTTCAGAGGTGGCCCAAGCTGGTGGTGCCAGCGTGCAGCTGGCCAAGGGCGGCCTTAGGCTTGGTGCACCCTGCACACATCTGCGGCTTGCGCCAAGAACCACACGTGCCACGAATCTGCGACAGTAAGGGGTACACGCCAGTGAGCTACGAGGAGGTGCATGCGCCGCACCACATCACCCATAACCTGGATGGGGAGGACCATGCTGCAGCGAACTGTGGGGGATGTTTTCCTTTGCAGGTTCATGCTGGGTACCTTCCCAGGCTGCCTGGCCGACCAGCTGGTCTTAAAGAGCTGGGCTACCCAGGGGGAGATTGTGCCCTGGTCCTCAGGCACCTGCCTGCGCAGAAATGCATGGGAAAGAAGTAAAGTAGAACAAAGTGGAAACACATCCCCTCGGAGGACTGAGGCATGGCTTCTCAACTGCTGTTGAATAAAGACTCTCTATATTGTAAAAACAGACAACAAACAAACAAACAACCTTCAGAGGTGGGAATGTCGTGAGTTCAAGGCATATCCCTGCTGAGTGAGGACAGTTAAGGGCTGACCATGTGGTTGGGTAAAGGCTGGGTAAGAGATAGTCTAGAAGAGAAGAACCTTAGAGATCATCTACTGCAAATTTCGTTTCTACAGGAGAGAGATCTGAGGCTTGGGGTGGGGAAGGGACTTGCCCATGGTCACATGGCTAGTTAATAGTAGAGATAAAACTGGAACCCAGATCTCTGGAGTCTTTTGAGAGCAATTTTGAATCCAGAATCCTGGCAGATCATCAGGAAAATCTAGTCTAGAAGACTTCTTTTAAAAAGCAAAAAGTTAAAAATGGGAAGCAAGACTCAGTTGCATGCAGATGTATTTGGATTGGTTCATTCCCATCCAAAATACCTGCACTTGTGTAGCCTCTGCCTACGGGGGTTTAAACTTGCAAGTGCAGACCAGTGGACAGCTTTCTCCTTCTTTAGAAGACCATTGCAACAAAGAGTGGGTTAGCTGCTCCTGGAAACATTTGGGCCCTGTTTCACCAGGAAGCAGATAATCACATGGGACTGTTTCTAGTGTAGGGCATAGCAGAAGGGGTTGAGGCGTGGACTTGGGAGACTGTCTCCACCACATGCTTCTGGAAACTTCCCTCTTGCTGCAAGCTGTATAGTGACTCTGGGAGGCAGCTGGTGGAGAAGGAGGTGCTGCTCACACATAAAAGGCTAAGAGTAACCTGAAGCTTATGCTATACACTAACCCATAATTATCCTATATTTGTCTAAATGATCAGCACTATGATGGACAGATCCCCTCTTCCTGCCACAATCTTCCCTAAAGTTGTGGACCTTTTTGATGACCTCAAAACTGACCTAACACATTAATTTTGTTCTGGGGTACCTGGCCCACTCTGTCTCTCTCTGGGATCTGTCTTGGTCTATAAGCCCTACTGCAGGGACAGGCTCAGCTGCCATATTTGTTCCATGTGACCATCCAGCTATAGTGATTAGACCAGAATCAGATCCTGTCTCAATATTGAACAATCTATTGGCTGGTCAGCAACTAATCAGATTCACCCTCTCAAGAATTTTAATTATGTGCTATAGAGCCAGAACGTGATCAGAGTTCAGAGGTTACTGAGAATTGGGAACACAGTCAAAGGTGTGAACAGGTTGAAGTTATCAGGAGACAGAGAAGCTTCTTGAGTAAGCTGCAGAGAGAAAAATGGCCACACATTTAAATAGGTGAGACACTATGGAGGCCCCAAAGAAAGAGAATCAAAGAGAGGGATTATAGGTCATTTCAAAGAGGGTTTGTAGGACTATGAAACCAGAAGCTCTAAATGCTACATGATCTGAGACTGAAGCTCTCCATATGATGCCATAATCATTCAATAATGCTGTTTTCCTGAGGAGGTATAAGACTTAGCCACTCATAATCATGGCAAGTCATTCTTAATAATCCGTGATTGGAGATGTGGGAAAGTGAATAGATGTCTCAAAGTTTGAAAAGAAAGAGATAGGGGAGAGGGAGAGGGAGAGGGAGAGAGAGAGAGAGAGAGAGAGAGAGAGAGAGAGTCAGTCTACTTCAAGCCCTAACAATTCAGATTTCCCAGATTCAATTTCTAAGAGACTGGGCTGCACTTTATTTCCATGAGCTGCCCTAGATCCTTACAATAACTACCTCCTTATTTTGGCTTGCATGAGTGCTTTTCTGTCCTTTGCATTCAGCAAATCCATCTTAAAATGCATTTATCTTCACGTAATCTGATTTTCTTTTATTATAAAAATGATCCCTCACCAATCTCCAAGGGATGGCCCTGGAGTTGGTGGTGGTGTCTAAGTCTCCACAGTTCCCATGACAATTGGCCTTGGCAGAACAAAAGACCATTAGGAAGCTGAGGGAGGAGAGGAAAGAGGAAAGGTTCACCTCTGTAACTGCATATAAAGTTTCCTGGAGAAAATGAACTTGCGAGCCAAAAGAGGACATGTAGTTAGAGCTGCAAAGTGTCTTTCATTGACTTGGTGTGGTCCCTAGAGAGAAAGTGCTTTGTGTTTCCTCAACTGGTTCCTTTGCTCATTCCATAAACATTTATTGTGCACAGATATGGGCCTGATCTTGAGCTTGGTGCTGGGAAAACATAAATAAGACACAGTTTCTTTTCATGGTTTAGTGAGGGAGATGCTTTATCATTTGTTGGTACTGCAGATAAGACTTTACTATGGCCTGCCTTCCATGAGGGTTATTTATTTCTGTATAGGTCTCTTTTATGAGATGAAGAGTACAGAAAGAACAGGGACCCTGAGTTATCATCTGTCCTTCCCTTCACTGAGACCAGTGCTGAGCCTGGCACCCAGAGAATGACTGGAGAATTGACTTAGAATTGGTTTAGACTGTGGGTTTGTACTGTCCACTGACGGCGACCCTGGCCGTGACCAGCAAATTGTGGAAATATGTGCTCCTGATCACAGGGGGAGGCTGGGGAGGGTTGAGAAATGAGCATGAAGCCACTCAACTCCACTTTGGAGGAAGAACTCAAAGCACATGCCCACCAGGTGTGGGTAAGTGGTGGCTATAGGGAGGTACCCTGGGACTTATAGACAAAGCCACTCACCTCAGTCGTCCCAAAGCTCACTGGATGCTCTGAGTTTTCTGAAGGAGTCACCCCACACTTGAGAGTCTGCACTGGTTGTATAGAGGATCTGAGACACTCTCATGACCAACCCAGGGACCTAAGATACTTCCTTAGGACTAAAATGTCATTAAGAACTTAATGTGTGCTTTGTGACCTTTATACATGAGAAATGGGTTAGTAAAAGTGGTTTTCATGGTGTCCAGGGAACTAGGATGTCTAGACCAGACAGAGAAGGCACCATCAGTGCCTCTAGCTTCGTCAGAAGGAGAGGGAGCCCTCCCCAGCCCCCATGGGTATCTGGACTCCTAGGCAGGAATTTTTCTGGCATGGAGATGTAGGTACCCGGCTCTCATGGTACAATATAGTGATCATTAAAAACATAAATCAACCTCCTGCTCCCCACATTCCACCTCAGCACCATCCAGACCACTCCTGATTCCAGGTTGTTTGAGTTACATTTCTCATAATGATTCTGATTTACCATCCATCTCTTAGGAGGCTGGTCGGCATGTGTTAGTCCTATAGTGCATCTAAATGCATGAGCATCATCTTCAGGCAGAGAGAGCAGGACATTTTATGTTCAACACATCCTAGAAACAAGCATCCTACCCGCCCCAACAGCTTAGTGTCTCATGCAGGAATAGTGCATCATGTCACCAAGCCAAAAACAAACTAAAGACTGACAAACATGGACCTTAGGAGGAAAACTGCAAAAGTGAGTTGATAACAGACAGTCCCCCCACCCAAAATTTCTCAACAGCGCTAAGACCTATGTCGTATGCATTTACCAATATAACTCATATATTTTTAATTAGTTTGAGAGTCAAGTTTTACTAAATTTCAAAGGACCTGTAACTGTCCTTTTCTTCTGAAGCCTCTGCTTTCTACTACCCCACATCCTGCCGAAATCTAAATTTAGCCATCTCCTTTCACATTTCAGTAATCACAGGGACTTAGGCTTACTTGATAGGGGTGATATTATAAGTGAAGTCAAGAAAGAACACATATCATTAAAAATGTTCAGGGCCAGCAAAATGCCTTTGAAGTTGCTTGCTTTTTAGCTGGAAATGTGAAATCCCAGTGCCGGAGCAGGTCTGGATGCCTGCGTTAGAAAGATAATAGAAATGTAACGCTACGCCCTGTGCCACTGTTCATGCCCTGGGCAACTCTGGGCTCTAGCAAATTAACAGTGGGATGTAGTTTTCTTTAAAGAAAAAGAAAATAAGGTTTGTTGCTGAAATGGACAGCCCACCACATTTCTCACTGCCACCTTATTTGTCCCTGAGATAGCTCATTGCTACCAACCCTGAAGTTCTTCCCCTTTAGAAGAAACTTAGGTCTTTCATCCTCCTTCAATACCAAGACCTGTAAAGTCTGACATTCGAGTCAGCAGCACTGCCATGGGAGCTCAGAGTGACAGTGCTGCCATCTCCAAAGCCTGGTACATTTTGTTCTAAACCAGATTCCAGACACGTCTGAGTGGGAAGCAACATTGTGAAAGGCCCCAGACCCAGCAACCCCAGGAGAGGAGACAGGAGCAGAGTCCTCATCTAATTAAATGCAGGCTAACTCTAAAGGTTTTTATACAGCCGCACTCTATTTTTTATGATCACACCAAGTGCATATTTATAAGATCCTTTCTCTATATGGGGGTGTTATAGAACAATTCTCCAGGAAGAGTCATCAAAGACCATACCGAGTATCCTTGGGCAGATCACCTTTCTGGACTTCAGGTTTTTAAATTTCTATTGATTGATTGTACCTCAGTTTCTTTATCCATATATTGAGATGACTTCAGTCAGTGGTTTTCAACAAGGGGTGCTTTGCTCCCTTGGGGACACTTGGCAACCTCTGGAGATATTTTGGGTTGTAACACTGCGAGGGAGTGTGTGGCACAACTGTCATCAATGGATGCTGCTAAATAGCCTATGATGCACAAGCTCTCTGTGCCCAAAACAAAAAAGTATTTGGCTTAAAATGTAAATTATGCCTAGGTTGAGAAACCCTGAAGTAGATGATCTCTAAGTTCCCTTCAAGCTATAAAAATACCTTCCTGTTTGCATGAGTATTGAAAACTCACATGAGCATGTATAATTGGGATCTCTGAGTTTTAGTGGCAAATCTCAGGGCACTTGTTTCAGGAACCAGGAGGGCATCTTGCTTCTTTCTGTGCCTACCTCCTGAGCTCACCTTCCATGCCAGGCAGACCCAGGGCCACCTGCTGCCATGCAGTCTGCCACGCCCAGGGTCAGCAGAACATCTATCATGAAGGAAAGCATTCCCAGTTAGAGAAGCTTGATGGGAGTGGGGACAGAGTGCACAGTGGCATCATTTCATCAGTCTGCTAGGTTATCACTTGTCACTGGGCTTTTCTCACTGCCAGGTTTCTCTCATTATCTGGTGAACTCTGTTCCCATCTGTCAGCATGCCTGTCAGCATGTCAGGGGCCCAGCTGCAATCTTCCTTCACTGTCTCGTGTCTACTGCTTTCCTCCTTTGGGACTTAGGTATGCCAGTTCTGAAGATCCACCTTCGCCAGAGCTGGGGACTGAAGCTCTTCACCACCACCACCACTACCCCAGGCTTGGATTCATAGTCCTAGGCAAAACTTCGGGATTCAAGCTGTGGGCTTTTATTCCAGGATTTTGAATGCAAGGAAAGGCTCAATGTGCATATCAGTGGGATGATGGCTTCGTTTCTCTTTCCTGCACCCACGGAAGACATTGCTAGTCAATTACAAAACTTTTCGCCATTGAGCTGGAGCATGGCTAAACACAGCTCTCCACATAGCCACTTCCAGATAGTCAAAGTCGGCATTCTCTGAACTATCCAAGTGAAGATGGCAGGGGTTGGGAGAGGCAATGAGATGAGATCTTCAACTAGATTGTAAGTTCCACGAGGCAAGGACAAATTGTTTCCTTCACTAGTCTACCCCCAGTATACACAGGAAAAGCCCAATAAAAATTCACTGGATGAATGAAGAGCCCCCTAGCTGGTGGTATCCTTGAGATGCACACTGCCCCCTTGGTTCTAGGGGTGAATGGACTCCAATTCATAGCCTGCCATCTGGACTAATACTGCATAGATCAGTCCTGGGGAAGGAGAGATTTGAAGGAAGAAAGGTGATTTAGTGAGCTGTACTTTCAGGTACAAAAGGAGAATGCAGGACTGATGGTTTCCATTATTTCTAAAAGAAGGGTAAGGGCTGTCAGTGAGAGCTTTGAAAGAATCTGGTACTTGTGTCACTTCCCCACATTTATTATTTTTTATTATCTATTTCCTGGTTTCCTATAGTGATTTAAGGGCTTTAGGAATTTTTAAGCTATCATTTATTAAGTGCTGTGGTCCAGCAGCTTTACAAACATTAACCCACTAAATAATCACAGTAAGTCTGTTCTCTTTTTACCCCATTTCTCAGAAACCAAGGCACAGAGTAGTTAATTACATGCCCAGATGCACAGCTAGTGGGTGACGAAGCTCAGATTCACACCCAGGCCGTGTGGCTCCAACACTGGTGTGCATAAGCCCTTCAAAGGGGGCTTGTGAGTGCTTGTGCCTGGTGGCTACAGGCTGGGAGGAGATTGTGCTCCCTGTCGCTGCCACAAACCCCAGGGAAGGAGTGAGGGGGGTGGAGTGGAGAGAAGCTGAGGGCCTGAGACTTTAGGGAAGGCAGAAACAAGTCCCATGGAGATGGCCTGGATAGGAAATAGATTCTCAGCACCCAACTCTCAGAAACCCCTGAGGGGAAGGGCCCAACTTAAAGGTCCAGGGCAGATGTAGTTCTGGTCCACGGTCCCCTGATCCCCATCCCACTGCTCCCCCATCTCCCAGTCGTCTCCCCCAACATTAGGGCTATGAGATTTAGCAAATAAAAATACAGGTGGCCAGTTTACTTTGCAATTCAAACAACAACAAATAATTTTTTAGTATAAGTATGTCCCATGGAATATACATACTTGTACTAAAAAATTATTCATTATTTATCTGAAATTCATATTTCATTGGTTAGCCTATATTTTATGTAGCAATTCTATCTACCATCCCCGGCCTGCTCCCCACTGTCCCTTGGCTTACTGATGTACCATCCCTGGTCTGCTGTCCTACTATCCTAGTGGAAATTCTTGGCCCCACACGGACCAGGTCTGAGTTGCTGTGTCACAACCCCTGTCATAGCTGCCCGGTGATCTTCACCCAGCTTAGCCTCTTCAGGAGCCCTCCTTGAAGCAGACAGCTGCAGCCCTGAGGACAGGGACCTAAGCATCCTCCCCCAAATGCTCAGATCCTCCTGGGGTGGTAGATACAGGATCCCTGTGGTCGTGGTGAGGGGCTTTTGGACCAGCAAAGTAACAAAGCTAATGAGCCAAGAAACATTGCCTTGTGGTTTGGAAAACTTCATCATGTCCCGGGCTCCGGGCCAAAGCAATCATTTTAAGGTGTTTGGAGCAGGGAGGCAGAACCGAGAAGAGGGTGGTTTGTTGTTAGTTTTTCCTTCCAGACTTGCCATCTGCAGACAGGATAGGTTAATGAGCTGTGGAAGCAGAATCCACCCAGGAAATGATGTGGGGCCGCCCTCTGAGGCCTGTTCCCAAAGGCTGTGAAGCTCTGGGCTTGGGATGAGTGAAACCTGGAAACTCACTGCCTGTTTGGGGGTCCCCCCCCCCACTTCTGACATGACATGGAGTGGGAAAGGATTTGGCCTTCAGGCAGGAACCCATAAACTGAGGAAGGCAGGAAAGGGGGCCAGGAGGAGGAAAGAGGGATTAGAGGAGCTGTGCTTTCTGTGCCTCCTCCCCCACGCCTATACACGCACACACACACACACACACACACGCACACACGCTCACGGCACAGGCGCTGGGAAGCTGGGTTCTTGCGCCTGTTCTGCTGCTCATGCTGAGCCAATTGCTTCCCCTGTCTAGGCCTCAGTTTGCTCATCTGTAAAGTGTAGAAGGACTAGAATCTCTCAGGCTCTGTCTGTGATGGTCCAGGAGTTCCATATCCCCTCCCAACGACGAGCTCCTTGAGGGCAGGGACTTGGCTTCAATCCTTTGGGTGACTGATCACCCAGAGCCCAGCCATCTTGGGGAGGATCCAGTAGTGCTGGCTTCTGCTGCCGTTGCTGTCCCCGGACCTGGAGACTGGTCACGAAGCCAGAGGCATTTCCCAACATGTGAGCCATGGCTTGCCCAGGCTGCTCTGGCAGAGGCTGCAGGAACTACCGGGCTCTGGAATTCTAAAGCAGGCAGGTTACCGGTGGGTACCCTGCACACTGGCACGTCAGGACTAGTCCAGTAGACAGGGCAGAGGAGGACACGTCTGGCAGGTGGCTCCCAGGGTCCCATCCCCAAGTCATTCACACACTTAGAGCCACTGTGAATGCCTTCTACTTTAGCTTAATTAAGCCATCTGCCCACATTAAATGGTAAATTATCTCAACCACTCCCCTATCCCAGAGGGGAGAAAGAGATAAAAGGAAAATATCATCCCTTGAGTGGAGCTGGAGGGCTCTGCCTGCCTGTGATGACTTCTCCCTTGGTGAAGGGTAGCCTCCATGTACAAATCCTTCTCCGTCCCCAAAACTCTAACTCCACCTGCTGCCTCACTGCTTCCTTCTCTTTTTAGGGCGAGGAGCAAGGTTCACACATGTCTGACCATAGGTAGGAAAAAAGATGAGAGCTTTTCTTTGTTTTCCCTCTACCTTGGGGTGCTTGATTACCTGTAACATTGCTGTCTTCCATAAGCCTGTGTTATTTTTACCCCCCGCCCCTTGCTGAGGAAGCCCTGTGCCCCTACTGAAGTGATCTGTGAAGCTTGCTCTGTTGGGCAGGCATGTGGCCAGAGGCTGGAGGGATGTCATTACAGACATCTGTGTGTGAGGAGGGGACAGGGTTGCTGTGGACCAGGGGATGGCCCTTGCTTAGCTTTGCAGCTCCAGAGATTGGATTTATAAGCATGCTCATAGTTGTTCAGGTTCAAGAGGCATTGACTCACAATCATTAAACTTCTACTTTATCTTTGTTTGTTTGTTTTAGAATTGCATTCCATTTCTTGCACAGACACAATCATTAAACTTCTAAGAGACTGGGTGTCTTAGTCTATTTTGTGTCTCTATAACAGAATACCCAAGTCTGGGTAATTTATTTAAAAAAAAAAAAAAAGAGTTGTGTTTAGTTTACAGTTCTGCAGGCTGGGAAGTTCAGGAAGCATGGTGCCTGTGTCTGCTCAGCTTCTAGTGAGGGCTTTTCCGCTGCATTAGGACATGACAAAAGGTCAAAGGGGAAGCAAAGAGGCAAAACCCAAGGAGTGTCCTGGCTTTATAACATCCCGCTCTCTCCAGAACTACTCCAGTCTTGCAAGAGTGAGAACTGACTGCCTATAGCACAGCACCAAGCCACTCTATGAATGGCAGAGGGAATGCCCCATCTAGGTGTGGCCTCCTGGAAGGGAAGTGCAAAGGCAGCAGCCACTGCTTTGAAGCAAGCAGGAATGAGGAAGGGGGGTGGGGTGGTGAGCCAGGAAGACCTGCCTTCTCCCTTAGTAAAATCCCAGACCTCCAAACTAGCCAGTGAGGGGCCTGGGCCTCACTGCCTCACACTGAGAGATTCATACTTCCCTTGGGCACGTTCTGACAATGACTGCTGCCTCTCATGGGGCCTCGCTGCTAAAGGGCCAGGCACAAGATCCTGTCTTTAAAGCCCATTGCTGAATGGTCAGGGTGTCTTGAAGTCATGTCCTATGGTCCATTTTACTGTCTACATTTATTTCTCCTGTCATTCCTAAGCTTTTAGTCAAGTCCCATCCAACTGGCCCAGCCTGGTTTCTACCAGACAAAGGGAAAGGTCTTGTGTTCAGGCTTGAACTGGAGCATTAAAGAGATCACAGGCTTTCTGCAGCGTTGCCAAGAGAATGTGTTCCAGGTCAGAGTGTCATCTGCATCCTCTTTAAGGAGATATACTGGGATGGCCTTGTCACAGTAAGACTGCCATGAAGTCCACGAAGTTTATGGAATTGCTCTAAGGCCCTGACCCCTGCTCCCACACCCAGGCCCTGGCAGCTGATGCTCCTGCTCTCCTACGCCCACAATGGTTCCAGGTGGGAACTGTTATGTAACCACACACATCCCAGAGTGGGCCCCTGCCCTGTGCCCTGGGGGCCAGCAGCCTGGCCATCACTGGCGCCTGTGGAGAACACAGAGGCTCTGGCCTGCCCCAGGCCTCCTAAATCAGGGTCTGTATTTTAACTGATCCCAGGTGATTCAGAAGCACATGGAAGTGTGAGAAGCACAGATCCAGGACAGGCATTCTTAAGCTGGGTTCATGAGCTTCATGAGGAAAAAATAGTATTACTACTTTATTTTCACCCACCAGAAACCAAAAATTATTACTTCCTTCAGTTTGGGATGTAGGTGATAAGTCACAGAAGTATTAGCAATACTTGTGACTTTGTCACCAGTAGAAATCATGGATATTTTCATAACCCATTGTACTTGTTTTAGACACCTTGAAATATCATATGTGTTCACCAATACTTCCAAATTATAATAGTTATTAGATATGAAGCCAGATTATGCTATTCAATATGACATAATGGTAACAAAATTTATGTTATGGTATCACAAAATTTTAAAAATATTTTGGTGACTATTTCAAATGAATTGATTTCCTTTATAGTCTTACATGTTTTACTGTCTGCATTAACAATTATTCTGAGAAGGGATCATAGGCCTAACTATGATCGTTACTGAGAGGTCCATTACGCTACAAAGGCAAAGAACCTCTGCTCTAAGAATCACTGGGGAGTCTGGATGGTGTCTAGAGGATTGCAGAGACTTAGTGGGATGAGTATCACTCAATCTAGAAAGCACTAGAAATCACACTCCCCCATAGACAGGTGGCCTTCGGAGCAGGCCTGGCTGGCAGCTAGTGGTCTACTTTGATGGCTCCTTCATTCTGTCTTCATAAAAAGGTGGGTTTGATAAAACTCACACTAAGCAATAAAACTAAGATTCCAAGTAGGGAAGATTGCCGGTGTCAGCCTCCAAGAGAATCAGGGACCCACCTGAAAGAACATGAAAAGTTGTTACTTTTATCAGCCCCTTTCTGTTTCCCTGCAGTGATCTGCAGTGCAACTCTCAAAAGGAAAATGGCCCATGTGCCTGTCTTTAGAGGAGCAAAGGAAGGAGCCACTGATATGCTTGGTCCCTTCACAGCCACCAGGGTGGGTGGAAGAGTGCTGGAGGGTAAGAGTGGGTCATGGTCCCATGGTGGGGAGTGTGGCTGGGCCTGAGGGAGTGGTGGGGTGTCCAGATGAGACGTGACCCTGAGGCCAATAGCAGGCTTGGACTGGTCTCCACAACCCCTTCTTGAGGAGAGGGAAGTGGCCGCCCTGCAGGGAAGCTCCTCTGGCAAGAGTGGAACAGAGGGACAGTGCCGCTCTCTGGGCCCTCGGCATGGGGCAAGGTGGGCAAATGGGTGGTCCCAGGAGCTCAGGTGGCCCAACAGTCTCATGCTCCTCGAGGGCCTTGAAAGCAGGATCCCACAGGGCTCTGGTGAAGCCGTTTTGGGCCAACAATGGGCTGAAGCCACACAGGTGGGGCTGTCTAGGTGAAGGCTAACCTCCTCCGTTCTTCATGAAAAATGATGATGACTTCACACACCGTCTAGTGTTTTAAACTTTTCAAAGCTGCCTTAAGGCAACCTGATGTGATAGTGAAATAGACCAAAACTGAAATCTACCTCTGCCCATGGGGAAAAAAACCAGGGAAAGCCATAATCCAAATTCCTTCAGTCCTCTTCTTCTGCACAGGGGGGTAATAATAGCTGAGGAACCTACTCACTTGTTTGTGTGGGAATCAACGGCAGTGGGGAGGGAAGATGAGGCTTTGCTATTGTTTTCTCTGAGCACTTTTACCTCCTATATTAGTTTCCTAGAGCTGCTGTAAGAAAGTGCCAGAAACCGAGTGGCTCAAACAACAGAAATTTGTTTTACCACAGTTCCGAGGCTGGAAGTCCAAGATCAAGGCATCAGCAGAGTTGGTTCCTCTTCAGTGCTGTGAGAAAGAAACCATTCCATGCCTCTCCCCTCATTTGATAATTTGCTAGTGATCACTGGTATTCCTTAGCAAGTAGAGGCATCCCCCTGATCCCTGTTTTCATCCTCATATAATGTTCTCCCTGGTAGGGTGTCTGTCTCCAAATTTCCCTTTTTTATAAGGACACCAGTCATATTGAATTGGGGCCCACCCTACTCCAATAAGACCCTGTCTTAACTAATTACATCTGCAACAACCCTATTTCCAAAAAAGGCCATATTCTGAGGTACCAGGGGTTAAGACTTCAGATTATGAGTTTGGGGGCAACACAATTCAGCCCCTAACACCTCCATTAACCCATCTGATGCTCAGTGGTGGAGGGTAGCCTGGAACACACAGCTAGATCAGGTGCAGGGGATGGAGTAAGGTGGAGAAGTTCCAGCTATTCTAGCAGACAGCTCTCGGTTGAATTGAGGTCTTCCACCACCTCTTTTATTAAACACTTAAACATTTATTAAACATCTACATTATGCCAGATATAGAGGATATAAAAATGAATAAAATATTGTCCTGGCTTTCAAGGGGAAAGAGAGACAGACACGTAAACAAATCATTGCAAGGCAGCATGATTCACACAATAAGAGATTTATGTTGCAAAAAAAAGAGTGGATTCAGGACAGGATTATCAAGGAAGTCTCCCAGAGGTGATAACGTTGGAACTGAATCTTGAGGATGACTAGGAGTTTTCCAGGCAGACAGGAGACAGAGACATTTTGACTAGAGGGAGAGCATCATGACACAGAAGTGTCAGAGCCTGGCTTGGGTGGTGGTTTGGCTGGGCTGGAGATGGGGGTTGGAGATGAGAGACAGAGGTCAGGGGTAGGTTAGGGCCAGGTTAAGGGGGTTATCCACCAACCTATAGAATGCAAACTTTAGAATGTACATCCTATAGAACAGCTATGGAAAATTCCTTCCACACTGTAAGCTCTGAAAAGGCAATGATCTTGTTGGCTGTGGGAGGTGCGGCCAGAGTGCTAGCATAATGCCTGGCACACAAAACGTCCTTGATAAATACATGAATGAATGGATGGATAGCTTTTAAGCAGCACAGTGGTATATGAGAGGAGAGATAGGATGTATATGGAAGCAGAAACATACAGTCAGGATAATTTGCTGTAACCAAGCAAGTGTCATGAGGACTTGGAATGAGGCTTCAAAAAGAAGAGAAACACCTGTGGCCTTAAATGGAAGGAGGGTGGAAAAGGTGAAAATACGGGTACATCAGTAGGGGCCCTAGGCTGGGAATTTGAGGGAGTTCCTGCCCCCTGGCCTCAGCCATCCTCATGGAGCTAGTTCCTGAGGGAAAGGGGAGAAGAGGCTGCAGGAGGCCACTTCCGCTTCCACTTCTGGGGAGCCCAGAACTAGCAAAGAGCAGGAGGAGCTAGAGCTGAGCTCAGCAGCCCCAAGGTGAGAGGCAGATGCTGAACGGTGGTCCCGAGCTAAGTGTGGGGATGTGGAAGGCAGGTGCCATAGAAGGAAAGAGGGGGTCCACAGTGAGATGAATAGTGTCTCCCCAAAATTCATTTCTACCCAGAACCTTGACATGTGACCTTATTTGGAAATAGGGTCTTCGCAGATGTAATTAAGGTAAGAATTGAGATGAGATCATACTGGATTAGGGTGGGCCCTACATCCAATGGTAGATGTCACTGTAAGAGACAGAGAAGGACACATAGATGCGCAAGGAAGAAGGTCCTGTGAAGAAGGAAGCAGAGACTGGAGTTACGCTTCACAAGCCAAGGACGGCCAGGCGCCACCAGCAGCAGCTGGAAGAGGCAAGGGAAGATTCTCCCCTAGAGCCTTCAGAAGGACTGTGGCCCTGCCAAGCCTTGGTTTTGGACGTCTGGCCTCCAGAACCTTGAGAGAATAAATTTCCCATGGCTTTAAGTTCTTCAGCTTGTGGTACATTGCTATGGCTGCCCCAGGAAACTAGCACATGGCCAGAACGCTGGTAGCTGGCAAAGGTTGAGTCAAATGGGCAACCACAGGGTGGAGACCTAGGTAGGGAAGAGAAGGGGCTGGAGGGACTGGTAGATTCAGAGACTGAGGGCCGACGGGTCTTGATAAAGAATGACAGATTTAGGGAAAAGCTGAAAGGACAGATTTATAGCCTCAGAGTGGCATGTTTAAGATCCCAGAGGGGGGACAGTTCCAAGTGATTACAGGTGCAGTCAGATTGGTCTCTCTTAGAGGAGAAAATCTACCCAACAAACAAATTTACCCTGAACCTGCGAGACAATCTACCTTCCTTGGAGTCTGCATTTCAAATCCAGACAAAAGAAGAGCCCACATTCTTCTGTGGAATTCCTATTAGCTCTCTTCATTTTATGGCATTTCAGACACTATCTGAGAGTTTTGTGTTTGAGGAAGGACGGTTTTGGGGGTGGTGTGCCCAAATCTCAGCCCAGGTTCCATCTTCCCAGGCCTGGCTACACTTTTGGAGGGAGGCACCTGCCGCAGGCTTTCAGAAAGGGGTGCTCTTCTGCAGCCCCATGGGACACTAGGTGCCAGAGAAAACAAAACACAATAACATGGCAGCGGCAGCACAAAGCTGGGCCACTTGAAGAAATTCAGAAGGAAAAACCCCAAACAAAATCTTAAGGGAATTAAGTGACATCTCTAGTGCAAGCCAGAGAAATTCTCTGAGTTGCCCCTGGGCCAGGAATTACTAAATTAAATAGCAAAGGCCCAAAGGGAAACGTAGAAACAGCGGCTCCTCCTCCTCTTTCACCTGAAGCTCTGCTCCCCTGCTCATTTCACCCCATTTGCCCTCTGCTAACCCCCCCTCACCCCCCGCCAGGCCCTACCCTTGGACCAGTCTGCGTCACGCGCCAGCCCAGCCGGCTGCCAACACGTTCCTCCTCTCCCCTCACGGCGGGAGCTCCGATCCTTCTCTCCTCCTGCTCCTCTCTGGCCTCCATCCAGGCTGTTTCTATCACCTTCTCCCGCGAGCTTCCTAGCTGAGCTGCTGGGGGGTTCTCTTTTCCACCTTCTCCTAATATTTAAACAGGAAAGAGGGTCTGAGGGAGAAGCGGACAGGCAAGGAGGAGGCTACATTTCCTTCTGTACACAGTGCCTGAGCCGAGGACTCTGACCGAGCATCCTCGTGGCAACCTCTTCAGCCCCTGCACAGTCCCACGCTGGCCCCTGTGCTCGCCTGCCCCAGGGTGTCAAGGGCATGACCCCGACCACGTCCTCACATGCTCTACCTCCAGCCTGTTCTCCTCTCCCGCCGCATCCTCGGCTCCTTCCTCCTCTCCCTCTCCCTCGCCCTGTCTCCAAATCCACCACGTGGGAGGGATGGGTTGGGAGCAGAAGGCAATTTAGCTTTCACACAGCCCAGTGCGGGGACCAGATAAGAGCTCTTCCAAGGACCGTGTTTTCCAGAAGGGATTATGTATTTAATCAATGAAGGTGTTTCTCTCCGAGCAGATAGCTGATCTCCAAGAGCCTCACATTCATCTTCTTTTGACGTTTATTCAGGTGGGAGAAGCGGCTCCTCTTGCCCTCACTGTCTGAAGATCATTCCTTTTCCTTCCCACAGCTTCTCCCAGCCACATCTGGAAATGGTAGCTTTCAACCCGCTCTCTCCTGTGAGCAAAGCCAGGGGTGGTGAGAGGACAGGGACCTGGGGAGGCGGTGACAAAATATGTCAAAGAGCGATGGTCTCTAGGTTGTAAGCAGTCTGGGGTAGCATGGGGTGGGTGATTATATTGAGTCACCACTGATGAAATATTTATTGAGCTGTGAAGGAAATACTCCAGAGTAAAGCAGAGAAGCAGTAACCGGTTTGAGATGCAGGAGTTCAAGCTCTCACACCGTTGCCTTGCGATGCAGAGCCAGCAAATCACTTAAGTTCTCTGGGTGTCAGCTCACAGGCCTGGGGTGTTAGGGCAGGAAGCAGCAGTCCTCTATTGGAATGCCACATATTTATTAAAGATGGGGCACTGGGCTGGAGAGGCTGAGATGCCCCACACTGCAATTGCAGATGGACAGAGGCAAGAATAGCACCAAGAGCAAGCTTCCAGTCCCTGGCCGCTGTCCTGTTTATCTGCTAATTAGTTTAGAGAAGACCTGGACCTGTTTGACCAGCAAAGAAGCCATTGGCTTTCCTTCCAAGTATCTCCAAGAGAGGCAGCCTCAGAGGAACATTGAGAGGCTTGGTCAGGTCCCAGTGGGAAGCAGAAGGAAGCTCAACTGGAATTAAGAAGGTAGTTGGATGAAAGGACCATTTGCAGAGATGTGGCAAGGTTAAGGGCATCAGCAAGGAATGTGGAGATAGCCCTGGACTAGCAACTGCAGGAAGCTACTCCTACCCCTAAGCCTGAAGAGATGCATAGAAGAAATGGTGCTCTCAGGACCCAGAAAGACTTGGAGTCACGCAAGGGGGCTGCCCAGAAGGAGCTATAGTCATAGAATTAAAGCAGGACAGGGAAGGAGGGAGCAGAACAAATACCCTGATCTCTCTCTCGTGGCCTTTGATCTCCTGCCAAAGCTTTCCTGTTCCCAAACTGGAAGGCAGAGGACAAGAGAGCCCTGTGATACCATCTATGGAGATCAGTCTCCTGGAGCATGCAGCGGGCAGAAAATGGATCTTGGGTTGGGAGCATAGCAAAATAGCAAGCCCGCAGGTGGCATGTCGTATGTGGTATGCCCCAGTAGAAAGAGCAAGTCCTCGGAGCCAGTAGTCAATATGAATCCTGAGTTCACTGCTTACTAGCTGTGTGATCTTGGGCAAGTCACTTCACTTCTCTGAGCCTGGTGTTCTTCTTGGAGCTAATTATACCCTATTGATGGAATAGTTGGGAGGATTAAGTGAAGCATCTTATGGGAAAGTGCCACCACATCCTAGATGCTTATTAAGGTTGTCTTCCCTTCCCTTCAGTGACCCCCTTGCAGGTACTGACGTGGAGTAGAGTGGAAGAAACACACAGGCTTTTGACCCAGACCCTGCTCCACAGCTACCAGCTGTACAACTTTGGCCAAGTCACTTACCCTCTCTACCTTTGTTTTCTTAATGGAAAAAGGGGACTAGCCAGCTCATAAGTTGTTATTTGGATTAGAAATGATTTAAGTTAAAGCACTTGGGCTCATGGTAGGTGGGCCCTCGAGTCAGACTAATTTCAAATCCCACTTCACTACTTATTAACCATGCAATCTTGGACAAGGTTTTTGATCTCTCTGAGCTTCAGTTTTTTTCATCTATAAAATGAGGGTAATGAAAGCACCTCTCTTAGGGCTATGATAATGAAATGAAGTAATAGGCATAGAGTTGGCCCTCAAAGGTTTGCTATTGTTATTGATTATTACTGTTATCAGTCTTGTAATGTTTCTTGTGTTTCTTTCCTGAGTCCAGCACCCGACCCCAGAGTCTTTCCTGGAGAAAGGCGAGTAGAGAATGGGGAGAGGGGAGACAGAGAGCTAATTCAGAGGGGATGGATTCAGGCCATGAGGATGGCTCAGCCTGCTTGGCAAGCGCCTTTGCCCAGCACACGCATCCAGACAGGAGGTGTAGTTGAGCACTCAGCCTGTAACTCTCCTTGGCCCTCTCTACCAGGTCGCCCAGACAAGAGGAGGGACTGTCCTCCAGCTTTCCTGCCCCCACCCTGGGCCACCTGATGTCGTGTTGTGACTGGATGGCTTTCAGTGGGATGAGAACAGAGGGAAAGGAAGAGCACAGAGTATGCCTAGATCTGACACTTTACCCCTCCAGTAATGATTTGCTGAACACTTACTATGTGCTAGGCACCACAGGAGACTTAACATAATTAGCTTGCATCAATTTCAACAATATTATGAAATTAGCCAAATTGGAATAGTAACATTATTAATATTGGAAGCTGAAGCCCAGAGACGTTAGGGAACTTGGCCAACATCACACAGACAGTAACTGGCAGTGTCCACATTTGAAATCAGGTCTGACTGTTCCCAAAGCCTGAGCTTGGGCAGCCGTGCCAGCTGGCCTCCCGGAAGGATGGCTCATGTGTCAAACATCAGTGGAAAGGGGTTGGGGAGAGAATGGGAAGACAGGAGTGAGGAATGAGCCCAGAACAGATGTGAGAACAGTATTGTCTTCCATTGCCAGTCATTTTCCTGGGAAGGTTGGATACCGAGGATCTCTGGGGCTCCTTCCCCTTGGATACTCGGCAAGCCAGGCCCTAACTGCCAGGGCCCCAGAGAGCAGAGAGAGCAATCCAGCTTCCCAGGCTCCACCAGTTTGCCTCCTTCCCTCCGCCCCATCCTAGAGTCTTGGCCAATTGCTTGGTTGCACATCCTCCTGAGGCATCTCCCAGAGGGTGGCTAAAAGGAGATGGTGGACTTTCAGATGGGGCAGGGGTGGGGAGGAGGGGGCTTTTCCTTATGTCACAATGCATTTGAGCCCTTAATCTGCCAGCCTCTCAGGTGAGATCTGTGGTCTCTAGTGTAAGTGGCCTGGCCGAAGGATTCTAAGCAGCGGCTGTCGGACTCCTGTGGCCTCAGTTGGCCTCCTCGAAGCACATGTACTCTTCTTGGGACTTCTACAGCCAGGACACCAGAGGGGCCGCAGTGCAGTAAGGAGCCCAGCCTTGGGGTTGCCCAGATAGGGGAGCACTCCACCCTGGGTGCCCCTCAGAACTGGACCCCAAGATGTTCCTGGGCTTCTTCACAGATTCTTCAAACAGTCATGGAGTACTTACTTTAGTGTGAGCCTGTGCTGGCTGAATCAGACAGCATCATGCCCCCAAGTTGCTTAGATCTGGTAGGGGAGATAAAACTTACACACACAAAAATACCAAAGCATGGAAAGTTATCCAAACCCCTCTTTGGCATTTACAAGTGTGCAAGAGGAGGGAGAGACGGCAGGGGAGGGGGATGCTTACCTCGCACTTACTCTGTGCCCCTCACTGTTCTAAGTGCTCTGCATGTATTAACTCTTGTGACCCTCACAACCACAACCACCTCATCATTTCACAGATGAGGGAACAGGCGAGGAGAGGCTAAGTGAAGTTCCCAAGTGGATTTGACCCAGGCTGTGTGGCTGGGAGACTGTGCTCTTAGCCATAGGTCATCGCGCCTGCTCCTGCCCTACCCTCAGGTCTCAACCACCTGATTGTTAAAATGCAATGACAAAGAATGAGCACTGATGTCTTTACCGGTATTAGGTTTAGTTGTTAAAAATCAGTGTATCTGCAGCATGTTTGTGTGTGTCATTGTTAGATTATAAGCTACAAGAATCTCATTGAGCTATATTTATTGAGTTCCTGCCAAGAGCCAGACACTGTTGTAGCTGCTTTCGCATATTCTAGGTCAATTTACTTCTTGCAACAGCCTTGGAATATAGGTGACAATTTTTCCTGTGTTCCAGAGGATGAAAATGAGAGACAGACAGGAAAGAGGTTTGCTACACCAGTTAACTCATGGAACCAAGCTTTGGACACAGTTCTTTTAACACCAAGTTCCTACTTTTAACTTTAAAGATGAACATTAATACTGTTAATCCTTATGATATGGAACAACATACAACGGAGCCTAGAACTAGTATCTTTTTCATTTGTTTATTTTTGCATGGGAGGTAGGCTTTATTTTTTATTCTTTTAGCAGTAGCATCTTAACTTCTAGCGTTAAAAAGCATGGAATGGGGGCTTTGGGCTTGGCTCTGAGTTTAAGTTTTCTGATTATCACTATAGGTCCATAAACTTGGGCAAATCTCCTCAATTTGCTGAACCTCAGTTCCCTCATCTATAAAATGGGGATCATAATAACCAATGCTACAAGGTCATTGGTCATTGTGAAGATTACATTGAATTTTATACAGAAAATGCAGAAAACTGTATGGTACCCTAAAGGCTCCCAAGGAACGACAGCTGATCTTTATAGAGAGCCACATACATGGGTCCAATAAATGTACATCAGAGTGATGGGTTCTACACAGTACTCTAGCATACATTTTCATTTCACCCTGTCAGTATCCTTGTGAGATAGACATTCTCATTTCAGAGAGAGCTACCCCACACATATTAACTGGCAGAACAGAATCTCAAATGCATGCCTCATGTCTCCATTCCAATGACCTCGTCACCTTCCCTCACCTGTGCAGCGGGGACAATGGCAATGCTAGCCTTGCCGTCTGTGGGAAGGTGGGGGAGATTTGTATGATGTGGCAGATGCCCAGGGGTGCTTCATAAACAGAAGGATAACGAAACACTAGCGGTGAACGTGTGGTGCTGCCTCCCTGGTGGTGAAGACAGGCTAGTGCCTCTAAGGCACGTTTACCAAGGTGTGTTCCCCCCAGAAAAGAGTTCCTTGGCCAAATTTGTTTGGCTGTGGTCAGTCCTGCCTCAAAAAGCCCCCTATTTGGCTTATAAGTCCGGGCTTAGAAAATTCCTACATCTGCGGCTTAGTTAGAAATTTAGTATCTGGAAACTGGCTGTGGGGCCCAGGTGTGTGGTGGTTTGCGTAGAGGTTTATTGGTTAAGATATTGATGATGGCCCATCACCTCCCCGGGTTGACAGGAGATAAAACCCTATGAGGAGACTCATGCACCCCTCACCTAATGGGGAACTCCTGTTTGTCTTAGCTGTGTGAGCCCTGAGATTGATCTAGACTGCATCTGTGTGAGGTTAGCCTTACTTGTTGATCTTACCTTAGTCTTTCCCCTAAACAGTTGCCTTCTTTCCTTTACCTGAGATAAATAGATGTTCTCTACTATCCTGAGTACTTGTCTTAGGGTCCTGTGTCTGCTGGCCCTAACCCGTGGGGGTCTTGGGCTCCCACATCTTTCTACTTGGAATGTCACAATGTTCATTAACATATCCAGCTCTAAGAGACGCGTGTAGTTCATCGTGGGTCTCTTTACCCTACAACACCTATTAATGTCCTGAAATCCAAAGAACACACTTCGGGAAACATTGTCTTAGTGAAAGAGAACCCAAGTTTCACAAACCCCTCAATGAGCCTCCACGCTGAGTAATCAACAAGGAGGCACTGACACTTCCTGTGTGCAAAGGCCTGCGGGAGAGCATGCAGAATGTGGGAGGCTGCAAAGCTGTACTTACCCCCAAGTCGGCTCTCGAGGAATCCACGGCATGATCAAGGGAAATAAAACAAGCCCATGCAATTGAGGCTCGAGGAGGCCAAGTGTGGTTTAGTGCTACTGGGTGGTGTAAGGAGGGACCAGCATGTGCTCATGGACACAGTACCAGTCTGTGGCCTGTTAGGGACCAGGCTGCAGAGTTTTGCCACACACCCACCTTTCACAGCTCCGTGGAAAAATCATCTTCCATGAAACTTAGGAAAGGGGGGGGGCGATGTTCACAGCAGGAGGTGAGTGGCAGGCTTCATCTGTATTTACAGCTGCTCCCCATTGCTGACATCACCGCCTGAGCTCTGCCCCCACCAACTGTGGAAAAATTGTCTTCCATGAAATGGGTCCCCGGTGCCAAGAAGGTTGGGGCGCTGCTCTAGGAGACGTACCCAGGGAGGAGGCCAGGGGAGAGAAAACAAGTTGGGTGGTAAACTGGTGATGGCCCCAGCACCATGGGTCTTCCTTCAAAGGAGAAGGGGAAAGACAGCCCAACTTGGAACCAGAGAAAGCAAGCCCAAGTGAGGCGGAGCACCCAGCCAGGTATGCCATCAGGTGTGGAGGAGGAGGCTTGGCAGGGCTCTCGCTGAGCAAGTGGCAGAGCAGTGGAGGAGCAGCCACCGTCAAAGCCCTGCACAGAAGGAGCATCCATGAATAAAGCATCTCGGCTGCTCCCGGGGACGGGGGAGGCCGTGGGAAGTGGGTCCCAAGAGAGCAGTCCAGAGATGGGGGAGAGTGTGCTGGCCCCAGCACCGGAGTCTCTGGCTCTGCATTACGGTGGGCAGGGAGGAGCAGCTTACACCAGTTGTCCATGAGACTATTCTTGCACTGCTCTGTAGACCAGAAAACAACAAAGAATAAAACAACAACAACAAAACTTTGAGCTTAGCGTCTTCCGGAGAGCTGAGTGCTGGGAGTTAGTCATCCAATAACTATGTGTGCAGCACCTGCTCTGTGGAAGAGACTGTACCAGCCCCACCTGGGTCTCCGCCTTCTGCAAGTAGGGGGCTAGAGTAGAGGCCACATGCAGAAAACGACAGCTCTCAATACCAAAGAGGTTATGAAGAGTGCTTGATAAACTCTATCAACTGAAGTCCTGCAATCCTTCTCTCACCTGGCCTCATGTGGAGACAGCCTCCCGAGTGTGAGCCATTCCATTCAACCAGCTGATATGAATGAGCCCAGCAGGGTGCTGGGTGCTTGGGGTGGGTGCAGGGATAGCGAAGGAAATTAAAATGAAAAAACCTCACTTAGCTGCTTTGACAGAACCAAGAAGAACCTGTCAAAGCACCTGTCTGGCATGAGGGAGACAAGAGGTATGTCACAGAGGTGGCATGCCTGAGTAGGTTGGAAGGGCAATGCAGAGTAAGGGCACGTGCGCGCAAAAAAGAAATGGGTGGATTTAGAGCCAGTGAGCAGGGAACTGTGAGCAGTCTTGGCTAAGCCCAGAGGACTAGGCCTCCCAGAGGACCATCGTGGCTCTGTGTGGGGTAGAGGGGAAAAGGGAGCATCCTGGCCTGGTGAGAGGGTGGGCTGAGTGAGAGGAACAGGTTGTGATAGGGCTTCTAAGTCGTGCTAGAGAGTCTGGCCTCTAATGGGGAGCTGTTGAGGGTCCACTGGGGGATGTCATATGGGGCAGGACACTATTAGCTTTGCCCTTTAGAAAGAGCTTTCTGGTATCCAGGAGAGCTGGTAAGACCAGAAACAGGGGACTTGGGCAAAGCTGGAGCTGGCTCTCGAAGGTGGCTTCAGCTCAGGCACATGTAGAGAGGGGGCAGCCGTCAAGCTGGAGCTAAGACTGGCCCTTCAAGTGGGAGCAAGGCCTGGGCCTGAGGAAAGCTTGACCCCAGGCACAGGAGTAGGAAGCAGGCCAGACCCCACCTGGACCCTGCTCCGCAGGCCCTGCGACCACACTGTGCTTCATTTCTCTCCTAAAAACTCCCTCTCACCACCTTTGAATACTGTTTTGGGGATCAGCCAACCTTGTATCCTGTAGAGAGGATGAAAACCAGCTTTCCACAGTGGGGGGAAGATAGCAGAGAAGAAGAGAGAGAGAAGAAAGAACTGAAGAACTGTGAGTCGAGAGAGCAGGAGCAGAGATCAGCATAGATCCTGCCCCTCCAGCTTTGCGCAGGGGCCAGGAGGCGGGCAGGGGAAGTCTTGATGGTAGAGCAAACTCCAGGGACTTAGGTGTTGGCTCTGAAACACTGGCAAGGCAGCCCAGGCCTGGGGGTCCCTCGGGGACACAGAAATGGACAGTCATGGCTATGGATAATGCTCTCTTTCAACATTTTGAAGTGACAGGATGGGAGACAGTGACAATAGGCTTCGAAGCAGAGAAGGTTTGGTTGATCTGGGAAGTAGGAGGGAGGACATGCTAGATTCAAAATGAAGCAGGGGCTCAAAGATAGCAGACATCTAAGTATTTACCATTTAGACAGTCTGGGCCCAGAGTAGGTGAGTGGCAGATGCAATTATGTTTCCTATCCTTGTGCTGTGACACTTCGAGCATCTTGCAGAATGCTACTATATCATTTAGGCCTCAATGGCTCAGATCTTCCTACTGATGGAGAAGAGGCCACCAAAGCCCAGTGCTTTGAAAGCAAGGACAGAGAACACAAGGTCCAAGCCCCTTTTGGAGCTCCAGAACTAGGACCTCAAAGATTCAGTAACGCTTTTGGCTGCCCAACACTCTGACCAGTCTCCTACCCATGTTGTACTGTCAGTCTCAGAGACCCACAGAGATAAATGAGAATCTCAGAGACCAAAATCTTCTCAGAGCCAAGGGTAGAATTAGACTGCCACCCACCAGGGCTCATCCACAAGGCAAAGTTGGGGTGGAGCTGAGGGCCTAGAAGTAGTAACAGGCACAGAATGGGGAGATTCAGCTATAATTATAACCACCCCACTTCCTCTGGGCTGAAACCATGCCTGTGCTGTCTAGTACAGCAGCCACTAGCCACGTGTGCCTAATTAGATTTAAATTAGTTAAGTTAATTAAATTTAACAAGGGCAAGGCAGAGAATGCAAGGCAAATTAATTAAAAGTGAACAATTAAAACTTCGGTTCCTAACTCACACTAGCCACACTTCAAGTGTCCCGTAGCCACACGTGGCTAGTGGTTACCTTACAAGACAGTGCAGATAGAGGACATTTCCATCACTGCAGGAAGTCCTGTTGGTTTGGACTGAGACACTTCAAAGTAATGTCAACACTAAAATCAAGCCACGCCTCTTACATCATGTACAAAACAGGCTTTTCTGGCTCCTTTTCCCTTTTTTTATGTAGAGCCCTTCCTCCTTTCTTCCTCTGGGCCCCTCCTTCTCAGATGCTCGGGCACCCTGCTCTATCATTGTGGCCAGACCTTTCTCGGCAGTGATATTCCTCTTGCCTGCTGACCTCTCAGTTGCCTCCTCCTCCTCCTGGACCCTGGCTCTCTGGCCCCCTTTCACAAAGACGGAGCACGTGAGAATTGCACAAGGGTGTCACAGTGTGGGCCCCTGCCTTCTTTCCTACCTTGGTGACCTGTGCATCTGAGCCCAGCGCTTGCCCTGGGGACCAGGCCCTCGCCCTCTCTTCAGCGGGCTCTCTAGGCCTGCAGCGAACACTTACCTTAAGCCAAGAGCTCCCAGTTCCTTGAGCTTTCGAGTGGAATATTCCTCGCACATGTCTTCCCCTCAGGGCATGCTGCTCCTAAGGTGAGGAAGCGGACACTTACCAAAGCTCCCCCAGGGTGAGATGTCCCAAGCCCTCCACAACTTTTCAATATGTTCAGTTCTCGGGTGCTTCCCCCCCAATCCTCTGTCACCAAATGTCCTCTATGCTTTTAGGCATGTGACAGAGATTGCTGACTGATCACCCGGGCCATCTCATCTTCTTCCTTGGCACATGGCCGGGCTTTATTTTCCAGCCTCCCGTGCAGTTCCGTTGTGTTCTTGGGAATTTCTGGCCAGCGGAATGGGAGGTGATGTGTGCCACTCCCAGCCCTGGTCATAGAGCCATCCCAGGTGCAGTTTCAGTGTTCTTTCTCCATCCTCTGGGTGTCAAATCCCAGGGCAACCTTGGCTGGAGATGGCAAAACTATGGCCACCTGGGTCCCTGAATACCTGAGTAGAGCAGAACCCCACGCCACCAATCCGGCCCTGCACTGAAGTGTGAGGGGCCAGGGGACAGGATCCACATACACACATCTGTGCACAGGCTGTCCTCACATCTGGCTGGAGATGCTCCTCCGCGCTCCTGGCTCCTGGTACTATTTCTAGTTAATAGGCAGGGCACGTCTGCCTCAGGCTCTGTGGATGAAGGGACCTCTGCTTCCGCAGCCACTTCCCTGTCCACATCACCTTTCAAGTTAGTCTGCAAATTGCTTTGGATAATCTCACTCAGATCCTGAGGCCAGAAAGAGCATTTCTTCCCCTACAGGCTGGTTAATGAGTTGGCTCTGGATGCTCAGCAAGCTTCTTCCTCTCACTGTGTGGAAGGAGCCAAAGGGTGGGCCAGTGTCTGAATGCTCGGCCTTCCCACACTCCTTGCAGCTAGAAGCCTCCCTGTCAGCAACTTTTGATTCCAGTGTCAGAGATTGGGTTTGATGCTGAGAAAGACCCTGCTTGCTTTGCCAAAGAAGCCCAAGGCACTACCAACAGGAGGCCTCCTCAGGCCGTCTCTAGCAACTTCTTGCTGCCGCAGCCTGGGACGAGAAGAGCGACAGTCTGCCCAGACAGTGTCCATGGGTCTGAGGTTCTTCCGCACCCACTGCTCTGTGATCCCTCCTGGGCGGGGTCTTTGGTGAAGCACGTGTTCCAGCTATAGACATCTCAGTTGAAACTGCATTAGTAGTTTCTCAAACTAGCTTAGTCAAGTATTCACCCAGCCATAAATGAACAGTTGCCTCCTGCCTTGAGCCCAATGCCTGGATTATTCATCCTTTTTGGCTTTCAGATCCTCTTTTTGGATCCAGACAGATACTGCTCCTTCCACAGCCACCTTAGTTTGTAGTGTCGTCCTCCCAGCCACCCCTTCCCCACTCTTGGCCTTTTTCTGTTCTCAGTTGGACGAGTCTCCGTCTTCTCTAGGC
The DNA here is from genome assembly GCA_008086735.1 of Cheirogaleus medius. Classification (NCBI taxonomy): domain Eukaryota; kingdom Metazoa; phylum Chordata; class Mammalia; order Primates; family Cheirogaleidae; genus Cheirogaleus; species Cheirogaleus medius. The sequence continues at coordinate 18,311,128 of VBSM01000729.1, read as the reverse complement.
CCGGTTCTTTCATCCGGACAGAGTCTCTGGGGTGTTGCTCCAGGTTTCTCTTACTTCTAATCAATCCCTTTCCCTCTCATCCCAGCAGCCTTACTTACACTCATTTTGTTGGCTCCTCTCCATTTTACTGTGATTTCCTTAAAATATCTCCTTCCTTTCTCTCTCTGCTCCATCATCCCCTAAGAAGGAAGTAAGTGTGATCTTTAGTAGGGCCCTTGTTTCTCTGTGTCTCCTGGGCTTCTCTTTCTTTCCTCATCACAACCATCCACCTGGTCCAGTCTCCACCCCTCAGGTGCTATAACACGTGTCATCAATTGAGTGTGTAACATGTGCCAGGCACTGTGCAAATGCTTTGCCTGCTTTTTCTTCATTTCATTTCCTCGCAACAGCCCCATGACGGCAGATGCTAGCATCTTATTTTAGAGAGAGGAAATGGAGGGAGACCCAGAGAGGTTGAGTAACCTGCCCAGAGCCACGCAGTCAGTGGAAGCAGGAATTCCAGCCAGGTCTCCTGTGCTCTCTGCTCAATCTAACTGACACATACCTCAAGTCGACAGACGTTTGTCAAAAGCCCATTGCATACAAAGCACCATGGGTTGTGTGGTGAGGAAACAAAGAGAAGCAAAACAAGATCCTGTCCATGCCCTCAAAAAATGTCCACCTGGCATAGGAGGCAGACACATACATATGTATAATCCTACATGGAAGGTGCAAGGGTTAAACAGAAGCACAGCTTCTGAGCACTTAGGAGCAGGAGTGACTACTAGCATGAGGATGGGCAGCTCCCTTCAGGAGGCTCCATGTAGCATGAAAGATGGAATGAAAGCACATTTCAGGGAAGAATCCCATGTTCACCACAGGAAAGCAGGAACTTTTACACAGCGTCTTAGATATTTGGCACTTGAGCTCTGGGTTACATTCCTGATCACCCTGACCTTGGGCAAGGAACCTAACCTCTTGGAGCCTCAGTTTCTTTATTTGTAAAATGGGGGATATGTACTTCCTGCACCATAGGAGTGTTGGGAGGACTGAATAGTATAGTACAAGTAAAGGACTGAGCACAGGAACTGTGTGTTTTAAGTGCTCAATGATTGTCGACCTCATAACCTTTCTTCTTGTCACAAAGTTTCCCACTCCTACCTGGTGAAAAATAGCATTTACTTATATCTTCTTAGAGTGAGGTGGCTTCACATGGGTTAACTCATTCAATCCTCAGAACAAAGCTATAAGCTTTGTTTGGTGTGGTTGGTTGTCACTGTTTTAACAAATGGAAGAGCCCAGGCCCAGAGGGTTTGGAAATTTGCTCAAGGTCATCTGGTTACTGAGAGGCCTTCACAGGACTCCAGTGGCTCTGTCTGGCTCTGCAAGGCCATGTTTTTCCCCTCTGCATGAGTCACCAAAAAGTCCTGGAGTGGAGTCACTAAGTGGAAGTGGAGGCATCAAGATCCAGGGGACCTCAGAAGACAGGCTGAGGTATTGCAGAGGGAGAGGGCCTACTCTAAGGGACACTGGGCATTTACCCGGTGGCCCTGCAAATACTGAGCTATTGTCCTGCTTACAGTGGGGACAGGCAACCAGAGCATCTGGTTTTCCCTGGAAATGTCTACATTTCTGCCAAAATCTGCCCAGTCTGGAAGGGGGGTAGGAAGGGGTTGTCCATACTTGCCACAAGGCAAAAGGAGGACACCGGGAGTTGGTATCCTATTGTAATAGACACAGGATTCAGATAGGTGGACATAGATTCAAATCTCAGCTTCAAGCCTCAGAAGCTGGGTGACCCTGGGTGAGACACTTCTGACTGGCCCTTGGCTTTCTGTCTCCAAACAAGGGTGATCATAATCACACCAGCCTCCACTGACTCCAGAGTGGTCATTAGACCCAGTAAGTCACCGCATGGGAGCACACTTTACAGAGTCAGTTATAAGTGGGCCTTAGGTAGTTGCTGAGTGAATGAGGCAGGTATTTGGGGGAGTTCACTGCCTGAGGGAGGACAATCGACCTATCCCCTGCTGGACAGTGGAGAGCAGCTAGCTCCAAGACTCCCTCCGGCATTGAGTTCTTCCTTTTCCAGCTCCCTATCTCCCACCTGTGTATAGTCCACATCACGTACATTTCTCATGGATCCTCCAAGCCAGCCCTGTCTGAATCCCCTAATGACACCCCACAGCGGTTGTCCAGTGCCACACACAGAGCAGCTGCTGAATCACCGCTTATTGACTGACTGAATCAGTGATGGGGACCTGCTTCTGCCCATGCTCATTTTTCTTTGCAGAGTCTCCTCCTACTGGCACTTTCCCCTCACGTGGAATCCACCTCTCATCTTGGCCTTTTCCAGCAGGGAACTTCCTCTGGGACCCTGGTTTCCTTTCAGGTCTTCATCATTTGCCAGGTGGCTGAGGGTGAGGATCTCTAAGCAGGGCCACAGAATGTGAGCTCTAGGCTGGTTGTCCTCGCTTCTGCCAGCAGGGCTGCTTGTCCTCATCCTTCCCTGAAAAGCCTTGGCTGGAACCAGATGCCAACAGGCCAGAGTCCCTTTTGCATGGACCTTCACAGCTTCCAAACCAGGAAACAGGGGCTTCCCTGGAGCCCAGTGACCTCCTCTGGGAAGTGGGCCAGAGCCCATCAAAGTGCTACCTCCTCAGCTGCTGTGGCTATGTGAGGCCTGGGCTGAGTCCCAAAGAATGAGGGCCCAGCTCTACAGCTGAGAATCTCAGTAGGTGCAGGGCTGCAGGGCCCTTTGAGGTCAGCGAGCTCAACCTTGTCATTGTCCAGAGGAGGATACTAAGGCCCAAAAGGCTTAGCAACTAGGGCAAAGTTCCACGGCAAACTGGGAGCAGAGACACACTAGGCCATGGCCCTCTTTCCCAGCCCTGGGCTATTTATACTACTCAAAAGCTCCTAGTGCCTGGAAGGGAAGAGTCCAAAGCCCAGCTCCCACCCTTCTCCTTTCAGGCCTTGCTATTTGGCTTTCCCAGGGAAAAAGATGGCTGTTTAGTTTATTTTATTCTTGCTTGCAATTTCAAATTAAGTGCAATTGGAAAGAATAGTACCTATATGGTAAATGTTATTATTGTCCTCATTTTACAGATGAAGACACTGAGCCATGGAGATACCAAGTATCTTGCCTAAGTTCTCACAGCTAGGCCATGGAGGTGGCTAGGTTTCCAACTCAGGCAACTGGCTTTATCTCATTATGCTGCCCAACACTACACATCTAGTGAATTGGTCCTCAGGCTCAGAAGTGCTTGCTGCTCCTTGGAGCCCCAGAGGTTAGGCTGGAGCTGGGACAGCTCACTCTGTCTCTCATTTGAGGCTGGGTACCATAAGCAGTGGCCAGAGTTCAGTAGGGAGGACATGGCAAAGAGAAATCCCTGAGGATACAGACTCAAAGTTTGTACATGGAGTCAAACTCACGTAGGCATCCGGCAACTTTCCCCAAATGGTCACAGATCAAGATTCTAGCACCAATTGAAAAAGATGGGAACTTTTCTTGTCCTGGTCTCACTGTTCTCTGAGCCTCAGTTTTATGTTTTTAAATCAGTAAAACTGGGGACTCAAATTAGTTCTCCAAGATTCCTTCCTCATTAATGACCAACAAGTATCAAGCACTGTGCTGAGCTTTCTTCTAGCAGCATCAGCACTCACCATCCCTCTGCTGGAGAGGAAGGGGCAGCAAAGGCCTTACACCAAGGTCTTAGGTTAGTGGAGGAAAGACATAGTTTGAAGAGTGCATAAACTTGTCCTTGACTGCAGGTTCAAGTGGCCCTTCTGTCCATCACAGAGTCCTTGAGGTCAATGGGAGTTTTGGGAATGGCTCCTTCCCTGTTCCATCCTAGAGGTCCCACCCAATCCCATCTTCCTCATTTCTCAACCCTCAAAGACCTCAAGAGGCCACAGCTTGAGGGTAGCAAAGACAGGCTTTCCCCAGGCCTTCCCATCTCTCTGTAGCAGGCTCCTGTGCGGTTGGGAGGAATGTGGGTGGAGGTGGCCCCATGTGCTCTACCCAGAGCAGCATTCCTGCAGGATGAGCTCACCCCACCCAGGCTAACAGCACAGCAGGCACCTGCTCCTCCCTACCATGCTCCAAAGGCATCTGCTGTAATTGTTATCCTGGAACATGCTGTCCTGACCAGGATGGGAGATAGGTAGAGAGGAGGAAGAACAGCACTCTGCACACTTGCATCATTCTTCCACTTAATCTTTATAATAGTTGGGTGCAGTGGCTCATGCCTCTCTCAGCAACTCGGGAGGCTGAGGCAGGAGGATCTCTTGAGGCCAGGAGTTCAAGACCACCCTGGGCAATATAGTGAGACCTTGTCTCTGCAAAAAATAAAAAAATTAGCTGGGCATGGTGGTGCATGCCTATAGTCCCAGCTACTCTACTCAGGAGGCTGAGGCAGGAGGATCCCTTGAGCCCAGAAGTGAGAGGCTCAAGTAAGGAGGCACTAAGCTATGATCACCCCATTGCACTCCAGCCTGGGCAACATAGTAAGACTCTGTCTCCAAAAAAATAATAAAAATAAAAAAAAAAATTTAATTCTTATAATAGTGCCACCAGTTTATGGAAAAGGAAAATGACATCTGAAAATGACTTATCCAAGGTCCTGTAACACATAGGTGGCAAAACCAGGACACAGAGGCAAATCTGACTCCAAACCTGCCCCCTAACCACTAAGATCTCAAATCTGGCATTCATCAATTCACATCCATCTGGTTAGCTCTTCCTCCTCTTCCAAATGGGGGTTTCGGCCCAGCCTAAAGAGAGCCTCAAACTGCTTAGTGAGTTCACAGGCTCTCTCTGGAGCAAACCATCCCACCCAACCCTGTCTTGGCAGGCCTGGGCTCCCAGGGCTCTTCTCAAATACATAGCCTGGGCAGTGCCACCTACTTGAAATCCTTTGCTGAGAAGAGATTCCCCCCACCCCTGAGTGATCCCATGTTATCAACTTTATCCCTCTTTCCTTCTTTCTGAGAGCGGGGGTGACTTCTGCCAGACTGGAGGCCTGAGGGCTCCGACACCCTGCCAGGTGGCATCTGGGCCCTCACAGCCCTTCCTGGAGAGGCCTAATGTACCCACGCCCCTCGGAATATTTGCCGCTTGGCAGGACCGAGTGACCCAGTTTCCCCAGCGGGGAGGCTCAGCTAGCAGGCTGCACAGCGCTCGGCATCTGCATGTCTCGCCTGCCCTCTGCCGGTCAGTCGTCAGGCAGGAAGCTCGCCCGTGCAGGAAGCTCGCCTGCGCAGGCAGTCCCACGCTGGGTCCGCGGCGGGAATTGACTCTCAGCCCTGTAAATGTTTGCTGAATTAACTGAATGAATGAGTGGATTGTGTACAGTTCTAGGCTCTGGGGCCCAAAGTGGCCAAAGAGACAGGGACTGCCCTTGGCAAAACAGTGAATTTGGCTGAGCTGGGCCTGGGCTCCCAACCTGCCTCCCCCTTTGCTGTCCTTCCCACCTCCCTGCAGGACCCTTCTCTCCCCTCCCTCACAGCATGTTGCCCTCCTGGGCTGAACTAGACTTTCCCAGGCACAGGTCAACTAGTGTCATCACCACCTGCCTCATTACAGTTCCCTCTACCATGTTCCCATTGAGTGGTCTCAAGTCCCTGCTTGAATGCCTCCAGTGACAGGGCACCATTATCTATCAAGTAGCCATTTCCATTTTCTGAGGGGTGTTATCAAACGAATGCACGTTCTTTTTTCTTCACACTACATCTGTCACTGACACTTCCACTCAGAGGCCAAGTTCTTGCCTCTTGGGTGATTGATTACTCAGAGGTCTGACCTGTCTATCCTGTGACAGCCTTTCAGCTCCTTGAAGACAGCAGTCACATCCCTGGGACTTCTCTTTTCTTCCCTCTGAACATGCTGAGCTCTCTACTTCCTGAGAGATTTATCTTAATATGGGGTTTTTGTTTTTGTTTTTGTTTTTGAGACAGAGTCTTACTCTGTTGCCCGGGCTAGAGTGCCGTGGCGTCAGCCTAGCTCACAGCAACCTCAAACTCCTGGGCTCAAGCGATACTCCTGCCTCAGCCTCCCAAGTAGCTAGGACTACAGGCATGTGCCACCATGCCTGACTAATGTTTTCCATATATTTTTAGTTGTCCAGCTAATTTCTTTCTATTTTTAGTAGAGATGGGGTCTCCCTCTTGCTCAGGCTGGTCTCGAGCTCCTGAGCTCAAGCAATCCTCCTGCCTCGGCCTCCCAGAGTGGGGCTTACAATATGTCTTCACTTAATGTTCAAAATGACCGTGTAAGGTATGCCCTATTATCATTATTATTCCCACTTTCCTTTTCAGAGTCAGTAAGTCCAAAATCCAGCACACTAACCCTGCGGTTCGGCTCCAGAACTGACTCCTAGCCGCGCCACCACAGCTTCCATGCTTGCTGAGCTTAAGCACACATCTTTGCTTCACTTCTTGCCTCTCATTTATCTGACCAATGATGCTACGGAGAAACCTGAAGGAGAGTTCCCCAGGCGTGGCAGTGAGAGACCTTCCTTCAAAGGCAGCGTGGCGTGACGGTCAAAAGCCCAGAGGCAGGCTCAAATTCTGGCTCTGCCACCTTCCAGCTGAGTAACTTTGGCAAAGTTCAACCTCTCTCCCCACCTCGGTTCCACTCTCTATATAATGGGGGTATCACTAGCACCTACCTCATTGAGTTTCTGTGAATTATGAGTTAACATTTTTGTAAAGTGCTTAGAGAAGTGAATTTTATTATTAAATTTGGACCTTGGGCTGTTTGAGGTGACTGGGGAAAAGTCTGGAGGACAGGTCAAAGCAGGGGCCACCCTGTGGAAACATGCAGGGAAAGAGTCCTGGAGCCCAGATGAAGAATGGGCTTAGGGGAGGTGGGGGGTGGAGGAGAGAGGAACTGATGGAAGACCTAAATGACTTTTGGTGGGACCTGACCTTTTTGTGCAGTCTCAGTTTCTCTGGATTAAAAGGTCATCTAATCCAACCAGGCCATGGAGAAGGCAGGAGTCTCCAGTCTCAGCCAGAGGCCCTGGAAGACCAAGAATTCCCTGCTTCCTAAGACCAGGGACACACTGCATTAAAATAAGTGACATTTGGGGGGCTGGAGTTGAGAGAGGTTCTCTTTGGCCTCCTGAAGAAATTGACAGCAGGGATATAGGGTCCAGGTGTCTTTACACCTGACCTAAATTTGGTGTCATATCCTATTCTCAGCAACAATAAAAATCTGCTGCAGAACTGTATGAGTTCCAAGCTGATGGCACATTGATAATGATAGCTAACATTTATGAGGGATCCTCATGCACCAGACACAATTCTGAGCACTCACTTGTATTGACACATTTAATTTTTACATCATTTCTTTAATGGTAGTAGCCCCACTTGCCCAGGAGGAAATGGACACACTGAGAGGTTAAAACACTTGGCCATCATCACGCAGCAGGTCGTGATTCAAGTCAGAGGGTGAGAACCTGACCCTCTGGTTCCAGGACCAGTATTCTTAACCACGATGGAAAGCCAGTCATTACTTTCATTTCAAAAATAATTGAAATCATGTATTTAAAAATCTTAATTTTGTCTGACCATTTAACTGGATCTTTAGAGGTTTTAGAGAAGCAGGTCTCCCTCACAGCCTATAGCAGCATTTTCTCAGAACCAAGTGGGGCCATCAGTAGCATCCTGCATCCCTCCAGCAGGTATCTGGGTGCTTAATCCTTGCCAGGCATCAGATTAGGCCCGGGGGATGTTGCACAGAGTGACACAGATGCGGTCACTACCCCGATAGAGTTCTACAATCTGGTGGGGCAGAGATACTGGTCAGTCACACCAATATATAATCTACACCACCCTGAGTGCTAAGAAGGAAAAGCCCAGAACGCTCTGAGAGTACATGACGGGCAGCAGAAACTGCCCCATACAGAGGGGTGGCAAGGGAGGAGGGAGGACATGGGGCGGGAAAAATTTTGCCTCCAGATGTGGAAATGAAAGTTTTTCTCATGAAAGAATATCTTTTTCTAAGGTTATTTTTGCATTAGTGTAAATAATAAACACAGACTCAAACTTTGCTCAGGGGTTCAATACTTAGACACAGAAAAGCTTCACCAAGAATCTTCTGAGACTGCATAGTCCCTGAATTAAGAGGTGAAAAATGCTTTTCTGGTGTCCAGAGTGAGCTGGCATGAGGAATCTTCATTGATCCCAGGACCTTCCAGTGCCATGCTCTCCTTTGTTGAAATGACAATTCCTACACATTTATGGCACATTCCAGTATTCAGTAGTAGAGTGATGTTAGAAGCCATGGCTCTGGAGTCAGACTGACACATGGGGTAAGTTACATAATTCCCATAGGCCTCGGTTTCTACTCTATCAAATGGGTTAACTAATAGCATCTGCTGGCCGGGCGCGGTGGCTCACTCCTGTAATCCTAGCACTCTGAGAGGCCGAGGCAGGACGATCATTTGAGCTCAGGAGTTCAAGACCAGCCTGAGCAAGAGCAAGACCCTGTCTCCACAAAAAAAATAGAAAGAAATTAGCCGGACAGCTAAAAATATATAGAAAAAATTAGCTGGGCATGGTGGCGCATGCCTGTAGTCCCAGCTACTCGGGAGGATGAGGCAGAAGGATTGCTTGAGCCCAGGAGTTTGAGGTTGCTGTGAGCTAGGCCGATGACACGGCACTCTAGCCCAGGCAACAGAGTGAGACTCAGTTTCAAAAGAAAAAAAAAATTGCATCTGCTTTCAGGTTAATGTGAGACACAAATGAGACAACACATATGAAGCATCTGAGAATCACGCTGGACACAATAAGTGTTCAACCAATGTTAGCTTTTATAGCCTCCAACTTTGGCCATGAAAAGTCAGGGCAGTGCCATGAGTCTGTATTTATCTCAAGATATAACATGGAATGTCATTTCTTTCTATGTAAACCATTGCTTAAGTTGTTTCCATACCTTGGTTTCCTTCTTTTCTTCCTTTCCTATTTACCTATCTATTTACATCATTTAATTCCATAAACCTTCAGAGAAAAAAGTCACACTTATATAAAATTGGTGTTTCCTATATGAAAAGAGGAGAATCAATATGGAAATTGAATTCTGTTCAGCATTCCCAATGGTTATTTATAAAATTTACCCAGAGGGAGAAACAGAACTCTAAATATAAAAATCATATAGAAATTTCCATTTAGGGAGGCCCAAGTGCTTTATTTTTAAGGTATTATTATGATTGTGGAAGCTATTGTTAAATTTCAGACACTGCGGGGTGGCAGGAAAACCCCCAGGTGAATTTTGCCCACAAACTCTCTGGGGCCCAGAGAGGAGGAGGGGCCCATTCATGGCCTTCAGAGACCAACCACACACTAAAGCTGCCTAGGGGGCGGGGGGGGGTGGTGGTGGCTCCTGGCAGCGCACTTCAGAAACGTCTTTCCCTCTCCCCAAAGCAGTGATCAATCTATAAAGAGAAAGATGATCCTACGTGGGATTCCTGCCTCGATGTGCCCTGGGTGTATAAAAGTGGTATCCAGGGTCCTGATCCTCTGAGGGCAGGAAAATAGCTCCTGCTCCCACAGTCTCTAAGAGAACACACTACCACTTATCTCTCACCCTCAACAATGGCTGGAATGCTGCCTCTCTAGGCAAAACTAACTGCTCACCATAATTATACTTGGCATTTGGGCAACATTTTATAGCTGCTAATTAGTTAAATGCATGCAGCACCCTGTGAGACCAAGAAGGATCCTAGCTCTGCTTTGTTGAGGGGAAAGAAGAGGTGGATGGTAGGACCTCAGGTACAGCCAGAATCAGAGAGGCCCTGCTCCTGCCACTAGACCAGGCACAGCAAGCTCTGGGCAGCGGAAATGGGTTTTAGCTTTCTTTTCCCTCAGAAAACAATGAGGTGATGGTTCCCTAAACCATTTCTTCTGCTATGGTAATGGAAATAAAAGCAGTACACTCTGAGCAATATCTACCTCAATCAGAAGCTCTGGTTGACTGATTGCCAAGCACATCTTGAGCTCCAACTGTAAATAAATATGTATTAATACTTCTACCCGTGCTAAACATCGTGGGGGAAAGGCATGCCTCCATTCCTTCCCTCAAGGAGCACATAACCTAGCTGAGCTGGAGTGAAGCAAAATAACATACATGAAATAAACAAAAGGTAAGTTAAAGTGGAAAGAGTGACGTGCAATGTACTTTGCTGAAGATGGAATGAAGGAAGAACTTGTTGCTGGGAGTGCTGTGAGTGGACAACCTGCAGTTGTCAGCTGCTCAGGGATTTCCTCAACTGCAGAGAATGCCTCGCCCAAGCTTGTGCTCCTTTCCACAGTGGCCCATCTAATGACTGGAAAATGCAGAAATATAAAGGCTCAGTCATCTCAGCCTATCTTGGGACAACTCTGAAGGGTTGTCCCCATGGGGTTGGCTGAGGATGTTGTTGGGTCTGTACTGCAGCTCTACCTTTTCTCCTTCCCTATTCTGGACACTTCCTTTCCCTTCCACAAGTGTCCTTCTGAAAGTCACTCCTAAAGAATCATACCTTGGGCCGGGCGTGGTGGCTCACGCCTGTAATCCTAGCTCTCTGGGAGGCCGA
>VBSM01000729.1:18241625-18300469 GCA_008086735.1 Cheirogaleus medius | reverse complement strand
AAAAGAAGCATAACTTGCATGCTAAGCTCTGCCTCAGAGTTCACTTTCCAGGGAACCCAATATTAGAAAGAAAGTTAGATAGGTGGACTTCCATTAGGTGCCCACTCCAGAAAGTGGGATGTTGGATTTGGAAAAGACTAATCACGATTGGGTATGTAAAATGTGTGGGAGCAAGGGAGAGGAGGGAGGCAAGAAGATCAGCTGGGAGGCCAAGAGACGAGGAGGGGCTGGACCAGGGTGATGGCAGGGGATAAAGAGAATCCATGAGCCAATATGAAGGATGAAGAAAAGATAAGATAGGACTTGGTTACAGATTATTTTCAGAGAAAAGGCAAAGATAAAAATGTTTTAGTCTATTTTTAAAGGTTATTGCACTACAAAAATAATCTTATTATTAGGATGGAGGGTGATAAATGCTGTTTTAGACTTGAATTTGAGTTGACAATAAGACTTCCAAGAGGAGATATCTTGTGGGCAGATGTGTATATAAAAGAAGTCAGTTTAGGAGCATATCAGATTTGTATTTGAATTTTCCAAAGATGGCCACAATATCTCCCATCCCACATGCTCTTTTACATTGTGAACTGGCCACTGCCTTCATCAAGAAGTGTAATCTAATTCCCCTCCCCTTGAATTTGGACAGTTTTTGACTGCTTCAGCTATTAAGAATAGAGTATAGTAGAAGAGATGTCATGTGATTTCTCAGGCTAAATCAGAAAAAGCCATGCAACTTCTGCCTGGTTCTTTTGGAATGAAACCATATGCCGTGTAAGAAGTCTGACCACCCTCAGGCTACTCCGCTGGAGAGGCTGTGTGTAGCAGATAACAGTTGGGATTGGCTGGGCATGGTGGCTCATGCCTGTAATCCTAGCACTCTGGGAGGCCAAGGCAGGAGGATTGCTCGAGGTCAGGAGTTCGAGACCAGCCTGAGCAAAAGTGAAAATAGAAAGAAATTAATCTCTTCTTAAATAGAAGAAGAGATCTCTACTAAAAATAGAAAGAAATTAATTGTCCAACTAAAAATATATAGAAAAAATTAGCCAGGCATGGTGGCGCATGCCTGTAGTCCCAGCTACTCGGGAGGCTGAGGCAGAAGAATTGCTTGAGCCCAGGAGTTTGAGGTTGCTGTGAGCTAGGCTGATACCACGGCACTCTAGCCCAGGCAACAGAGTGAGACTCTGTCTCAAAATAAAAAACAAACAAAAAACCAGTTGGGATTAACTGCCAATCATGTCAGTGAACCCCCTTGGATATTCAGCCCAGATGAGATTACTAAAGCCCCAGCCAACACCTGACTGCAACAATGTGGGAGACCTCAAGTATGAACCACCCAGCAGAGCCCTTCCCAGATTCCTGATCCACAGTTCTTTTAAGCCACTAAGCACTGGGGCAAATTTGTTATACAGCAACAGTAAGGGTAAAAAGGTCATTAGCAGAGAGGAGAATACAACCTTATCATTGCGTACAGCACAATAACCTCCTATTCTCCAGTCTTGCTCTACCTCCCACCCCTGCCTCATCTACCCTCCCCCATTACCATCTACCTTCCGCACAGCTGCCAGGGATCCTTCTTAAGTACTTCCTACCTAATCTGATCAAATCACTCCCTTCTTGAAAATCTTCCATGGTTCCAAATTGCCTGAAAAGGTCCTCAGATTTCAGTATACATTATATGTGATGGTTAATTATGTGCACCAACTTAAGGGTGCCCGGGCATTTGGTCAAACATTATTCTAGGTGGGTCTGTCAGGGTGTTTCTGTATGATATCAACATTTAAATTGGTAGACTAAGTAAAGCAGATTGCTCTCCCTGATGTGTGTGGACCTCATCCAATCAATTGAAGACCTCAATAAAACAAAAAGGGTGAGTAATAGGGAACTCCTGCCTAACTGAGCTGAGATTTTGGTCTTTTCCCATGTTCAGACTTGAACTAAAAAACTGGTTCTTCTTGGGTCTCCAGCCTACTGGCTTTCAGAGTCAAACTAACATCATGGACTCTCCTGGGTCTCAAGCTTGCTGACTCTAGATCTTCGGACCCCTCAGCTTCCATAATAGCAGGAGCCAATTCCTTATAATAAATTACACACACATACACAGTCATGAGCTGAATTGTGATGTTTCAATCAACAATGAACCATATATATGATGATGGTCCCATAAGATTAAAATACTGTATTTTTACTGTACCCTTTTTGTTTAGATATACAAATACATTGTGTTACAATTGCCTACAGTATTTGGTACAGTAACATGCTGTAAAGATTTGTATCCCAGGAGCAATAGGCTATATACCATACAGCCTTATGTGTGTAGTAGGCTGTATCATCTAGGTTTGTGTAAGTACATTCTATGGTGTTCGCAAAATGATGAAATTGCTTAAGGACAATTTTTCAGAACATATTCCCATCATTAAGTGATGCATGACTGTGTGTATATATATGTATATATACATACATATACAAAATATATCTCCTACTGGTTGTTTCTCTGGATTCTCTGGAGAACCCTGACTAATACAGGTGGGGTCCAGGAATTTGCTTTTTAAAACAAGATCCTCAAGTGATTTTGATTTTGATTCTGACACTGGTCAACAAACATCAACCTACAGAATACAGTCCTTTACAACCCAATATTCTACTCCTTCTTTTGTTAAACATAAAAACTCACCATCACCCTCAAGAGGACAATGGCTTTGCAGAACCTCAGTATCTTCTATATTTATCAGCCAGCTTTCCTAGTTTGCTTTAATTTCTGTAATTTGTATTATGAAAACAATTTTATTCTCATTCTAGATAAGAGTATAAAATCAAATCTATAAATTAATATTTTATGTAATGTGGTTTTAAATATGCATGTGCATAAAATTTATAAATTAAATAGTAACAGTAGGAAAAAATATATTTTTCAGAAAAATGTTATTTCCATCACTACCCTCTCTTCCAAGCCACCAGAGAATCAAATACTGTGTCCTGCTGTGTTGGAAACTACTACTTTAGCCAGTGAGGGTGCCTTAAAAATCCTATTTGTGCTATTCTTTCTGCCTGGAAGGTGTTTTGTTCCTTTGACAAATATTTACCAAAAATTTAGCACATGCTAGGCACAATCATATGCAATGTACCTCCTCCTCTATAGAGAAGTAATTGATTCTTTCTCTGAGGGCTACAGGTCCTAAGTGTACAATTCTGTAATAACCTCACCACTCCATGATAAAGTTAGCTGTCTCCTTTGCTAGACTGCAGCTTCTTAGGTCAGGGACTACCCCTTGTTCATCTTTGTATGCCAGTCAGTGGCACAGGGCCTGATTCCCAGTGTGAACTCAATTAATGTTGATGAATGAGTTAATAAACCAATGATGATAGCCCAGTGTCTGGCACATCACAGATGATCAATAAATACTGGTTGAAATGAAATTGAATTGAAAGCGCAGGTCACAGAAACAAGGGCAGAATTTCAAGGAGAGGTTTGTAAACACTGTCAAAAGATACCAAAAGATCAAGGAGAGTGAGCACTGGGGGGAAAAAAAGAAAAATAAAATACTGAATTTGACAAAATAGAAGTTAATGTTAAATCCTAGAATTAATAGCAATTGACAAAATGCTCATCACAAAACCAACAAGTGAAGATTAGTAATTACCCTGAGAGTGTTTATGGTACCTCTTTAAATCCAGTTACTGGGTAAGTTCCTTTGAACTGCAGGTTAATTATGCTACATCCTTCACTACCTAGCCAGTTAAAGCCTGCACATTGGCTATCAACATTTAAAGATCTCCCACTCACACTTGAATTTTAGCTTTAACCAAACAATTGCCATTTCTATGAAAAGATGGGACTAAGGTGTTATACCCCTTTCTCCCTCCATTCATTCACCAAACAAGTATTCATTGTGTTACATACCATGCTGAGTAGAGTCCATTCTTCAGCTAATGGTGCAACTTTCTATTTGTAGAGCTTGTTTGTACTTGTGGCTCCATTTTTGAAATCTTAAATCCTAGACTGGCCTGGATTTCCAGGGCAGCTTAACTCCTGGGAAATTCCTCTTAGGAAACATTTAGAACTCTTCCTGCTATTTGCTGCTTCCAGAAATAGCACTAGCATGGGGATCCAGGGAATCCCCCTGGAGTAGAAATGCTGCCAGAGTATGTCCTGGGGAGCCGTGGTTTACAACCTGTGGTCAAATCAGTTGAGGACTTCTTTACTGCAGGATATGCCAGTCTTTTTGTAAGGGTGGAGAGCTCACTAGGTGCACACTGCACGGGTAGAGAAAGAATCCTCACATAGAGATTAAGATATAAAGAAGTAAAACGTTTATTTTACTTTCTTGAGAAAGAAAGAATGGGAGAGAAAGAGAAAAGGGAAATGGTACCATACTGAAAGTAGGGAGGGGTGTCAGCAGCTGAGGAAAAGTGGCTCAGGCTTTTATAGGGTAAAATGGCTTTTTTTTTTCTTTGCTGCAGACTGATAACAGGAGGCAGCAGGGTACCCTTTCTTCCTTTTTTTTTCTGTTCTGGAGACTCTCTCATCTCTGGAATGTAGTCAGGCTGGTCTGATGAACATAAAGGAGAATTTACACTTTTCTTTTGTCTGCTCACCTCCTTTTAGTTGCGGTGTAAACACTCTCAGCAGGTAATTAGTTAAGCTTAAAAGACAGGTAATTACACTGCTGGTGGGACTGCAAACTAGTACAACCTCTATGGAAAGTAATATGGAGATATCGCAAAGAACTAAAAATAGAAATACCATTTGATCCAGCAATCCCACTACTAGGCATCTACCCAAAGGAAAAAAAGTCATTTTATAATAAAGACATCTGTACTCGAATGTTTATGGCAGCACAATTCACAACTGCTAAGATGTGGAAACAACCCAAGTGCTCATCAATACATGAGTGGATTAATAAAATGTGGCATATGTATTCCATGGAGTTCTACTCAACCATAAAAAATAATGGTGAACTAGGACCTCTTGTATTATCCTGGATACAGCTAGAGCCCATTCTCCAAAGTGAAGTATCACAAGAATGGAAAAACAAGAACCACATGTACTCACCATCATGTTGGTACTAACTGATCAACACTTAATTGCACACATGGAAGCAATATTCATTGGGTGCTGGGCAGGCGGGAGGGGGGGTGAAGAGGATGGGTAAATTCATAACTAGTGGGTATGGTATGCACTGTCTGGGGGATGGGCACCCTTGTAGCTCTGGCATGGGCAATGCAAAGGCAATATATGTAACCAAAATGTTTGTACCCCCATAATATTCTGATATTTAAAAAATAAGAAAAAAGAAAAGGAAAAGAGAAAAGACAGGTAATTAATCTTGAAAACAGCAATAGAGAGAAGTTAAGGTAAGGTCCCCTTCGGTCAATTTTGTAGACAGCGAGTTACATAGTTATTTTCTCTGTTAGATAATTCATTAGCAAAGCCATCCTTTCACTTTTATCTGCAAAGATTCATGGGGGTAGGGATGGAGGCTTGGGTAACATGGTACAAACTGTTTTCCAAACTCAACTTAACTTTTTTTCTTGGGTTCATTTTATAGGATATTGGGAAATATTGCCACAGATTATGTTCATTCATTTACTCAACAAAAGTTTCTGCATGCCAATTATGTGCCTGGCAGTGTGCTGAGAACTGTGGTAAAAAGGTGACTAACCAGACATACAGGCCTGTCCTTATGAAGACTTGGGGGGAGACAGACATGAGTCAAATGCACCAAACTGTAAGACAAATAACCACAACAAAGGTAAAACTGCAATTGTGAAGGTGCACTGAAGAAGAGGCCAAATGAGAGCCTATAATAGGGGGCTTCAGTCTGGTCAGAGAAAGCTGCCCTGAGGAGGTGAACTGGAGCTGATCTGAAGCATGAGTAGGAGTTCACGTGTGGAAGACGGTGGAGAAGAGCACTTGCTCCATGGGAGGGAGTTCAGTGTGATAGAAAGAAAAGCCAGTGGAAGGGTGGGGAACAAGATGATGGTAAGAATGGTAGGAAAGGCCATGCCATATAGGGCCTTATAGGCCATGTTGGGAATTTCTGTCTTTATCTGAGGAGCAATGTAGCCATCAGATTTGTGTTTTGGAAAGATCATTCAAACTGCAGAGTGGAGAACTGATTGGAGGTGGAGCACAGTGAATCTAGGTAAGCTGTTTAGAGCACCATTAAAGTGGTTCAGGATGATGGTAACTTCTTGGCCCACAATGATGGTGGTGGAAGAAATGCTGAAAATAATTAATTTTCATGTGTCAAGATCAAGTCTCTCTTCTTTTATAAAGCAGCTGAACTCACCCAGAGCTGGCTTTGTAGTAACTTATAGATACCTGTCTACTTCACCAAAAATCTCCCCTTCATACCTGAAGGATTGGGGGTGAGGTAATGAAGGGAGTGGTATGCTCTCACCTCAATTTATTCAAACAAAGCATTGTGTAGAAATGCTTTGAATGAATTGTTTTGGAAGGCTGGATTTCCTAAAAGCTGGTCTCCCCTAGCTAATAGTGGGCTCACAGAGATAACTTGTGAGATCTCGGAAGTTGATTGCATTTGTGTAACAGACTGTGCTAAACACCCCAGAAAGTATCTGCTGCATCTGCCACTTTTGGTCCAGTTGAAGCATAGTTGGTGACAGAAGCACTCATATTCCATCAACTCCATAACGATATCAGCTTTTATAGGTGGTGAAATGTGAGATGTGGGAGACAGGAAGACTACATAGAATATACCCTCACGAGCTCTTTAAATTGGAATTTCCAACAGACACTAGGAATAGCAAGAGGATTTTGCCTAATACCCAACAAAGAGCCACAAATCAGCCTTTTCCTGTCTCTGACTTTAGAAGCTTTGCCCAATAAGTGAGAGTCCCTGAATCCCCATCTCCTTTGCAAGACACCTACGTTTTGCCTTTAAACTGCCTACAATCAAATGAAATATTAATACTCTCTTGTGGTTGCTATAAACTATTGAGGTTAAAGCAGCATTCTTAAAGCAGGCAAATATTAACATAGTCACTATATATTTCCCCATTACATTTAGTGACCTGTGGAATTGTCTGAACCACTTGTTGGCAAATGTTCCCTGTGAAAGTACTGTGCCTGTTCACAGCAAAGGGGAGAATGGCAACCAGTAGTGTCACCCATAATATGTAAGGATGACTTAAAATCAAATGGTTTGCTGGTTGAGGGGGGGACCCTCCATGATATTATTCTTCTTAAACATTTACAAAATATATTCGATCTCTAAGCCTCAGTTTCTTTATCTGAAAAAAGGGGGATTATAAGCCTACCTATCTCCTGGCATTGTTGTGAGGGTAAAGTTAATGTGAGGAAAGTTTTAGCAGAGTGCCTGACATGTGTAGTATGTGCTCACTAAAGGCTGGCTTTTATTTTTATTATCTATTGGTGAATAAATCATGTAATAGGATTTATTTGTTCACATCTCTACTTGTGGGAAGGAGAGGCTGCTGCTGAAGAGCCATGTCATTTCTAACAACCTGGTCACAAGGGATACAGTGGAAAGTGTCCCATGGTGGCGGTCTGTGGACCTGAATTCTGTTCCATGCCTTGCAAATTATGTGCCAAGTTTGGAAAAGTCACAGAACATAGAATGACAAGAATTTATGGGGGTAGATTCTGTCTATAGAACTTAGGACTTCAGAATGGTGCTACTGCTCCTTTCCTGTTGATTCTATTGCCTCCTTTAAAAACAAAGCAAACAAATAAATATCGCCACCACCAATAACTATAATTAGCCTCTCTCTTAGTTTCCTAATCTGCAATTATGTTAATCATATTAACGCCTATGATTATGAGATCCAAATTAAATAATGTAAGTGAAATCATGAAATGACATGTTTTAGTTGAATCCTACTAAGTACCATGAGCTTTACATGCATTGTGCCACGCAATTCACCCAGTGGATAGTTGTAGAAGAAACTGCTAGTTGGGCCCAATGTCTGCTCTCTCCCACTTCTCCTTAGAAATAAGACCTCTCTCCTTTTCAGCTGTGCTAAAATAAATTGAAAATACACCTCCCAAGCCTCTCTTGCAGCTAAATGTGACCAGTATCTCCATCTTGGCTTATGAGATATAAGTGGAATGCTGCTGTTCTTCTCTTTTTCCCTGTTGGCTGACTGGAATGCTTATAATGGTTGGAACTTGAGAAGCCATATCAGAAGCATAAGAATTGCAGAGCAACAAAAGAGAAGAAAACGATCCATTCTTTGAAAGTTTTCTGAATGATTTAAAGGAAGTTAGAGATAGCCCTTTACCTTTAAATATTTTAGCATATGTCTCTGAGATCAAAGGCATTTTCTTAATAATCATAGTATAATGATCAAAATCAGGAACTATAACATTAACACATTACTATTAACTAATTCACAATACATACTCAAATTTCATTAATTATCCCAGTATAGGTTGAGCATCCCTGATTCAAAAATACGAAATTCAAAGTGCTCCAAAATCCTAAACTCTTTGAGTCCCAACATGATGCTACAAATGGAAAATCCCATACTTAAGTACTTAACACAAACTTTGTTTCATGCACAAAATTACTTAAAATATTCTATAAAATTACCTTTAGGCTATAAGGTATATATAAAATACAAATGAATTTTGTGTTTACATCTGGGTCCCATGCCCAAGATATCCCATTATGTATATACAAATATTCCAAAATCTGAAAAAAATCCAAAATCCAAAACACTTCTGGTCCCAATTATTTCAGATAAGAGATGGTCAACCTGTTTTGTCCTTTATAGCTTCTTTCCCCATCTAGGATATAATGTAGCATAATGCATTGATTTTATTGACATGTCTCTTTAGTTTCTTTTACTTTGGAAGAAATTCAACATTTATGATTAAAAACTTCTTAGCAAACTAGGAATAAAGTGAATTTCCTTAATATAAGGTAATAAAAAACACAAAATAAACATTATTTTATTTTATTTTTTGAGACAGAATCTGGTTCTGTTGCCCGGGCTAGAGTGCCGGCTAGCTCACATCAACCTCAAACTCCTGTGCTCAAGCAATCCTCCTGCCTCAGCCTCCCTAGTAGCTAGGGACTACTAGTAGCATGAGCCACCGTGCCCGGCCATAGACATCATTTTAAATAGAGAGGCCGGGCGCAGTGGCTCACGCCTGTAATCCTAGCACTCTGAGAGGCAGAGGCGGGTGGATCGTTTGAGCTCAGGAGTTCGAGACCAGCCTGAGCAAGAGAACCTGTCTCTACTAAAAAAAAAAAAAAAATAGAAAGAAATTAGCTGGACAACTAAAAATATATAGAAAAAACTAGCCGGGCATGGTGGCGCATGCCTGTAGTCCCAGCTACTCGAGAGCCTGAGACAAGGGGATCGCTTGAGCCCAGGAGTTTGAGGTTGCCGTGGCACTCTAGCCTGGGCAAGGGAGTGAGACTCTGTCTCAAAAATAAATAAATAAATAAATGGAGAAACATTAAAAGCATTCCCTTTAAAATTAAGCATAGGCCTGGCACATTGGCTCACGCCTGTAATCCCAACACTTTGTGAGGCCAAGGCAGGAGGATATCCTGAGACCAGAAGTTCAAGGTTACTATTATCTGGCCACTGCATTCCAGCCTGAGCTGCCGAGTGAGACCTCGTCTGTAAAAAAAAATTAAAAATTAAAAATAAACTGAATTAATAATATAACAGTGCTCATTACCATTCTTTCTATTTAACATTATATCAAAGATTGTAATTAGCACAATAAGACAAGGAAAAAAATCATATGGCTTGGAAAGGAAGAAATACTCTTATTATTTATAGATGATATTATTATTCACATAGAAATCTAAAAGGGATCTATACATCAAATCAGTATAAATAATAGGAAAATTTATCAAGTGGCTACATTTTGAATCAGTGACAACAGACAAATAAAAAGCATAACTGAAGAAAAAAGACACTATTAACAACAGTATCAAACCATAATAAAAGACATGCAAGAATACTGATAAAAGTATAAAAATTTTGCTGAAGGAAATTAAATAAGACAAATAAAAACATATTGCTATTCACTGAGAGGAAGACCTTTTATAAGGAAAAAGACTTTTTAAAATAATACTTTTTAAAAAGGATGGCTTTTTTATAATTTATAAGAAAGAATAAAAGTTTAATAAAGGCAAATACTGGTGGCAGGGTTGGAGGAAGTGATGAGGATTCCTTAGACAAGATACAAAAAATGCTCACCATAAAAGGTTGATACATTCAATTTTATTTAGATTAAGAACTTTTGTATATTAAAAATCAGCTTAAATTATTTGAAAAGATACGCCACAACTAGAAAAAGATATTTGCCATACATATATCCTACAAAGAAATAGAATCAAGAATATATGGAGGGGGGCATGGGCAATATACGTAACCGTGATATTTGTACCCCCATAATATGCTGAAAAAAAACCCTTTATAAAATGAAAAAAAAAAGAATATATGGAGAACTCTTACATATATAAAAAAGATATGACTTAATAGATGAGCGAGAGACATGAATAGTTCATAGATGAAGAAACATATGTGGCCAGTAAACTTATAAAGAGATAAGCAAATTTACAAGTAATCACAGAAATAAAATATCAAAACCATAGTGAGATTCTGTATTTATACCATTTCTTTGGTTAAAAAAATGTATAAAATGCCAGTGACATGGATCAATAAGATCTCTTATACTTTGCTGGTGAAATTGTAAATTGCTAAAAACCACTTTAGAAAACAATTTGACATTATCTTGTTAAACTGAACGTTCAACATAACCTTTAATCCAGTAATTCCACTCCTAGGTATCCCTCACCCTCTACCTCTCCATCCTATGCCAGACAAATTTTTCCATGTGTGCCTCAGGACACATGAATAAGAATCTTCATAGTAGCACTGTTCATAATAGCACAACAAGTAGAAATTATTTATGTGCCTATCAAAGAAAGAATATATATATAAATGATGGTCTATTCAATATAATGGAGATTTTACAGCAATGGAAATAAACTATGTATAAGCTATGTATGATACATGAAAGAATCACAGTAATACACAGTAATATGCTGAATGAAAAATGTAAATCTCAGAAGATTACACGTACATAAAACATAGTATGTTATTCAAATATGTTCATATAATGTTAAAAACAAGTGAAACCAAAATGATATACTTTTAAGGTATGTGTGTGCATATGTGTGTAGGCACACACACACATATATATTCTTTAAAATTCCTTTAAAAAATTTCTTAAAGTCTTTAAAAAAGGAAGGATTGCTAAATATTAGATTCAGGATATCTACAATGGTGGGCAGTGTACAAGACAGAGGAGCAGCATTTAGGTAGAGGTAAATTATTGGTAATTTTCTATTTCTTTGAGTGCTGGATTGAGTGCTAGGTTCATGGGTATTCACTATGTCGTTAATAAATAATGAAAAGTTGAAAGGCCCAAAGACAGACCATTGATGAGTGTGTATCATGAACTAAGGATTATAATTAAGCTAATTCTATGTACCCAAGTTCAAAGAGAAAATATATTAGTGATAACAAACATTTATATAGTGCTTACCAGTACCTGAAACTATTCTAAGCTTGTTCTATTTTTTATTTTATTTTATTTTTTTTCTCTTTTTAAAAAGGTGCCTTCTGGCAGAGCATGGCCTCGTTGTATGTTTTAACACATTCAATTCGTCCAGTGAAAATATTCTATGATTATTTCCATTTTATAGAATAGAAAACCAAAGTCCCACAGAGGTTAAGAGGAACTCCTCCAAGTCCCAGAGCAGAGCTGGGTTTTATCAAGGCTGGCTGGTTCCAGAGCATGTACCTTTTTTCACTACCCTACAAGGTGTCCATGTAAATGAAAGAGATAATTATATTAGGACTGAGTCATGTAGAAGTTAGAGTGCTTTCTATAATATTAGAGGAACTATATGCGCAGCTTTGTAAGTATACTAATAACCACTGAATTGTATACTTTAAATGGGTGAACTTTATGGTATATAAATTATATCTTAATAAAGCTGTTTTAGAAAAACCCACCAATAAATAAATGACTTTATAATGCAAACTGGGTCCTAAATGATTATTTGCTATTTTAGGGATTTAATATATATTTACAGGTAAAATACACACTTTTTATTTAAGCCAAACCAAATAAACCTCACTGTCAAGAGACCACTCACTTTATGAGGGAAGATGAAATAGAAAATTTTCTCTTTTTTTTTTTTGCAAGTACTAGGATCAGCAGAGAAGCCAGAAACTTTTAATCTACTATTATGGGTGGGAAAATTTTTCAATTCCAAGATTTAGCCTTTTTGCATCTGCCAGGAAACCAAATGACTCTCAGCTCCCAAGATAAATTTCATATTGCAATCATAATTGTCTGCATGTGTACTGAGGATACACAAACAATAAAACCTAGGAAAGAAGAGGGTGGAAAGAGGATATCTGATTGAGACATAATGATATTTCTTTAATTGCACAGTTTTCTTCCATGTGTATAACTTCTGCTTTTTCCTTTTAAACCTAAAACTGATTTTAAAGGAGATGGGAAAAAGCACCTCATATATTAATAGAAAGTTAGTCGTGGGCTGTGTCTTCAGGGCCTTCAAGTTGTACAGCTCCAAGGTGCCAACACTGATGCCAAAAGGGCCTATGGAAGCTTTTTCTCAACACTATTACTTGGTTTATAGCAGGGCACTCAACATACTGCCATGATGCTCAGAGAATGTTGGTAGCTTAACTGTTTTCATGACCACTGAAAGATCCTCCTCACCCAGGTCGGCTGTCCTCACAAATGTGACCATTGAACACAAGAAGACTAGATGAAAACGTGGATTATACCTCAACAACTCCATCATCTACACCAAAAGAAAGGTTAAAAGTCTTGGCCCTCTAAACAATGGGTCAGTTTTATCCACTTTTACACATGTGCCCTCTCTAAAGCACATTTATACACAGGCTGATAAAACCTAAGCAACTTCATTCTTTAAAGAACACAAAAGGAAAACAAAATTAATAATTATTTTAACCACAGCATAGATCCAACATATTGTCATCATTCAGTTCTGTCATGGACACACACATATCACAGGATACATTTTGGCTCTGTTCCTGGCAATGGAATCTAAGCCTTTCCAATCTAACCATTAAACTTACTAGTCTTCTTGGCTTCAGCTAGGCTACATTCCCTCTAAGCAAGCCTTCCTATTACAGCCAGCTGTGGGCAGTAGCTTCCACCAAGCACCCTGGTATTTCAAGTGGCAAGACACTAAGCCTGGCATGCCTCAAGTATTGCCACTTGTACTGGTACCCGTTCAGCTCCCTGAATTCTTTCCCGCAATCTCTATCATGAGGTTTGAGAAACTATACTGATTTGGTCTTATCTTTGATCAGTGAGTCACCTAAGCAGATCAATTTAGGCCAAAAATAGTCACTCTGGAGCCTGGTTTATCTGAATTGGCTACTGCATTGAGTAAGATAATCAGATAATGGCTTAACTTCAATTTCCCTTTGTGTTGTATTAGTATAACTTTGAAAAAGATTAAAAACCCGTATGTAAAGCTTTTTCTTTATTTTGTGCTTTTACAAAATGTGTTTGTGTGTTTTTATCCCCAACATCCAGATTTTTATCTTTAAATACCATTTCCCACTAAAAGGAATCAGAATTCTGTGGAGAAAAGGCTGATTCTATGTCTGGAAATACACCAGGTAAGTCTGGAACAAAATAATGCAAAGGGGAGAGTGGGAAGAAGGACATGTATGGAACAAGACTGACATATCTAATTGTTGAA
This sequence comes from Cheirogaleus medius, assembly GCA_008086735.1. NCBI lineage: Eukaryota > Metazoa > Chordata > Mammalia > Primates > Cheirogaleidae > Cheirogaleus > Cheirogaleus medius. Next base: position 18,286,685 of record VBSM01000729.1, on the reverse strand, counting down.
ATAGGGTGTTTGGTACATGGGAGCTCTTTATAATATTCTATTTTTGTATATTTTTAACTTTTTCCATAAAACAGTTTAAGGAAACTAAAAATAGTTCTTTTTTAATTGAAAGAGTAATAGCATGCACATGGCAAAACAAAAGCTTTCTTTTAAGCATGCATACAAAGAAAAGTTAAGTCTCTCTCCCACTCCAGACCCTCGGCCTCCCTCCTCAGGACAATCCTAGTAACGATTTTCATGTTACACTCAAGGAGTCTGCATGAAAATATAAAAAATATGTATGTACATACACATAAATACATACATATAATTTTAAAAACCACAAATGGTAGCATATTATTTATATACACTATTCTATGCCTTAAGTTTTATTTTAGTAGCCCATTTTAATACAATGAGTATGTCTACACACATTAAAATATTGTGGATTTTTATGCTTTACATATTGGGCTTCTTTCAAGTTTCTTTGATCTAATCAAGAAATAAAAGGCTCTTAACTTTAAATTCCTCAGAATTATTTACAAAAAGGACAACTCAGGCAGAGCTGAACAGGTTGCAGTCCCTAATCTTGTCTTCAAGTTTAGATCTGGCATGGTGGCTCATGCCTGTAATCCTAGCACTCTGGGAGGCCGAGGCAGGAGGATTGCTTGAGCTCAGGAGTTTGAATCCAGCCTGAGCGAGAGGGAGACCCCATCTCTACTAAAAATAGAAAAAATTAGCTGTGCATGGTGGCACATGCCTACAGTCCTAGTTACTTAGGAGACTGAGGCAAGAAAATAGCTTGAGTCCAGGAGTTTGAGGTTGTTGTGAGCTAGGCTGATACCACGGCACTCTAGCCTGGGCAACAGAGTAAGACTCTGTCTCAAAAAATAAAAAAGAGAAATGTGGTTGAGGGCAAGATCAATGCAAGAATCCTCATAAACTCTGCCCCTGCCCAGGCTGGGATACTGAAGAAAGCATAACCTCTGATCAACTCAGCACTACCACCCTTCACAAGACGGTGGATGCCAGAGCATAGGCTGTACTAGTCTAAAGTCGGTATCACCAGCACCTCTCAGAGGTGCTATACCATGGAAAGAATTAAAGTTGAGTTTCGAAGCGAATAATGATTGAAGGATCCAAACGAGGTGAACTGACAGAGGCAACAAGGCGGCTATACTACAGGTTCTAATATAGAATACCTGGGACGTCAGAGGGTACAACAAGCCACACACACAAAAAGTGACATATCTGCATGGAGCGTAAACTTCACTTGATTATTTTCAGAGTAGAAGCATTACATATAAAAATAAACACAGCTATATCACTCGACAACAGAATAAAAAAATCAACCTGACTCGCAACACTAAACAGGCCGCCCTAAGACACGTCCGCAGCGCCTGGACAGTTCCGGCCACGCCCGCGGGCCGCAAGGCTGGGAGCGTCGGTCACTCCCCTCGGTTACCCGGGGTCCTTGGGCGGGAACGGAAGCGCCCGGGAGAGCCAGACTCCCTCGCAAGGGCTGCGTCTTCGCAGCGCTGCTTCCTAGCACTCGGGTCCACCGCCCCAAAGAGTCAGAGTAACCCAGGGCTTTGTGAACCGTGAACTCCCGACCCCCGGCCCCAGTGACCGCGGGTGGCGTTTTCTCTGGCACAGGGGGTGGGGCTCTTTCAGGGTGTGCACGCAGCGGCCAGAGGTACTAAGATGGTGTCTGCTGGACGCCCCGGGACGGCTTCCTGAGGAATTCGACGGACCGACAGCCGAGGGCTAGCCCAGCCCTTTGTCCGGCACTGGTGGGACGGTGCGCAGACCAGAAGTTTCCAGCTCCAAGATCTGAAGCACAGCCAAGTACGCCACGGGACCAAACAAATGGAAGGGAGAAAGCCTAAAGCGCAGGGAGGCGGAGCTGGCTTACGGTCACCCTCTCGCGACATCTAAGTGTCGTCGCAAAGCAAGCGCGTGTTCTACTCTTTCACCTTCAGGCAGCCTCCTCAGTATGTGGGAAGAGAATGATGGACAGTTATCTCAGCCTATCAACTTCCTTGTCAACACCCAATCAGATTCAAACTTCTTTTAGCCGCCGCAGGAGTTGGGGGAACGGGGTCGAAAGAGGGAGCACTACCTCTCTCGCGATATCGCGGTGAGCCGGCCTCTGAGGAAAAAACGCCAGAACGGATGGCCCAACTTCCCAAATAGTGGGTTAAAGGACGGGGTCACAAACCAATGAAAGGGATGCGGAGGTGGGATCGCTGCTTTCACCGCGCAAGAAGTACCGTTACAGGGCAGACTTTTTGTCCAATCAACGCCTCCAGACCTTGGGTCAGGTGACCGTAGAGTGCGAGGGGCGGAGCTACAGCCTGGCGCGAGAAACCGTTAAGATAGACAACGAATGTAACCAATAAGGTACTCTGACTAGGGCTTTGGGAGCCCAATAACAGTGGTTGGGCGGGCGCCTTCCCGGAGCGCGGGGAGCTGTAAAGACAGACAAATGGTTTTCCCAATAAGACTGTAGAAGAGAGAGCTAATAGACCAATGAGGAGTGCGGGGCGGGATCCTTTGCCGCGGCGGAGTCCAAGATGGCGGCGTGCGGTTCCGCTGTGTGAAACGAGCGCGGGGCGGCGGGTTAATCTGCTCCGCGGAGACGACCTCCGACGACCCGCAACAATGAAGGGAAAAGAGCGCTCGCCAGTGAAGGCCAAACGTTCCCGTGGTGGTGAGGACTCGATTTCCCGAGGGGAGCGGAGCAAGAAGTTAGGGGGCTCTGGTGGCAGCAATGGGAGCAGCAGCGGAAAGACCGACAGCGGCGGCGGGTCGCGGCGGAGTCTTCATCTGGACAAGTCCAGCAGCCGAGGTGGCAGCCGCGAGTATGACACTGGTGGGGGCAGCTCCAGTAGCCGCTTGCATAGTTACAGCTCCCCAAGCACCAAAAATTCCTCGGGCGGGGGCGAGTCGCGCAGCAGCTCCCGGGGTGGAGGCGGGGAGTCACGTTCCTCTGGGGCCGCCTCCTCAGCTCCTGGCGGCGGGGATGGCGGGGAATATAAGACTCTGAAGATAAGCGAGTTGGGTTCCCAGCTAAGTGACGAGGCGGTGGAGGACGGACTGTTTCACGAGTTCAAACGCTTCGGTGATGTGAGTGTCAAAATAAGCCATCTCTCGGGTTCTGGCAGCGGGGATGAGCGGGTAGCTTTTGTGAACTTCCGGCGGCCAGAGGACGCGCGGGCGGCCAAGCATGCCAGAGGCCGCCTGGTGCTCTATGACCGGCCTCTGAAGATAGAAGCTGTGTATGTGAGCCGGCGTCGCAGCCGCTCCCCTTTAGACAAAGATTCTTATCCTCCGTCAGGCAGCGTGGTCGGTGCCTCAGTAGGTGGTCACCGGCACCCTCCTGGTGGTGGTGGAGGCCAGAGATCACTTTCCCCTGGTGGCGCTGCCTTGGGATACAGAGACTACCGGTTGCAGCAGTTGGCTCTTGGCCGCCTTCCCCCCCCTCCTCCGCCACCATTGCCCCGAGAGCTAGAGAGAGAACGAGATTACCCGTTCTATGAGAGAGTGTGCCCAGCATACAGTCTTGAGCCAAGGGTGGGAGCTGGGGCAGGTGCTGCTCCTTTTAGAGAAGTGGATGAGATTTCACCCGAAGATGATCAGCGAGCTAACAGGACGCTTTTCTTGGGCAACCTAGACATCACTGTGACAGAAAGTGATCTACGAAGGGCTTTTGATCGCTTTGGAGTCATCACAGAAGTAGACATCAAGAGGCCTACTCGCGGCCAGACCAGTACTTATGGCTTTCTCAAGTTTGAGAACTTAGATATGTCTCACCGGGCCAAACTAGCCATGTCTGGCAAAATTATAATTCGGAATCCTATCAAAATTGGCTATGGTAAAGCTACACCCACCACCCGCCTCTGGGTAGGTGGCCTAGGACCTTGGGTGCCTCTTGCTGCCCTGGCACGAGAGTTTGACCGATTTGGCACCATACGCACCATCGACTACCGAAAAGGTGATAGCTGGGCATATATCCAGTATGAAAGCCTGGATGCAGCTCATGCTGCCTGGACCCATATGAGGGGCTTCCCACTTGGTGGTCCAGATCGACGCCTTAGAGTAGATTTTGCAGATACAGAACATCGTTATCAGCAGCAATATCTGCAGCCTCTGCCTTTGACTCATTATGAACTGGTGACAGATGCTTTTGGACATAGGGCACCAGACCCTTTGAGGGGTGCGCGGGATAGGACACCACCTTTACTATACAGAGATCGTGATAGGGACCTTTATCCGGACTCTGATTGGGTGCCGCCCCCACCCCCAGTCCGAGAACGCAGCACTCGGACTGCAGCTACTGCTGTGCCTGCTTATGAGCCACTGGATAGCCTGGATCGCAGGCGGGATGGCTGGTCCTTGGACCGGGACAGAGGTGATCGAGATCTTCCCAGCAGCAGGGACCAGCCTAGGAAGCGAAGGCTGCCTGAGGAGAGTGGAGGACGACATCTGGATAGGTCCCCTGAAAGCGACCGCCCACGAAAACGTCACTGTGCTCCTTCTCCTGACCGCAGTCCAGAATTGAGCAGTAGCAGGGATCGTTACAACAGCGACAACGATCGATCTTCGCGTCTTCTTCTCTTGGAAAGGCCCTCTCCAATCAGAGACCGGCGAGGTAGTTTGGAGAAGAGCCAGGGTGACAAGCGAGACCGTAAAAACTCTGCATCAGCTGAGCGGGATAGGAAGCACAGGACAACTGCTCCCACTGAGGGAAAAAGCCCTCTGAAAAAAGAAGACCGATCTGATGGGAGTGCACCTAGCACCAGCACTGCTTCATCTAAGCTGAAGTCCCCTTCCCAGAAGCAGGATGGGGGAACAGCCCCAGCAGCAACAGCGTCTCCCAAACTCTGTTTGGCCTGGCAAGGCATGCTTCTACTGAAGAACAGCAACTTTCCTTCTAATATGCATCTGTTGCAGGGTGACCTCCAAGTGGCTAGTAGTCTTCTTGTAGAGGGCTCAACTGGAGGCAAAGTGGCCCAGCTCAAGATCACTCAGCGTCTTCGTCTGGACCAGCCCAAGTTGGATGAAGTAACTCGACGCATCAAAGTGGCAGGGCCCAATGGTTATGCCATTCTTCTTGCTGTGCCTGGAAGTTCTGACAGCCGGTCCTCTTCCTCGGCTACATCAGACACTGCCACCTCTACTCAGAGGCCGCTTAGGAACCTTGTGTCCTATTTAAAGCAAAAGCAGGCAGCCGGGGTGATCAGCCTACCTGTGGGGGGCAACAAAGACAAGGAAAACACCGGTGTCCTTCATGCCTTCCCACCCTGTGAGTTCTCCCAGCAGTTCCTGGATTCCCCTGCCAAGGCACTGGCCAAATCTGAAGAAGATTACCTGGTCATGATCATTGTCCGTGGTGCGTCCTAAAGTCCATGTGTAACTTGTATTTACTACTTTGACATGGTTCCTGTTTTGTGATATGTAATGGGATACAGCATCAGATGAAATTTTCTTTTTAATTAGTTGTTTAGTGGTAGCTTTTTCTTTTTTATATTTTTGTAAACCTCTTTAAATAGCAGTCAGGACAGTTTAGCTATTAAGTGAAAGGGATGCCCCGCAGGCAGATGGATTTGCTTTAATTAGGAGTTCCCACCCTCATCAGTAACTTTTTTCCTCTTTTTCTTCAGTTTTTTTTTTTAGCCTGAGCTTCAAAAAAAATCCTCAAAGTTACAAAACTAAAATTTTGAAGTCAGAATTTGGAGAAAAGAGTCCAGTGTGTAAAAATGGTGATGTCCACCTAAAAATGGCTTAATTGGTGTGTAGGTAAATAATTCTTGTACCAGAAATGTTATTTGTGTGACTAAAATTTGATCAGGGATCTCAAAAGTATATGCTGGTAAATTGTATAGCAGTGTAATTATTTTAATCAGGTATTTGAGTATTTCTTTAGGATACAGTTTATTCCCAGAGAGTTTGCTTCAACATGCATTTTTTTTATCATTAGTTCTTGAGTTCTGTATCCCATATATGCACTTTTGGTTTGTAGCTGTAACTGTTCAGTAAAAATTGAGGACTGTGTTACAAACCATATGTCTTATGCTTACACTAGTATGCAAGAAGTGAGTAGGTGCTTTTAAAATCAGAATTCTTTGGTCAGTTATTGGTGCGTGGTGGTGTTTTTACTGACTTTTTCAGAGAGGTGTAGCAGATACAGTTCTCATTTAATTGTGAATATTTCAAAGCTAAGTGTTCATCAAAGATGAGTTTTTGTATCCATTCAAATTTCTGGTTTCAATAATAGAAAGAAGAGTTGTCTGCAGGCTCATAAGTCATCTTTTGTTTCAGTGGGCATTAATCAGCCATATCTGGATTGCAGAATTTTTTTTAAAGTCATCATAAAATGCCTTTGATATGCTCCTTTAAAATTTTGCTTGTATTTTTATATCTAAACAGTAATGGTGATGTTACATTATTGAAAACGTTTTGAATTATCTTTGAAATTTCATGTTTAATATTTTCACTGGTGTCCAGTCACAGAGAATTGAAATGTCAGTGTAGGAAAACCCTTTTTTATTGTTTTGTTTTCCCAGACACCTGGAATTAATACAAGATTATTTAACCCACTCAATGTTTTTTTCCAAAGCTGACAATGATAATGACTTTTGGTTCTCAGCAGGGCTTCTGCAGCTTAATAGTGATGGATGATTTCTTGCTTTTTGTTTTTTCACCTACTCCTCCACCCCCACTCCTAGTTTGTCAGGTCTTTAGTAAGTATATTGTTCTCCCTTGGGCTTTTGTTTTTTGTTTCTGTTTTTGTTTTTTTTCCCCTCACACAGTTTGATCTCCCTTGATTTAAACGCTAAGGCCCTTGATATTTAATTATGATTAGAAACTTTAGGACCTTCTGGATCATGGTCATGTTTCTATTCTGTGAAAGTGACTTATTCAAAGCCTGGCAGAACCCAGCTGTTTTCTTTCTGTTATCAAAGCTGGTAGTTTTGAAATAGCACCAATAATAACCCAGAGAAATGTCATATAATTTTTATATTCCATATGACAGGTGTCTAATGCATGTCAGCACGAAAGCATCACTGCTGTGTCATCATCCCTTTGGGTTTTCACTGTGCATTTATAAGTTTGGAGGTATTTGTGGGATTTTTGTTTGTTTTTAAACTGGAAAAACTAGCTATTTTGAGAGAAGGAAGATACTAGCCTATGAGCACAAAGGTCATGGATGTGCCTGTAAGGGAAAATACCTGAAATCCTGCAATTAAGACTTGATGCTTTTGCTTTCAAAAAACAGTGCTTGGCATAGAGTAGACACCTGTTCAGAAACTAATGCAAGTGTAGAGTCTATGCATACATGGGCTCAAAGTACAATTTGTCACTAGATATATTTTTCCAGTTTAAATAATCTCACTAACCATTAACTTTTGAATATCTTTTGATAAGATGGTTGGACAAATGATTTTGCTCTTTTGGAGAGTAAAGTCCATGACATCTAATTTTATGATAATCCAAAATGTGTGTGGTTTTTCCCTTTTTTCTTTTCCTTTTTTTTAAGTTGGTGTGACAGCTTACTGAAGAGTACTGTGGTTTTTGCTCCATGTTTGTTTGAATCCTTATCTGACATTGCTGCATTTGTTAGATCTGGGCAATTTGTGCTTCAATGTTTTTGAAACAATGGCTTGTTACCATTTCTAAATGTATGTATTATAAAAAACTAATTATGTTTAGTTTGGTGCTTACCTACAGAGTGCCATGGTCCAGATGAATCTCTTATATGTGTTGCCCATTCTATTGTGCGGGTTCATAATATCCATGAAGTATCTACTTAAACCTTCAGAATTTAAGGTTTGAAAGCAAAAGTCGAAAACTGGTTCTAATTCTCATTAGCCAGAATCCCAGTATTGGGTGTTCTTTGTAACAACCAATTTTTTTTCTATCTTTTCTCTTTAATTATTTTAATGTAGTTGATTTTTCTGGAATATAGTTAAAATGAATGGAAAGAAAATTTCTTCAGTATATCATTTAATGACTTATTAAGTATTACTGGTAAAAACAAGATAATTAAGACTTTTAGATCACAGCTTTCAAAGTTTATGGAAAAGTAAGCAATCAGCACCTAGCCAATAAATAGTTCTACTTAATATTTTGGTATTATTTTGTTGATTGTAACTGGGATTCCTATAAAGAATTTTTCCACATGAAAATTTAAATTCCTGGTTTAAGATGTGTACTTTGACTCTCAACTGAGAGTGGATAGAGTTTTTCTTTAACGATTACATCTTAAAATGTCCTCTGGCTGGTATAAGCTTTTGTCACATTTTGAAGGTAAAATATACTCTGGCCTTTCTTGACTCACTTAGATCATTTAAGGTACAGTAGTGAAAGTCAGATGTTTGGTGGTTGCTTTCAGGGTCAGACATTGTTTAGGTTTATTTAAGAACTATATTATGAGCAGGTTTTCACTGATAATGCTTTTTTTTTTTTTAATTTAAGTCCACTTTGTTTAGACAGTGAAATTGCTCATTATGCAGGTACAGCTTCAACTGCAATTTGTGGTCCATATAAGAACCATTCACCAAAAACTCTGTGGTAACAGAATTAGGAAATCCTCTTGAGAAGAGGGCCTTAATGACCTTTTATGTGAAAAAAATTCCTAGAGAGAATTTCTGGACATTTTTTTTTTTCTGTCTCTGCCACAGTGTTTGGTTTTGAGATAGGAGTTAGGTATGAGAACAAGAAGAGATGAGAAGTGGAGCTGACCCTGTTATAGTGGTTATAGTGATGTCCCTACAGGGAGAAAATGGTTTCAGTTAACCACAGTGAAATGTTAAGCTTAATGAAGAGTTTTATATGAATGATCTAAATGGAGTTGAAAAGTGAGAGTCCTGAAATGTTCTTTGGCTGTTTAGCAATTTGTATGAGTGTTTTCTTAAAAAATAACGGCTACTGTTTTTGGTAACACAGATGAAGTTGGATTTTTAAACGACTTTGTATCTTGACTCCTTTCTACAATAATAGTCTGTGTTGCTCCATATAAATTACAGAATGACAATAGATGGGGTAAAAGTTTGACTAAACGTCACCTTTTTTGGTTTCACTTTTTAAGTTATATTTAGAATATATTGATAGATTATAAATTGATTGTGAACTTGCTTTTTCTGAATTTTTTTTGACATGTTTTACTCAGTTAAATGAGTATAAAGGTTATTTTCAGTCCTATAATCCTCAATTGCAGTCTTTAAGAAAACCCCACCCTATTGTTCTACTTGTTATTTGTCCATTCATATAGTAAATTCATTTGAAGGTTTGTGCCAGTGCGTATTATTGGTGCTTTTTGAAGTCGAGGTGGACTATTCAGGAAGGTCTTGTTAATGTTATGTTCATCTAAAATGGCATAGGGGAAATATATATATTTTTAATATTGTAAACATTTGTACTGAATAACCTTTTTTTCCCCCCCGCAAGCAAAACTGGTGAACAGCGGATGAAGATACGGAATTCAAAGCTATAATGGACCTTTTTGAAGAGAAGTTGTGGCTTATGTGGAGTTTACATGGGCTGCTGATGGAAGAAAGCTAATCTGTTTAGTATTTGTGCATTTTACTAAAATGGCAGCTTAAAGTTGTGTATCTGCTATTGTGATGCCAATGCCGGTGTTTTAAGTGGAAAAAAATGACCTCTTTGCTTTGTGCTGTGTACACAAGATTTCTGGAAAAGTAAAGAAAAACCCTTTTTATGGCTCACACAGCTTAAAAGTAGCTGTCACTCAAACATGCGCTCACAGTTGAGCTGCTTTTGTTTTATTCTAAATAAATTGTTTCTTTTGAGGAAAATGTTTTTCTGCCTGGAAGTGAATTGACGGCAAACCTTTGACCCCTTTGTTTGCAGCTGAGGGGGTACTTGCTGCTGCTCAGATCTTGTATGTCTTGAGCAAGAAGCAGGGAGACCATCATTTTCATTTTGACTATCAAGGTGTGTCAATTCTGAAGGATCACTAGTGTTACTGTGACCCCCTTTGTTTGCAGTGAAGGGGATCATTTGCTTCTCGGTCCTCAACGTGATGAGGAAATGGTGCTGTTTGCTGGCACGAAAGAAGCCGGGGCAAGCACCCTAAACCTCACCACAGTGCACGAGTCGGGGTCTTTGCTGGTTTGAAGAGCCGGAGTTGCTGAAATTTAAGTTTTGATTTATTTTGTTCACCCATCACGTTTGGCCTTAGTTTCATTTTTAATTTGAAGAAAAGTTTGAAATTGCTTTATCTTGCACTTAACATTTGCACCAAATTGCCAAAAGAAGGAGAAATGCTCCGTTTGCCTTTTAAATGTTAATGATGTTAATAAAGCCTTTCCTGACACATTTGAGGAGCTCCTCCATCTCCAGGGGCTTCTTACCAGAGTTATGCAGTGATGGGTTTAGTTCTGAATGGATGAAGAGTTCCTGAGAGCTAGCGTTTGTAATTAGAACCGTTATTGGTATCTGTGCCTTATTTGACCTGTGGTTCCACATGCCTTGGATGTGCATGCACCGTGACGGTTTCATAGGTACGAACGCACACTCAGGCCCAGTCACTTCGGTTGGTAGTACAGATTGTGAGGAAAAAAATGGAGGCATCCTTAAGGAGGAAAAGTATTTGCCTTTAGTTCCTGCATTATCCTGTACAGGGGCTCCTGAGCTTTGGAAGCCTGTTCCCAGTACAGGAGAACAACTCCCCTGTTTGCAGCAGGAGACTTCGGTGCACAGTGACAACGCTGGAGTTCAAGAGGAAACCAGCAATGCTGCACCATTGGCTTCAGACACCATTGTTGTTGTTTGCCAGTTTTAAACTTAACTAGTTGCAGACGAAGACCACCTTGAAATGCAGGCTTGTTGGGCTTGTTTTGAATTTTAACCTCGGATGGAAGAGCACTAGTGCTGTCTGGCTTCATGCGGGATGATGATTGCTAGGCAACAGGTGATTATCAACAAAGGATGCCACGGTTATACTCTGCAAGGTGGTGTTCCAGTGGCAAACAGCTGTATAAACTCTTGTAAACAGGTAAGAGGGTTTTTAGAGGTCAAAATGCTTTATAATTAATACGGTGAGGGCTTTTAATGTTTTGGGTCTGTTTCTCTAGATGGAAGTTTTTAGGCACTCTGCTGCCATTACTAGCTTCCATCCCACACCAAAGTGTTATATTTACAAAATTCTAGGCCATAACTTTTGTTCTACCTGATATTGTATTTTTAAATTTATTTTAACATTTGAAAAATTTCTTTTAATGGGGAGCCAAAGTTTTAAAATCTTGGTTATGGATTTGGGAACTACAGCCTTGATGTCCTTAAAATTTTGACATTTTCTATTAACCTTGTGTTTCGCCCTTAGTTGTGATTTAATGATGCAGAAGGATTTAATGCTGTAAAAAGCATTGCTCTTTACAAACACTGATTTCTAAACTCTATGAAAGCATTAAATTGTATAACAACAAAAGAAAGTATGCCATCAAATTGGGAATGATAGATATTTTAGCCAAAATGGTTCTGCAAAGAGATTATAAAATTGGGTAACTGCAGCTTTAGGGAATAGGCAGTATTGAGTCTGACTTTTCTTTGCTGTTAGCATTTTCATTGTCCATTTAGTTTTACCAGCCTTCTGAACCTTTTTCTTCTCACCGTTAATCAAGTATAAGACTTTGGTAACTTACCACAAGCACAACTTTTTCAGTATATAATACAACTTAGGTTTCCTTGCTCTATTGAAGTGAGATCAAAAATTGTGAATAGAATTTTTCTTTTTTGTCTCTTCCTGAAGACATTAAATATCTGGTGACTACAATAGCTGATCTGTACTGTACTAGCTACTTTTTCCACAGGTTTGATTGAGCTCCTTGTGTTGTTTATTTAGCTGGACAACTTATGTGCCCATACTTTGATATAGTAAAAGGGCAAAAGCAAAGTACAGTGGATTTTTTCAGGTTCTTAATGTGTTATAAGAGTTTAAAACAGATATGGTGATGAGGTGGCTGTCATCTAAGGCTTTTCTAAATGATCTTTCCCTTGCATTTCTTTAAGCATTTTGTATCTGTTGGAAATGTCAATTTTAGTGTCTTTTCTTTTTCTTGCTAGTCCACACCATAAGCCCATTAAATAGTTTTTCCAATTAGTAAGCAAATATTTTAAATTACTATGGATATTTAGGATGATTGCCTTACACTTTATACGAATTTCTATATGTTTGGTATCATTCTAAGGTCCCAGGCTTCATTTCTCTAGTAAGAACAAGAAAAATGTGTTGCAAACAGGTTATTTGTGTATTTGTATATCATACAAAGTGGGAAGGTAGTACACAGCATGACAGTTTTTTGAAATTACTTGTGAAATCATTTTATTTATTCCCAGCTGTACCGTGAAGGAAAAGTTAACTGGGTTAAGTGTTAGATCTAGAGTTCTGATTTTATAAATTGGAAATTACCCTTTTGAAGTATTTGTATGGTTTCCCATTGTCTTTCATATAATCTAAATTTAATATTCTTTAAGGGAAATAGTTCCAGGAACACCTCCTAACTGACTTGGGCTCATTTTGAAAAGTTTGGCTGTGCATATTAATATCGAAAATAGGGGTTACCTTGGCTTCAGTAAAACAACCCAGATTTTACAAATTGCCACTTCCATAGTTTAAGTCATGACTGTTTACAAGTTGTTTATCTGAAACAATAAATTTAGTACTTATGGCTTGTATAGCATCTGCTTTTCTTTTTGCAACAGTCTATCTGATTATGGCTTCTCTGACCATCACTTTCATCTCCCATTCCAACTTAGTCTCTTTGAGCTTCCCTCTTTAAAAGATTATTTCACTTAATAACTTGAATTATAATCTAGTTTTAAATTCTTGGCAGAGGAATTTATTGAATAACAAAATTTCTTCAATCCTCAGACAAGATTGATCTTAGCAACCAAGAAGAGATTTTAACCTTGAGGTAAAATTACTTAACATACTTCAACCCAAGTGACTAATATTCAGCTTTCAGTTGGGATTTGGCTATATGTTAGGAACTAAGATGCAGAGGATATAGAGAAAAGTATCAGATAGTCGCTATCCTCTTCAGCAACTTATACTCCAATTGGGGAAACCAGGTATAAACAGGTAAATAGTTAAATATCAGGGAAAAGACAATTATAGGAAAGTGTTACAGGCCAATATTTGATTAATTGCTAATGGATTTTTACAGGTTATATGGGTATGTGAATGAGTATATGTACAGGTTACTTCAACCTGGGTTGGTCAAGAAAGGCTTTACAAAAGACTTTCTTAGTTGGAGAAGGACATGGAATGGTGGAGGGAGGTCAGAATCAACATGTCAGACAGATAAGCATGAGAAAGAATATAGCAGCTTATTGATCTATGGAAAAGATATGCAGACTGAAGCCTGGAAAACTAGTAAGGATTGAGTAACCAAAATAGGAAATTCTGGAGGGCAGGCCAGTTTGAGGAGGGTGGGAGTAGAGATGGATGATTAGTTGGCATATTGATACCAGTCATTTATTGAATAGAATACTCACTTTAGGCCAAGCATTCTGCCAAGTATTGTATACACATTGTGTCATTAAGTCTCACCACAGACCATAATTTGACAGTTTAGTAAGTGATACAGCCAGGGTAGATTCTAACCAGTCCTTTGTTCAGTTAAGGCTTTCTCTTGGTTACTGTACTGTTATACCTCACTATTTTTTGCCGAAAGGCTAGGGAGTGGATTTCAACCTGTAGAGTGTCAACATTGGCAGTATTTGGAAAATATACAGGCCCTTCCCTCCACCCTCAGACATTCTGGGATTTGTTAGGACCAGCATGGTGGAGGAGTCTTTGTTCTTTTACAAGCTTCCTGGGGTAATTCTGATATATTCCAGTCAATGGGCCACATGTTGGGCATCACTGTCCCATAGAGAGTAGATGCTGAGGTATAAACCTGGGCTGATGTCATAGTTGAGGTACAGGAAGAGAAGATGGTGCTGGTAAAAGCCTAAGTAAGAGAGCAAGAATAGTGTTGTCTCAGAAGCTGAGGAGGAGATTTTTAGAAAGTAACTTCAAAGATGTTACAGCAGAGAGAACAAAATTGCAAATGCCATGGAATTTATTACTTAAAATTGTCGCTTAAATAACAGTTTTATAGTAATTATGTCTCCAAGGGACTCAGTCTAGTTTAGTATTTAACTTTTCCTCAAAACAATGTGTGAAGAAGGGCCACTCTTTAGTTTATGAAATGCTAAAGAGATGCTAGAAAGGTTTTGTGACTTGGCTAAGGGATACATAGCCAGGAACTGATTGAGGTATCCTTGAGTTTTCAGATGTTATCTAAAAATGATGTGACTTTTGTCTAGTATCTTAAATTAAAATTGGAAGTGATTCTGGGATTGTGTATATGTGTATGTACTTGAAAGTTGTTTCCATTAATGGACCATCACCTATACTACCTCTTAACTAACTAGTAGGATTGAAACAGAAAGGAATTATAGGTAGTGTATCTTTGCCCTGTAAATGATTGAAAGATATCCTAATTTGAATTATAGTATCTATACTGCATTTGTGTTTGATAAATGTAGCTAATTAATTCTTTAGACATTTGGGTATATATTATATACCAGGCATTATTCTAGATCTTGGAGTATATTGGTGAAAAAAACTAGACAAGTTTCTCTTCTCATAGAATTTACATTCTGGTGGAAGAAGGGAGGTGGTAAACTATAAATTAGGGCCAAGTGGCCCTGGACAAAGAGTTTGGATTGTATATTTTAAATGCTTATTGCTATGGGAAGCCATTGAAGGTGTTAAGTATGGGGTATGATATGATTTGGTCAAGATTTGACTAACTGTCTGAGAAAAGTAACAAATTTCCTTCAGATGCCAAGGGAATTATTAGCATTTCAGATTCTCTGTAAGGCTATAAATATGTTCTTATTCAGAGATCAACAGTGTTCTTTTATTTAAATACAATATTAAAGATTTTATTTCTAAGGGCTCATAATTGACCAACCTGAGCTTTCAAAGCAGTCTTCCTTCTAATACATCCTCATTTTCTCAGCATGCCGCTTCGTATTCTTTTCTGCTTTCATAAACTCATGATAGTTTCCACTGTACTCATATGTAGTTTCTGATGTAACGCACTGACCATGTTTTCTATATTTCAGAACTTGTGATTTTTCTAGTGGTATCAAACCAAACTCACATGCTAAATCTTGAGATGGTCTTTTTGTGGAATGGCTCTTATCCTATGCAGGCCAGATACATGTGTATATACAATTTTTAGTGCTGAATTCGCTATATGAGCTTTCTTAGGTGACCAGATTTCCTTTTTACCTAGGAAAAGGACTTAATGAAAAATTTTATGCATAAGCATAAGTTATTACATCAATGTCAACAATAGAATTATTATCACAAGCGAAATTAACACTTTGATGTGCTGTATACATATTTTTTATTACATACTTTAAGGCATATTGGGAAAATTGATGTCCTATAAAATTGACTTGCATTTTAGCATATAGAAATTAAATATCAATAGTCTTACCTAGCTCCCGAGATAAGTATCTTAATATACTCTAGTTGTGTATATTCTTTTTATACAGAAACACTTGAGTAAACTGTACTCCTTAATTTGAATTATTCTGTATTTTATAGCTGAGGTCTTAACCCTGGCTGCACAATGGGATCACCTGAGAAACTTCAGTACCAATAGCTGGGGCTCTCAGAGATTCATTTAAACTGATTTAGGTCAAGTAGAATTCTGCAAAGGCACAGGTTTGTTTTTGTTTTAAGTGTCCTGGGTGATTGTGATGTGCAGCCAGGGTTGAGAACCACTGCTCTAGAGACAAATTTTATACATACTCTCTCTCACACACACACACGGAATCAACCTTTTAAGGATTGTTTAAAAATCAAAACCAAAAACTCTCAAGAGTATAATTTGGGTTCAGTAAAATATGGATATCACCTAGTATTTTCGACAATAAAAGTAGGAACAAAAGAGTTCTTAGGTAATGAGCCTCAGGTGACCAGAAAATTATTAGAGGTATTTATTACCAAGATGGTGAGGGGTTACTATTCTTGCCTATCCTAGTTGGATGGTTCTTGATTATTCTGTTATAGTTACACTTTTTTTTCCCTCTCCTTCGAATTCTGTCCTGGTCACCTCTCTTCATTGTGAGATAGAACACGTTATTTTTTTTACAGGTACAGGTGAGGATATTTGAGACACTGTTTGCTGATAGGTGTCCCAGAATTTAGGAAATTTGGTAGAGGTAGGTTTAGAACTTTATATGGGGGAATGGATATGAGCAGGACTGAGAAAATGATTCCTAATTGCCTTTGTTTCTCAAATGTAATACTTCATAAATAAACCAGTTTTCCTCACATGGCAATAATAATCAAGAATCTAATTCATATTAAAGTACAAAGCAACAAATAATATAATAAATGCTAAGATTCATATGTATTAAAGGGAATGGTTCAGTATGAATGTTCAGAGAATACTCTGAATTACCCTATGTCAATTTAGATACAGAATATTTTAGATGTAAGTTTTTATGGTAAAAAATTCTAAAATGCATTCACTGAGCAACCATATTGCTAGCAAATGAAAGATTGCACCAGATTATTCTCACATCCTATAGTTTTAAATTTTTTAAATTGGTATATATGACTTAAAGGGATTTTTCATCAAGCACAGTGATGTCAACATCTATAGAAAACTTTTCAAAGGTTCATTTGTGATTTATAGGTTTTTCCTGAGTAATGAGAGGTTTGTTTTTTGTGGAGACTTAACCCGTATCATCATTTATTTCTCCTGACAAATTTCATTTGTGAAGTTTACTCTCTGCAGTGTTACAATCTTACAGAAAATTCATTCCACATAAGGAATGGATTCATCTGAACTTTAAGGTTTGGTGATTGAAACTACTTTATTTCCATGATACATGAGTACTATTTTCCTTTAATGTAGTGGCTTAAAGGTATTTTGAACCTTCAAAGACATTTTTTCTTCTATTTGCTGCTCCTTAAGTTTAGTGATGTCTGAAGCCCTAATAGTTGTTTTTTTTTTTAAAACATATGTGGCTTACTTTTTAATAGCCATGTTTAGAGGGAGCATTTCTAATAGTAATTGGTTAAACATCTTTTTTCCTCCTGGGTTTCTTTTTAGGAACTACTGACAAAAACCTATAGCCGACTTTGGGATCTGACTTTATTATTCAGCAACTCAAAGATGAGTTCTAATTGGCAGACTTCTGGCACTGGCACTTGTCCTCCTGTTTCTATAGAAACTGGGTTGGAAGTCAGAGCTGCACAAAGGGAAAGGGTAAGTTTCTTTTAATTCCATATTTATAAACCCATATCTTATTAACTGTGGCATGGTGTCAGTTTTCATGTAAGGAATATACATCAGTGAACCAGAACTCAAATATATACTATTAATTTTCACTTGAGTGGAAACTGACATCAAGTCATTAAATATAATAGGAGGGTTTAAATATGGATTTACTTTTCTTGTGACTCTGACTTCACATTTCTTTAGGCAATGAACTCGATACAATTCTCACTTTCAGTTATTTTTAATGTGGGGGTCATAAAATTGATTTTTATGCTCTTAGATCTTATTGTGTTGTACTTTTCTGGTGAGTGAAAATTGGAATATAAAACATGTACAGGGGACATTTTGAAAGTCTGCATGAATTATAAGTCTCTTTGTAGCAAAAGTCCGATTCTTTCCATTATAAAACAAGTACTATATTACTGACCAGTTTTTTTAGCCTCTCTCCTCTCTTAGCCAAACAGGATGAGTTCGTCTGTTGGGGCACATAAATTTGTTCTCATCCAGGCAGATACCCATTATTCATAGAACCTAAGACACCTGCCAGTTGGTGAGTCATCTTATTGCTGTGGTTTCAGAGGGCTGTGCTATTACAGCTGAAGCATTTAGGCTTGAAGTTATTTAATTAAGTGCGAAAAGCAAACTCCTCTCTGATTTACAGGTTGATGTGTGTAAATAACTTATATTGAATTGTGACTAGCTTTGAGATATTGGCAGGAAGACAGTATTTTCTCTTTCTTTTTAAAAGTTATGTCACTTACTTCCTTGGTCCTGACGTAGTACTCTTAAGTTTAGATGAACTACTTTTTTTCCTGATAAAAGAACATTAATGTTGGTTGACATAAACCAAAGGGTGGGACACCTTGGCTTTATTTCTGCTCAAATTGTCGCTTGTAAAAATAGTATAAGAAGTAAAAGTTATAAGTTTGTCAATGGGGAAAGTAAACTCATTTTTTTAAAATTTCACTTCGCAAGTCCCAGGCCAGTTAATACTCTGAAGGTGGAGTCTCATTAAAAATGCTGTATGCCTTCTTTGTTAGTTTTTATTTTGCTCACTGGGGCTTGCATGAGGTAAAAATAGAATTGAATTTGTGATTTTTTTTTTTTTTTTTTGGAAGGTGGCTAGAAAAAACGTTAGCCTTTAGCTGTGTGCTATCAAGTATCCAGACTTGTTCTCTACTCCTTAATAAGAGTGGCCAACTCGTCCTGGTTTTAAAACTGAAAGTCCTGTCTCAAGAACTTTCTCATTTCTGGCCAAACCCAGACATTTGGTCACTCTAATTTAGTTCATTTTCTGGATTCCTAAAAAGGCTTCAGTAGGTTGTTATTGATTATCATTTTAGATAAGAGGAGATTTCACAATATGCTAGCTTATGCTAGAATGTATCAGGGATTAGGTTTTCTTTTTTTTAGAAGTGACGTTTTTGTCCCACTGATCCACCTAATGCCAGTTTTCCACTCATAGAAATAAAACATGAAGAACTTTAAAAGGATTTTAAAAGTTGGCTCCAAGCACTTTAGTTATTTTTTGTTTATGTGTATATGTTAAGCCCACAGGTGATAAATGTGAAACAGTTGAGTAGATATTTGTGGCAAATGAATAGCCATATGAGGCAAATATGGAGACTTAAAGCCTCTTACAAGATGTTTCTGGCTTAAGAGAAACACTCAAAGCTTTTTTTAAAGTATTGGGCTTTGGTTTCTTATGAGTTCTTAAGAGAAACCACTGTTCAAGTTTTGTATTATGTCTCTTAAAAACAACTAAAATAATAATATATGGGGCCAGGGGCTCATGCCTGTAATCCTAGCACTTTGGGAGGCTGAGGCAGGAGTATAGCTTGAGGTCAGGAGTTCAAAACCAGCCTGAGCAAGAGCTAGACCCATCACTATCAAAAATAGAAGAAATTAGTCAGGGGTGTGTGGGTGGTGCCGGCCTGTGGTCCTAGCTACTGGGGAGGCTAAGGCAGGAAAATCACTGGAGCCTAGGAGTTTGAGGTTGCAGTGGGCTATGTATGATGATGATGCCTCTGTTAGCCGGGGAGATAGCAAGACCCTGTCTTAAAAATAATAATAATAATAATAATATGGTTTTTTTTCCTTCTTATATAGAGAAAGCTGATTTTACATCTAGGCAAGTTTATTTACTGAGGAGCTAATTTTTTGCAAGCAAACATGACATCACATATATTAATATGCCTAGATTTTTTGGGAAAAAATCACAAAATTGTCATTACAGACCATTTAAGTATAATTGTTGCTTTTAGTAAATTTAAACTAGAGAATTATTAAAGAGGAAAAGCCAGGGGCCATGAACAAATCAGCCACAGTAATTAGGTTTTAGAATTGGCTTTGTTAAGGACTGGCTTTATAACCCTAAGCAAGTTGGTCTTAATGTCCTTTTGTTCCTTATGTATAAAATAGGAATAATAATACTTACCCATACTTCCTCACAGAATTGACAAGATAATGAGGTTATAGATGGGAAAGAACTCCAAAAAGTTAAAAGTACTATAAGGTAGAGTTTTAGTATCAGAAATAGTGTTTTATAATCAACATGTATAGAAAATTTCTTCTCTTATAATGATGGTGTGGCATTTTCTTAGAGAAGCAAGAAATGTTATCTTAACAGTTTTGTTTTTGTTTTTGAGACAGAGTCTCACTCTGTTGCCTGGGCTAGAGTGCCATGGCATCAGCCTAGCTCACAGTAACCTCAAACTCCTGGGCTCAAGCAATCCTTCTGCCTTAGCCTCCCGAGTAGCTGGGACTACAGGCATGTGCCACCATGCCTGGCTAATTTTTTTTTTATATATATTTTTAGCTGTCCAATTAATTTCTTTCTATTTTTAGTAGAGATGGAGTCTTACTCTTGCTCAGGCTGGTTTCGAACTCCTGACCTTGAGTGATCCTCCTGCCTCAGACTCTTAGAGTGCTAGGATTACAGGCGTGAGCCACCTCGCCCGGCCTTAACAGTTTTGAATAACTCAAGAAGTAGCTAAGAAGAAAGTATACTGAACTTTTATGTTAAAATTATCATAGCTCTACTAGATATGTTTATATATATATATTTATATGTTAAGGCTCATAATTTATAAACATTCCAACTAATTCCATAGTAAGGAATTATAATATAAGTGGCCTGTACTTAGGCATTATCTTCTTTAATCAGGTTCACTAAATATTGGAATACCTAAGAAAATTAATTATCTTAATAATTACATTATTGTTGTATTATAGCAGATATATTTTGTGGTTCTAATTTTGCTGGGTTGGGGAGGAAAGGGGGAGCGAGGGGGGTGGTTCTTAGGTACTTTGTATTCTCTTTTTTATTTCAATCTAGAAATTAAAACTTTAAGCCAATTAGAGTTAGAACAAATTTATTATAACTGCTTTCGATTAAGTTAGCTTCTTAATCTGTTGATGTTGCCAAGAAGCCAGGGTAATATATAGGGAAAGAGTAGGGTTTTGTGTCAGATTGTGTTTGAATTATGACTTCACTACTTACTGGGTATTTAATTTCTTTGACCTTCAGTTTATTCATTTGTTTTTGTTTTTTTTTTTTTTTTTTGAGACAGAGCCTTACTTGGTTGCCCGGGCTAGAGTGCCATGGCGTCAGCCTAGCTCACAGCAACCTCAAACTCTTGGGCTTAAGCGATCCTCCTGCCTCAGCCTCCCGGGTAGCTAGGACTACAGGCATGTGCCACCATGCCCGGCTAATTTTTTCTATATATATTTTAGTTGGCCAATTAATTTCTTTCTATTTATAGTAGAGACGGGATCTGGCTCTTGCTCAGGCTGGTTTTGAACTCCTGACCTTGAGCAATCCGCCCGCCTCTTCCTCCCAGAGTGCTAGGATTACAGGCGTGAGCCACCGCGCCTGGCCCAGTTTATTCATTTGTAAAATGGGCATCATAGTACAGTATCTGTATCTGCTTCTGAAGGTTATTGTGAAGATTAATTAAGATAATATATATAATGTGCCTATCTCAGTGATTGGCATATTGTTAGATGTTGAAATAAAGTTATTCACCACCCTCCCACCCCAAGCACACTTACTTATATAATAAGTCTAATATTTGTTTCCTCTTTGTCTTATAGTGATTTCTTGAGGGGGAAGGAGAAAGAAAATCAGTGACCATTGTGTTTTTCTTGAAACCTCAAATATATCTGGGATGATATTCCTGCATTATGGATTCCTAGAAATGTAATACACTGAACACATTAGTTATAGAAGTCTTTAGCTTCCTGTAGTTTAGAAATTCAGGCTTGTTTAATTTATACCACTCAGGTTTAGAGGGCTATTGCCATTGAGTAGGATGAAGAACTTCTCTATTATATAGGATTAATAAAGCCTGTCTAAGAATTCAGTTTGGAGTTGTTTAAGCTGGTCCCACTTAAAATGTACAGTTCGCTTAGACAAGAGGAAGGAATCTAGTTGTCTTAGATGGTTAATGTCCTTTTTGAAAATAATTGCTGCTCAGAAGGGAAAGAGAAAAAAAAAAAAGGGGGGGGGAAAGAGCAATTAATGAGAGTAGATCCTAGTAAGTTATTGATTTCTTTTATCTTTGTTTTGACATAGAAAGCAGAAGAATGGAAAGTAGCAGCTACAGTGTATGAAGGGTATTTTGTATCATACAAGTATATTTTCACTACTATGGCTTCTGCCTGTAGTCCAAGCTACTCAAAAGGCTGAGGCGGAAGGATCGCTTGAGCCCAGGAGTTTGAGGCTGCAGTGAGCTTATGATTGTGCCACTGCACTCCAGCCTAGATAACAGAGCAAGAGCCCATCTCTTAAAAAAAAAAAAAAAAGATTTATTTTCAGTCCTCACAATACATCTATGAGGTAGGTTGGTTGATATTATCCTCATTTTACAGGGTAGAAAATTGGGGCTATTTTTGCTATTTGTATATGTAAAAGTGTTTGGGGTTGTAGCAGATGGCAAAGCTTGCACAAAGGCTTACTTAGGCAGTGACAGTATGGCAGCGTATAGAGCTCAACAAGGCTTTCGGGTTAGGATTTTTCTCTATACAGAATCAATAAGACGTATTAAAGCAGAGAGGATGGAAGGGTGGAATAATGATGATGATGATGATGACAAGATGACGACAGTTTAAGGAGCATTCTGAAGGAGATTCTAAGGGAGGTTGGTGTTGCAGAGAACTATAGCTAGTTCTATTCTTTTTAAAGATCGCCCAAATATTGAAAGCCTCTCTATTCACATATAATTGCTTTGTCTAAGTGACATTGTTAGTCAACATAATTATTTCATACGTATTTAATAAGAAATGTCTTAATTTAAATATATTTCCCATTAAAACTACCTATTCAACTTTCATATAAAACTTGCAGTTCTAAAGAGATATCTAGATATTTAATGTAAATATTTTAGATAATTAGATGTAGTAAAAAAGTAATGTTGATAGGCAGAAATGTTCAAGTGATCTTGAAATAAAGGACTTTTAGGAATTTTTATTTATTTTTTATTACATAGCAATACATATCATAGAAATTTAAGAAACAAAGTAATAAAAAGAGAACACAGATTATCTTTAATCAATAAACAAAGATAAAGTTTTTTGGGGGATGTATACCATTCTAGTCACTAAGCAAGGTTCTAATATTCAGATTGCAAAGTGCTAGTCAACCAGTGGCAATATTTAATATTTCTTTAAATTAAGAAAAACGGTTTTCCATCTTCATATATTTTAGTGACTGCATTACCAAGTCACAGTTGAGAGTTTGGATTAATTTATTATATAGTACACTCTGATTTTCATTTAATACCTAAGGTAGCTGCTTCAACTGATTAAAATTTTAGCCTATTTGATTAAATACTAACTATTTAAGTTGCCATTACTTTTGTCTTACTACCAATTAGACATTCCTCAGAATGCCAAAGCAAGAATACACCTTAAAAACTTAGTTTATTTACCTTCTCATTTTACAAATGAGGAAACTTTTATTCCAAGCTTTTGTTTCCAGTGACTTAATTAGTTTAGATTTTCTTTTGTTAAACTCTCTTGATTGCAGTGCTCTTTCTTTCCGGTCAGACTATTATTCCATCTCTCAGCCAATGGTACAAAAAAAAAGGAAATTGAAGACAAGAGATAGCATATGCCAGAGAAGTAGAAAGAGCCGGTATATGTCTGGGTATAATCATATAACCAGCCTGGAAGGGAGGAACAGTTTTTATTAGTGAAGCAAATATTTCATTAGTAATTCTCAGCCATGAACTGCTCCTCAAAGGAAGCAGCCTCTTGTACTTACCTATCTGTATTGTGACCCATTAGAAAGGTAGTCAAACTTCTTATCTTATTTTTCATTGATAAATTTGAATCACTTCCACCTGAGTTAGGGACTTAACCCCATGAAAAAGTCATTGTGGACTTGGAATTCATCTCCAATCTTATAATAGAAGTTGGAGAAAATTAGGGACATACACTATTTCATTTTACAGTGAACCTTATTAGAAGACCACTATTTTTACAAATAAAATAATCATGAATTATCATTTTCCAGAGAAAAAGTGAAAGAACTGATTATCTTGTTCTTCCCTTCACTGAACTAATATTTGAGTACTTACTGTGTTCTTGGCAGTAGGTTAGGTGCTGAGGATACAATAATGAACCCAAACAGACATGGTCCCTGCCCTCACAGAGCTTACAGTTGAGTGGGGAGATAGGTATCAACCACATATATTACACATGTGATAGGTGCTGTGAAGGGAAGGTGCAGGGGGCTCTGAGACTATATGAAGAGGAACTGACTGATCAAGTGGGTTAAACAATGACTAGTTCCCTCTGAAATCTAAATGCTTTTTTATAGTAGAAATGAGAGAGTACTCAAAATCTTTTGGCTAATGGCACATATTAGAACTTCTTAAGTGAAACACTTTTTTTTTAAACTGAGTGTATGGTGGCAAAGAATATTTGTGTTAAGGCACTTAAACATTGTTGCAGAAGTTAACACTGTGAAAAAGGCAAATAATGTCTTAGTATTATTGTAACAATAGTTTTGGTCTTGTGGACTTCCTAAAGGGTATCAGGGACCTCTGGGGGTCCACTGATTTCACTTTGAGAAGTTCTTCTCTAGAGCATTATATGTATATATTATGTCTGATCACTTACTCAGAAAATTTTAGGCCTGTGTGCCAGCACAGATCTGTGTTGTGGGGATATACCCACAAACAAAATAGATGAAAATATCTGCTCATTGAACTTACATTTTACTTTTTTATTTTCCTTTCTGTATTAGCTCATGATGCCTCATGGGATGTGTAGAATATACCTTTCTCTTTTTTTGGTTTGGTTCTCTTTCTTCTTTGTTCTTTCTTCTTTGTTCTTTTATTTAGCTCTCATATAGACTTAGTTTCTTTGTTTTAATAACTATATTTTAATAATGTAAAATATAAATGAATGGAATGTTTTATAGCCTCTTAAATTCGACTAACTTTAAGTTGCTTTTTACTTACTGACTTCTTGTTTGATTAGTGACCTCAAATGTTTCTTAGAGTTAAGCTAGAGAGTGGAGTGAAACCAATTAGGACAAGTCTTTATATTATGTTGATTGTGATTGACCTCTAGATCTCTAAGAAATAAGTGACTAATTTCTGAACTGTTTTAGAAATTTCTAGAAAGGAAAGAGTGTGGAAGGCATCAGCTCCCCCTCACCCATCCCTTGTTAGTCTTGCCTTAGTTCCACCAACACAGTTCTGAAACATTAAGTATTGAAATATACAGTCATGCACCACATAAGGATGTTTTAGTCAAGGACTGACTGACCACATATATGACAGTGGTCCCATGTGAGATTTCAGTACTGTATTTTTTTACTTTTGTACCTTTTGATCTTTAGATATGTTTTGATACACAAATACCATTGTGTTATAGTTGCCTGTAGTATTCAGTACAGTAACATGCTATACAGGTTTGTAGCCTTGGAACAATAGGCTATATACCATATAGCTTAGATGTGTAGTAGGCTATACTATCTAGGTCTGTATAAATATACTCTATGATGTTCATACAACAACAGAATTAATCCAACAGCAACTTTCTCAGCATATCTCTGTCTTTAAGTGACCCATAACTGTATTTAATATATTTTCTTACCAAGACAGAGACTCATTTAGCATATTTTGGAACTATTTCCATGCACAATTAGATGAAATAAAATCTATATGAAATAATTGGTTTTAAATCATTTCTCCCAATCATAATTGATAACTGAGATATTAGTATTTTTTAAAAAATTCTAATTAAGATCCCATTGCCATTCAGTAGCATGGCAGTTGAGTTCTGTAGCATTGCATCAGCACATGCAATTGAGGAGTTTTAAGGTGCTCTTTATATTAATAATAGCAAATATGAGGTGAAATGTAGGATGCAGAACTATATCATATTATTGTTTATCTTATGCAACTATTAGCTGTCATAATCAAGCTTAGATTTAAGAAGCTACTAGCTAAAATTTTGAGCTTCATTGCTACCGTGTTTCCCCGAAAATAAGACCTACCCATAAAATAAGCCCTAGCAGGATTTCTAAGCATTTGTGCAATATAAGCCCTACCCCGAGAGTAAGACCTAGTGATGGGTGTGGCTACGCAGCATATCTGCACAACCCATGCATTTCGTTGCAGAGCAGTAAAGAAGACGAGCAGCCCTTCTCATCTGCCCCATCGTGTTAGCTACTATCGCAGAGGTGACCGGAAAGGTACGGGCAGCCCCACCAACAAGGTGGGCTCCCCCTGTCAGGTCCTGGCCATCCTGTGCGTGCTGCAAGCTGAGGCTTTGAGGGGAAAGTCTCCTCAGTGAAGTGAGGAGCGGGACGCTTTAGATATTGTGTGTCCCCAGGGGGAAGAAGGAAAGCTGTGGCTGCCATTGTACTCAGCACTGTGGGCCTCTCCCACCCTCCACAAACACTAGGGGATAGGGGAAAAGCTTCAGCAAGCAGTCTCCTACTGAGCCCAGAGAGATGATTTCTGCTCCACTGTGCAGATTGGACCCAGTGCTCACTGGATCTCTGATAAATAAGCAAGCCCTTACACATCAGCTTTGCTGGCCTATCTCTGCTTTTCCTGAGTATCTGTACCCCCAGATAAGATGAGTGCCAAAAGAAAGAGCTATTCTGTTGAGTACAAGAAAGAAATTGTGGAGGACTCCAAGGGCAAGAATCTTACAGCTTTCTGCAAAGAGAAGAAGTTGGATATCCGAATGGTCCGAAAATGGCGGGCAGAATACGATAACCTCAGTCTACATGTGAATAGAGGAAATGCTAAGAAGCGCAAGTGTGGTTCAGGTCAGCAACCTTTATTTCCCAAGCTGGAAGACGATCGGTGAATGGATTGCTGACAGGAGAACAAAGGCTTTGGTTGTGCACAGGGCTGATATTCAAAGATTTGCCCTTGCAGTGGCACCACGATTAGAAATATCCCTAGAAGATTTCAAAGCATCACAACACTGGCTGGATGGCTTCCTTCAGCGATATGAACTGTCTCTAAGAAAATCGACAACACTGTTTAAGTTGGAAGATGCTGAAGTTATTAAGTGAGTGCTTGCATTCAAGTCTTTTGTTAATGGCATCGACTTTTCTAAATACCAACTTTGCAACATGATTGCTATGGATGAAACTGCAGTGTTTATGGGTCAAGGAGCCCACACGACAATTGAATAGAGAGGTGGCTTCTCAATCTACGTTACCTGTATTTTGGCAATTCATCTGGATGGAAAGAAAGTCACACCTCTTATCATCACTACGGGCAAGAAAGATAAGATTGAACGTGTTTCCAACATTTACGTTTTTGAATCTGAAAAAGCCTGGTGCACACAAGCAGTTATAAGGAAGTGGCTTGATTTAATGCTGCCACTTGTTTTGCGAGATGGCCAAAGAAGTCTGCTAGTCTGAGATTCAGCCAGCACTCACTGTGCTAAAGACATGAAGAACTTCCTTGCAGAGAGAATAGATCAAATAACGATTCCTGCAGGAATGACTGCCTATCTGCAGACCCTTGATATTGCAATAAACAAGCCATTCAGAGACCATTTGTGCATGGGAATTAGCGACTACGTTGAAAATAGAATGACAATAAATCAGCGTGGAAACTTTGTGAACCCTAGCTTGCAAGAGGTCATGATTTGGGTGAAGAATTCATGGGATAAAATCACTGACAGTGTTGTTACCAATGCACTCTGAGTAGGTTACATGGATAAGAGCTGCTCATTTAATGAGAGCTCTATTGCTCGACATGAGAGATTGGGGCCAATGGTTCTAAAGGAAATAGAGTCGCAAGAAATTCAGGATAGAATTCAGGGTTTGGAGAGTTATGATGATGTTCCAGAAGAAGACAACCTAACTATATTTGAATAAATGTAGATTGCTGTACCGTACTTAAAAGAAATAGCACATCCCCTGAAAATAAGCCCTAGGGTGTCTTCTTGAGGAAAAATAAATATAAGACCCTGTCTTATTTTCAGGGAAACATGTTATTAAGACATCTACTTTATTTGGGAATAGCTAGCCTTTCTCTACCACTGATAGTTAAAAAAGATTGTATATTTGGTCTGATTATTATTAGGTCTCTTTTTTTATAGCAGTATAAAAAATCTGTAATTAGATACACTTACCGAAACAATGTAATGCTTCTAAGTAAATATTTTTAAAAGAAATTATTGTTGGTATAGTAGAAGCCACTGTATTCTTACCATTTTAAGTATTTACAAGTATTAGTTGACATTCAAAAGACTAGATTCCTTTATGGTCATAGCAAAAGCATTGTGAAAGTCAGAGAAAGATGAGATTCATTACCAGCTACAATCCAGGATAATATGCAAGCATCTGAGTGTTCATTCCATGCTGAGTATTTACTGTATGTAGCCAAGACTCTGAAAAGAAAACTGGCAACTGATGCAGACTTACTAAGCTGAAGACTTCTGTAAGCATTTCCTCAGTGTCTCCAGACTACCCATATCAGATTCACTTGAGATGCATGTTAATAATGAAGATTCATTGGCTTCCTTTAAGCATACTTCATCCTGGATGGCACTCAGTTGATTCTTATGCAGTAAAATTTTTATTATTTAATATTTTCTTTTAAATTATTAGTCCAAAGTATTTTCTTATATCTTTGCCTGTAAGAGGTCATAGTTGGTAAAAGATGGAGTGGGGACCAGATGGAACTTTTGTTTAATATTGTATCTAAAGTGAAGATGGAATAGAGAATGACCTGTCATTCGTGTGATGTCTTATCTTTGTTGATGGGACAAAGACGAGTTTAGATGTGTGAATTTCCATTTTAGCCATTGTCTTTTTCTATAAAGCATTAATAGAGTTGGTGCAAAATTACCAGTTTCACTCCATGGTATTTCCAATGATATGTGAGATTGGTAAATAATAGCAAAAGAGAGAGAGGTACTTCTTTAGGAGCTAGTTAACTTTAATTTATTCTGGAATACAATTGATTTACAGCTATTCCGAATTAGAAATGGTTTCCCTAGGGTTTGTTGGCGGGAAAATCACTTTGTGAAATACCTGCTTAATTTAGTTACACTTCAACTTTTTAAGGTTATTATTATCTTATAGCTCAAAATGTCTTCAATTAAAGGTAAGAAAATGGAGTGATGGGGTTACAGCAGCTTAATCAAATTTTCAATTAATGAAGTGGAAGAAGAATGCAGACTGTAATAATTATCAGTTTTAGAGATTCTAGACTGTTGTCCTTCGTATGAAATTCTGGTAGTGTATGTGGCAGAGTGAGTGCCATGTCATGGCCCAGTGAGCCATATTGAGAACTTTGAGAAAGTAACTTTTGTCTTCTCTGTGTCCCAGATAGCATCTGACAGAGTGCTATGCTAATAAGTTGCTTATTGTTATTGAATGAATACTGAGTTATAATCAAATAATTACGTATGATGTTTTAAGGGATTTTTCAGAAGATACTTGTGATTGATTTAAGTAAATATATGTGTGTGTATGTTAGCATGATGTATGCATTTGTCAGTTGGGAATGGGGAGCATATGGAGAAGAAGAGAGCTGCATTCAGTTTTGTTTTATTTTCATACGCAGCTAATATGGGCCATTGGTAGTTTTATTTTTAAATGAAACCGAGTCTTTAGCATTTTGAGCTTACATGTCAAATGGATGCAAGATAAGGAATTTCATGTAAGTAGTTTACATCTGACTTGTATGTTGGAGAATGTGATTGTATATACTTGCTTTTCTGCCCAAGGCACTGTTTTTATATTTATATTGTTTTCTGCCGGTTTACTTCTTTTAACAGAGTTCTACTGGAAATAATAATAATATGTTAAAATATCAACACTTTTCATTTTTCCACATTCTTCCCAGGCTTCCATCTAGGTGCCAGCGTGTAGTTTTGGATGCTGTCTACCAGCAAAAAACAGCAGTTGGGTTTGGATGGGCCATGACATTTGGCTTACACTTAGGTTTACTGACCACCCTGGTCAAGGAACCTAGAACAACCCTAAAGCTGACCTAGTCTAATGCAGGCTATATTGTTATCTAAAATTGAATTTGTCACTGAGTATTGAAAAGTGAGGGATAGAAGGGACTGTGGGTAGAGTGGTGCTTTACTAAGGAGTTACCTGGGTGTGTGTGGGGAGGTAGGTTTTAACTTTCATCCTTTCAATCCCTGTCAGTTTCAGCAAAAATCTGATAAAGAATGTTGTTGCTACCATATTTCTTACATTCATGATTGAGAATGTTATATAAATAATTTAATTGCCCATATGCTCTATTTACATTTTTTTAGAAAATTGTATACTTAAAAAAAAAGTTATATGATAACCTGTGGATTTCCTTTGCTTTTTCCTTTCCTTGAATTACTAAAATATGTTGTACAGAACTTTTTTCTTTTTCATTTCCATACAGGAAGGAGAGAAATATTGTTCATGTAATTGATGTTATCATTTTTAACGTGTTTTGACGGAGGATTATTGTGAAATAATTACTGTTTGTTAGATTCCTAATTTAAAATGCCTGTAATCTTTTATAGGAATTTCAACTTTGCTATTTGGTAATGACAGATCCAGGTAAGTAAAACATAAGAATCTAATACAGTTCTAAAGATCTAAGTTTGGTTGAGAATTTAATATTTTATCACCAGTAAGCCTTTGGATTTAGTTAAAGCTAAAGACAGTAATGTAACTGTGCACACTTGTTGAAAACTGAGTTGATCTGTAAATCAACATTTGTGATGTTTCTTGGGTAGTTGCTGTAGGAGTTAGAAGTTAGGGAAAAATCTAATGGCCTTTGTAAAGTCCTCTTTGCTATTTTACAGAGAAAGCTCTCTTGAAATTTCTTTCTTCAACAGGATCCTTAGCAGCATGATGTTGCAGTCAATGAGAGATTATGATATAGAGAATGAAATTAAACTGAATTATTATCATAATCTTGTTCAAGATACTATGAGCACCTCCCAGAGTAAAAATCTATACATGAGCTTTCAGCAACAGCATTATTACTTCCTTTGACATTTTTGTTGCACTTACAAAATTTGTGATTGCCTAAGTAATATTCTCAGAATTAGTGGGTAAAATTATCATAAGCTCTCTTTATCCTCACATACAGTGCTAGGGTGTTTTGGACTTTGGGTAATAAAGGCTTGTAAGGTTTTTTTTTTTTTGACTAATTGACAGAAATATTTTATACTCATATATTTTACATTACATAGGGGTGTATGTATGAAATAAAAGCTTCACAATAAAGTGATGTATTCTGTTTTCTAATCTCTTGTAGTCCATCCTTTTTTATTAAAAAATAAATAAAAAAGATCATACCCCAACAAATTGATTTCAAAACTCACATATATACCTATAGTTTTACCTTTTCAGGTAATGGTCCTTATAAAACTTGTCTTGCCTTCTCATATATTGAACGGTTTATAAACATTTTATTTTAACAAGTATACAAAAACATATAGAACACTAAACATGTTATAGTTTTATTACTTGCCTTTATCATTTGAATAAGGTATTCTGTACCTGATATTTGTTACTTCCCTGTACTTTTGGCCTAATAGGCTTGAAAAGTGCCAAGGCACCAGGGATAGCTAGTGAAGAAGGATCAGATTGAAAAAAAATAACATCAGTGAATTATATTTGAGCTCTGTTTTCTGTATTTCACTGGCCTGGGAACTAGCCATAGAGTAGTTCTACTAAGTACCTCTGGTATTTGGCCTTCATTTACCATTCCCTATATAACAGTTCTCAGCTCAACTTTAAAATTCTATTGTGCTTTCCAGGTGTGAAGTATATAGGCTAACAGACAACATGGGAAGAGGTGTGCAAATAATATGGTTGGATAGTTGTATGAATTTTTCCTTTAGAAATAAGTATGCCTAAATTGAATCTCAAATAGTGATGTTTTTTCTTCCCAGTAATAATTCTTGTTATCCTAAGTTTATATTCTTTTTGTTTTTTTCTTTTTTTTGAGACAGAGTCTCACTCTGTTGCCCGGACTAGAGTGCCGTGGCATCAGCCTAGCTCACAGCAACCTCAAACTCCTGGGCTCAAGCAATCCTCCTGCCTCAGCCTCCCGAGTAGCTGGGACTACAGGCACACGCCACCATGCCTGGCTAATTTTTTCTATATATTTTTTGTTGGCCAATTAATTTCTTTATATTTTTAATAGAGACAGGTTCTCGCTCTCGAACTTCTGAGCTCAAAAGATCCACCCGCCTCAGCCTCCCAGAATGCTAGGTTTACAGGCATGAGCCACTGCGCCTGGCCTCTTTTTCTTTTAGTATTTGCCTTTTCTAAGTCTTAAGGAGGTATAAATTTAACATTGTTTTAAAGTTTAGTTTATAAAAAATGATAGGAGGACAAGATCAGATCCTTTCTCTTTCTCACTTCAGGACTAAAAGAAGCAAAAGTAAGTTTTAGCCTAAGTTCCTTTTTGTGTATGATTGGAAATGCTGTCGTAATTTGTACATTTAAATATATTAAGAACGTATAGTGTATAAGAAACTGAAATGTAAGCCTGTTCCCTAGAAATATTTCCGTGTGGGTAGTCAAGTTTTTAATAGTATTGGATTAAATGTTTAGCAAGCACAAAATGTCCAGTTAGGTACAAAGTGAGTGTAAAACTACACTTCAGTCTTAAAGTTAACTTACATAATCAGAACTCCCCAAATATTTACTGTACTTGTATATAATGTTTTCCACTGGCCCCAGATTTCCTCTCTACAGAGACTCTAGCCTTTAGGCCAAGTATCCTCCCACCATTGGTATAGATAGAATATGAAGGGCCTTTATTCCTCTTTGAATAGACCAGATACTAGGCAACCCTGAACCATCTGTATGGCACATGAGAAGAACAAAGGTATCAGGCTTGCAACTTTTAAGCTCTGTAAAAGTGATTACTGTTTAGATAAAAGATGCTAGTTTTTCTTTTTTTAAAGCATTATGGGTCTTTGAGATTCTAATAAAACTCTGGCACATCTGTTGAATTAACAACCTTCTGATTTTCCTGTATTGGTGATGGAGTGAGAGTAGGTATAGGAAAGACAAAAATGCCAATTTCTTTTAACCTGATACTGTCATCACATGTTAACTATTAATCCTGGGTGTTTACTTTTTTTGCTATTAAAATTTTCTCAGAATGTGGCAAAGCTGTTACCTGCTATAGGTGGTCCAGCAAGGATAGCCATGCCAGCAAAGAAACCAGCAAGTCCCAAAAACCTGTGTACTGTAGAATTCATAGACAGATCAACCTGTAGGAATTAGAATTCAGAGTTAGCCATTATTAAGGGTGAAATTCTGTAGAGACCTATTCCTAAAAACAATAAATACTGTTCGTTATCTCAAACTGAACAGTTTGACTTCTGAGCAGATTTGGATGGCCTTTTCCCCCAGTATCATGAAAGAGAGCCGAGGTCAAATAGGGAATAGTAACTTTGCTAGGTAAGCATTGTTTTCAATTTATCAGTCAGGAACACTGGATTTTTGTTTTTAAAAAAATTTTTTTTGGTGGTTCAGGGGTTATTTTTCCCCCAAATCTTGTTGATTTTCACTATTTAAAAATGGTAATTATTATATGAGCTGACAGTGATGACATTCTTGAATCTGCCTGTGGCTAAGTAACGGCCATTGGTTTGTAAGAAATCAGATACTGCAAGGAGTTGATTTCAGCTTTAAGAAGCTTGATTTTTCTGCCCAAGCCTCATATGGTATCCTGTAGCAGTTATGCTAGTATTGATATAAGAGCAGAAATTTCCCAGGATTCTTTTTCAACATGTTGAGGACATGGTTCTAAGAAGAACCCATGGGATTCCAAAGGGTTTCCAGGACACAGAAGTGTTTGTGTAAGTATTTCAGTTCTATTTCGGTTCAGGACTTTAAGTCAATTTGGGGTAAAAATAGAGAGGAGATAAAAAAACAATGTCTCTATTAAAGTACACAGGACCAAGGCAATAAATTCATCAAGAAAGAAACCACACTGGTCAGGAAATCCCTTTTTCTCTTGAAAAGAGTTCAGAGAACACTTTAAGATTGTGTCTTAGAAGGAGCCATTTCTTGAGTGAACACAAGCCTAATCTTTTGGGAGACTAATAAGCAAAGTGGAATCCTGCTGATCCCTTTTTTGCTTTCATTTCTTTCCTGTCCTGTGTGGATAGTCCTTTCACCATCCTACCCCCCAAAGAGAGATGAATAACTGTACAGGATATAGCTATAGGTTTCTGAGGCCTTTGGTATGATTTTTTTTTAGTTATAAAATTAATATAAAGTATGTATTCTCTTTTGGGGAGGTTGTTACTAATACTTTTCTTAAATGGTTTAACAATGTTAATGAATGTGTCTACTTACCAGTACAGGAAGTATCAGTGCCAGGTAACCACCAGCAAAAATGGCAAAGAAGATGGTATAGGTCATAAGTAGTGGGAATGTGGTGGCTAAAGGAGCAAGCAGGTTAGTGATGCCACAGAGGATGAGGTAAGACTTGTGGTAATGGTATTTCTTGATCCAGTTTTGATCAGCAACCCATCCAGAAATAATCTGACTGACTGTCTCAGTGATACCTGGAACAGTATTGAAAAAGTCTTATGAAATCCTAATTTCATTTTCTTATCCCTTGGAAAAATTTGAATGCATAAGACATCTTTTCCCAAGTAATGCAACCTTATCCTGAGACTAGGATATGTGAGAAAAACAGTTTCATTTGCTTATCAGTAGGCTCTGTCATTTACTTATCTACTCCCAACATATTTAATAAAATACCCAAAAAGGCTTCTCTAGGGTTGGGTGGAAGACCCATCAAGTTGCCAGGTGTATTTTCTGTGTTTGCAGAGCTCATACCACCAAACTGGTAATCCCTGGTTACAGAGGACCCTGGGCTCTGGAGGCCAGGCAGTCTCTTCCTCTAATAGGTCCTGCAGGTGAGAGTGAGATTTCTGAAGGATTGTAGACCCTTAGGTCAGTGTCTTAGGGAAGCCATATATGGTAGAATATAGAAGTATAAATAATAAAATCATATGTTAAAAAAATAGATGTTGGGATTCATAATTGCATATGGAGCTCTAGGAATTAAGTCTTCCTTTAAAGGTCATTATGCTTAATTTGAAAATATGTTGGAAGTCTGGAAATGGGAGATCATATTTTGAACATTGGAGCTATGGTGTAGAATAAAATTTAAGAACCACACTTTTCACTTAGTTTCATGGTAACAGAGCACTCTTACCCTTTATCCTATTATAAGCTAATGTAGCAGTTAAAGGCTGAAAGATTTTCACCAAGGGTAACATGAGTTCAGTTGTTTTGTTCTTTAAATTCTTTATGTGGTTCAAACATAAATAAATTGCTCCATTAAAAAAAGGAATAAAAAATGCATGCTATCATTTCTATGTCTGTTTTTACTTTACCTCCTAGAATACATATTAGGACTTTGTTATGTTTTTTTGGTCCCATTTTATAGCCCTAACCTGGTCTAAATTGATACTACCAGACATTTTAGTGAAAAAAGTCAGTTTAGCCTTGTTTCTTTGTCCTGTGTACACAAGCGTTATTTGACTGAAGCAGAGTATCTTTACAGTTGGAACAGTTGAAACCAGGTGTAGTGTTTTGTAAGAGTTTGGTAAATTCATTTTTTTCCAAGAAATTAGAGAAAATTTAATGTAGAACTTCTGAGCGTTTCCAGATAATGAGAGCAAACCAGTTCCATCTCCTTTCTTAATTTTTTTAGACTTCCTATTTTTGTCAGTTGAGAGAATCCATGTCTTCTGGATCAAGCATTCTGTCTCCAAACATTTTTATGACTATTCAACTAAAATGGTTGTTTTTATTTTTAATTTACATTCTAATTTTTTAAAATATCAGTCAATTGATGAGTCACTGGCCCTAAGAGTCATATTTATCTGTCTTATTATGAGTTCAAGGGGGAAAATACTTAGTTACAAATATTAATAGAACATAATTGAAACTATATGTATTTTTTTAATCCTGACAACCTTATGAGGGTAAGTACTATTATCCCCATATTACAGATTAGGAAATTGAGGCACAGAGAAGGAAAGTAACTTGCTGAAGGTCACACAGCTAAGAAATACAGAGCAGGAGCTTGAACCAGGAAAGTCTCGTTCCAGAATCAGTCTTTTCAACCACTGCACTATGCTGTCTACCTAGGGTTTTCTGTTTCCCAGAGTGGCTGTTGCCATTGAACCTCAGCGTTTTGAAATTCAGCATTTATCCAACAAATAATTAATGTCTATTGCATCAGACCCTGATATATGAAGATAAGTAAGATGGTTTAGGGTCTGCTGTCCAGTAAGGGAGCTCATGTGCAAGGTACAGTGATAGAGATCTGTTCAGGGAAATGCCCAGGTAATCTGTCTAGCTTCGAAAGATTTGCTTTCCCACAACTCCTCTTTTGTCATTTTTCTTCAGCTTTCTAATAAAATTTTATAAAATCAAGTTCATTTTTCCTTTTGGGTAGGAGGTTAAAGTGAGTTTTCTTACCAGCTACAGAAACAAGGTAAGAGGCATCCATGATGTCAATGTCCAATGTTTTGGCTCTGGCTACCAGGTGAAAGGTAGGGATAAAATATGCTAACTGACTGAGAAGAAAAGACCAGGTAAATATGTAGAAGAAAGGATTCCTAATGAGAGAAATATCGAAGAGTTTTTGTGTGCAGCTCCACAAAATAGCCTTTTTCTCATAACTTTCTTCATTACTTATTAATAACAGTGTTTTCCTGTTAGGCCCATTGTTCAACTCTTCACTTTGATTTTGTGAGGCCATTAAGCTTGTACCAGGTTGTCCAGCCTTCTGCATAGTACTATCATTGATGGTAGATTCTTGTATCTCATTGCAGTGTGTTGTTTCTGTCCCACATATTGCCTCTGGATCACTTGCAGACAAACTGCCACCTTTATCTTTAATGTCAGAATTGTTCTCACTTTTGATATGGATGGGTCTTAAGAGCATACTAGAAGGCACCAAATTCAATGTGATAGCTCCAAATAATATCAGGGCACCTAAATAGAGGAGAGAATTTGAGAAATTAAGTTAAACCTTTCAGTTCACAGTACTACTTTGTATTTATAGGCTCAGAAGAGACCCCACCCCATAGTCCAATAATTTTTTTTTTAAAGACAGGGTCTCGCTATGTTATCCTGGCTAAAGTGCTCACTGCAACCTCAAACTCTTGAGCTCAAGCAATCCTGCCTCAGCCTCCTGAGGAGCTGGGACTATAGATGCGCCACCATGCCTGGCTAATTTTTCTATTTTTTATAAGGACAGGGTCTCGCTTCTGCACAGGCAGGTCTCGAACTCCTGACCTCAAGCAATCCACTCTCTTTGGCCTTCCAAAGTACTAGGATTATAGGCATGAGCCACCACGCCCAGCTCCAATAATTCTTGACAACACTACTTTGCCCCCTGAATTTGACTTAATTGTCAGCTGTATACACTGCTGTATCCCTGTAAAAACAGAGTCCTTTGGAGATAGAAAACCAGAAAGTTGCACCAATAGACAGGATGTTATTCGTGCTAAAGGGGGGAAAAAAAGAAGTCTTTTGGGGGGAGTGTATTTCACATATTAAAAAAATTTATAGTGTGTTTTAAGTAGGTATTTTAAATATCCTGAAGTGAAGGTATAGATTCAGGTACAAAAAATATAAAATTAGATGAAAGGAGTCATTTGGAAACAGGTATAGAAGAGGGAACAGCTTTTCGTCCTATGACATTTTTAAAAATTTGCTTGAAAGAAAGCTGAATAGTTGATTGAATTCAGCATGTCCTGACCAAAGTTGTGACTTTTGTATGGTGCTTCCAAAGATAGGATGGGCTATAGGCTCTGTTATCCTGTCATGGATTTGTTAGCTGCTTCCATTCACCACGAGACTACTAAATAGTTTTTTATTTGGGAAAGGAAAGATTCAACAAACCTACTATGTAGATAGAAATAGGCATATGAATATACACACATGCATACATGTACATGTATGTATATTCTAGTAATTTAAGATTATTTCAATCTAAGTATTATCTCAGGTACAAAGAAAATTGTGGGATGAATGGTTTATTTGTGAAAATTTATAGGTGACAGTATGTAAAGGATTGACTATTAAGGAACATAATCCTCTTTTCACCAAAGTATTTTTTCTTTTTTATGTATTTTAGTGAGTCTGATGGAGGTATTTTTTAAATGCACATTTTTTTCTTAATGGAAAAGTGTGAAAAGTGAATACTTTGGTGGGGGGAGGGGGAGTCTTGTTTCCGCAGGAGTGTCACTTTCACTGCAGGGCGCATCCAGCTGCAGAGTGCCCTCCATCTCCTCAGACATCGAGCCCTATGGTGATTTCTGAGTTGCTTGTGTGAGCTGGCAAAGCCTGCAAGTAGTTTGGGATCTCTTCTGCTATGTATTCTCTAAGGAAGAGGAGCATGTTTACTTTAGAAATCGTGCTCATTTCCTCTCTGGCAATGAGAAATCGATTGTGAAATTGATTGCTCTAAAAGTCTTTACTTTTTGGTCATCAAAGGGAGAGAGCTGAACATTAAATCTTGCAGAGTTGATAGTTCAGAAATTCAGAATGACCCACCTGTCCAGTCGTACCGATCTATCAGGAATTTTGTAAAGGGTGCCAGGAGAAATGTCAGTCCCATCCCAGAACGGGCAATAGCTGTAGAAAGAGCCAGTCGTTTTTTGAAATATTTGGTAGTTACCACAGCAGCTGCTTGGTACAAGAAAGCAGAACCCAAACCTAAAAGAAAATAGTTTATAATCACTTTCACATTAAGTGGCTTGGTACCAGATGATATATTCTCCTGGATCTGAGATAATATAACTAGGCCTTTGGACCCAAGAACGGTAGAAGGTAAGGTCCCTGTTGATCTTTTATAGTCATATTTATGGTGAACTCACCAGGCAAAAGTCCCATAGTCACACAAAGAAAGGGAATGCTTGTAGCCCAGCTGCTGATCACATATCCACCGGTAACAAGGAAAGTCCCAAGAATGGAGGTAGTTTTCTCACCAAATATGTCACAAATAATGGCAACCAGGGGACCTTAGGAGAAGAAAGAAAGGCAACTTCTAGGTAAATATGCTCTGGCATCCCTTACCTCTGCTGTGTAATTTAAATGAATGAAGTGGACTCTAGAGTATTGTGTATCCTTCAAAAAAAATAAAAAGGTGTTGCATTTCTTAATATTACCAGGTCCCAAACTATTTTGCTTTTTGGAAGGAGAGTGAGTTTTAAACATAGGTGGATTGTAAATAAGGTTTGAAAGAGAAGCTTATTGAAATGCATTATAAAACCTCCAGAAAATGAGGTTGCATCCTCTGACCAATAACTGGAACAAGGTTGAATCACTAATTTTCCCCTCCACCATATTATAGTTCCAAATTAAACTAAAGGAGGAGAAATTGGTTCTATGTTTTAAGTATACTTAGATGACTCTAGAACTTCATGGTCTGACTTCCAGGTTGAGGGCCTGGCTCACTAAACCTCTATTAAAACATTACCAGATAGTAGAAAGAAACAAGACATGAAAAATTGAATCATGGAATTAAGTAAATTCTTCAACTCTCTTTATTTGAACCCCAATTTTCCCAACTTAGTTACCAAGTCAAGTGGAGGCTGGACACTAATTCCTTACTTTCTCAGCATTACACATTAATAAATGAACCTGAATTTTAGCAACGCTTCAGTCTTCAATGACTGACAGAAGAGTCTTCTTCTGCCCTTTGTGATTCTTCTCCTTGGACAGCAAGCTTATTGCCAGTTTTATACCTGCAGAAAAGCGAAGTGATGACATGATGGATCCAATCCAACCAGTTTGCTCTGAGGTGCCTTCAAACTCTTCTTGAAAGACCACAAAAAAAATCGCAAAAGTCTTGGTCATCCCCATCACAAACACATTTACCTACATCAGAGCAGACCAGAGTCCAAGTCAGGTGGTGAGTGAGCCATTACAGAAGAGGTTACAGCTGTAAGAGGTTAAGATTCCCCCAGCTCACCAGTGTTTACCAGTTTGCTTTATTGGTTGATCCTGATTTTATGGGGGGGGGTCATTCCTTTTAGAGTTGCTACGCACTTTAACTGAAAGCAACTCATTTAATCCTCATTTCAAGGCTTCAGAATAGCTGTGTTAATACTGTATTAAAGATCAGTAAATTGAAGTTTAAAGAGGTAAGTTGCTTAAGATTAGGGGTCCTGGAGCTGAGATTTGAACTCAGATGTACTGACTCTAGACCAACCACTACTGTCCTGTTAAAATAGCATCTGCTAAAGACAGCTAATTCTAGTTACCTTTGTGGGAGAACAGCATTTGTCCAAAAGAGGAAGAATTACTCCCTAAGTACTTAGGTTAGCTTTGCTTTAACTCTGCTTTTGAGCTGAGTACCCTCACTCACCTGATATATAGTTAGGGTGACCCTATAATTTATTGGAGTGCTTCATTTTGCCAGGACAGCAAGGGTTAACTGGGATATATGGTCATCTTATGGTTATGTCAAGTGCCCCAACCTTTTTTTCCCTCTTTTTCCCATTTAACACTCCTTCCCCGCACAATCCCTTCCCCTCCACTAAGAGAATCACTCATTTTGTGGTCAGGTTTTCTTTCTGTAGAAAACCCTTGTTTCCTGGAATACTGATTAGCCTGGGGCCAGTTAAATGCTATTCTTCCTCTCCATTTTTGCTTAGCAGCCAAGCTTTATCCCTTGCAGGGATCAGGTGGGGAAACAGAAACCTAAACCTAACCAGGGTCTGCATTCTCAAAGCTCTGGAGCCAAGGTATATTTCACTTGTCTCCTGGGGCTTCCTAGCTTCCCCGTTTCCTATCCGTATTTCAATAGCCTTGGCTTTTCAACCTGGCCTTGCATTGCTTAAGAACCATGGAATCTTAGGTTTCCTGTCACTGGTTCACTTTCTCTGCCTACCTGGTAAGAATTTTTCCTCTGTGGTTCTGTACTCTTCTCACTTAATATCTGCTCCCTGGACAATCATTCACTCTCAGGGTTTTAATTACCACCCACACATATAACAGTGATGTAGCTGAGTGTGTTTCTGCAATCACTCTGCCTTAGCTTGCATCCTGGCTCTGCTTTCTACAAAGGGACATGACCTTGGGCAAATGACTTCTTAGGAGTTGTAAAGTGAGGAGAATGAAAATAATTACCTAGCTAATAGGACTGTGAAGATTTACTT
Organism: Cheirogaleus medius; assembly: GCA_008086735.1. NCBI lineage: Eukaryota > Metazoa > Chordata > Mammalia > Primates > Cheirogaleidae > Cheirogaleus > Cheirogaleus medius. The sequence continues at coordinate 18,245,724 of VBSM01000729.1, read as the reverse complement.
AAAAACATTTTTTTGAGACACTGTCACCTGAGCTAGAGTGCAGTGGTGCCATCACAGCTCACTGCAACCTCAAACTATAAGGCTGAAGCCATCCACCTAGCTCAGCCTCCTGAGTAGCTGGGACTATAGGCATGTGCCACCACGTCTGGCTAATTTTTTAATTTTTTGTAGCAATGGAATCTTGTCATGTTGCCCAGGTTGGTCTAAACTCCTGGCCTCAAGTGATCCTCCTGTCTCAGCCTCCCAAAGTGCTGGAATTACAGGCATGAGATACTGTGCCCCGCTTGTGACGATCAATTGAGAAAATTCTGGTAAGGTACTTAATATTTGGCACTTAATTAACTGTGGTTTTGTTAATGTTACCATTCTGCCATCCCAAGAGCTTGAGACTTATATAACTGTCTAATATATCCTTCTAACTCTGGTCAACTTGCCCAAACCTAAACTCATCTTTCCCTTACCCAAAAAATCTTCAGTTTTTTTTGTTGGTACCATCCACCCACTCAGCTGAGTTAGAGATATACTTTCTCTTAGACACCTCATTTTCTCAGCCCCTACCTTCTTAATAATCAAGATCCTCCTTTTCATGCCCATCACTAGACTCTCATTACAGGCTAGTATTATTTCTTGGCTGAAGGCAAGGGACCAAGAATTGGTGATGATGTTCAGAGGGTGCAAAAGCTTGGGTGGTGAGGAAGTCCCTTATATTTTTTCCCATTCTGATTTTATGGAAGGTACAAAATATTTAGAATGAACAATGCTGTGGACACTAGGACTATATATTCAAAAGTGAGAAGGACATTTTATTAGGCCCCTATTCAGGCAATTGATAACCATAATTTTCCTCCAAAGCATTTCTAGCAGGAAATCACACTAGAAAATTATACACAAATCCCAAATGACCTAGACTGGTTTTCCTTAGTACAAAATAAACAGAGTGGTGATTGTGCCCTTCATGAGCAAGAAACACTAAATGTGCCATCTGTAAAATAAGCTTTTTTTTTTTTTTTTCCCTGTAGACATGAGTTCTGTGCTGGTCTCTAGAGGATGCTGATCTCTATTTTTTAACCACCTGAATTTAGCTAGCTGCTGTAGGTCCCCCCAGTTCAGAACCTTTCCTTTCTGGTCTGTCCCTGATGTCTGGGTGTAGCGGCAGTGAATGGTTGATTTGTCTCTAATAACTGGGTCTGTGTGTCAAGAATACCAAGGGTAGAGCCTTTGCATCTACCATACTCCCCTCCCTTAACTTAAAACCTTCCAACTTTGTTTCTGTTTTGACTCATATATTAAAAATCTCTTCCAAGATCTAGGTTTTCCCTAATTTATCAGACTACATAAATCTGAATTATGCTTCCTAATCCCACGCCTTTGACCAAGCTTAGTGGGGTGGGTTTCAGTTCCTTCACTAGAGCCCACATCAGATGTTGTAAATGGCCCACCTCAAAATAAAACAAAAAGCCTAGAAATTTTCCAGTCCCCTCATTTCCTTTTTGATTTTAAAAGCAGTTAATTGTGTTGAACCTGGTAGGAATACCTTAAGCAGGCCTTCTCCTACCTCTCAGTAAGAGCTCCCTCACCAGACCATTCTAATCATTATCTTGGGAAAGGGGACTAGATCAGCCTCAGTGGCCCATGTTGAACTTTGCCAGCTATTCTTATTTAATACAGTTTCCTTCTACCCTGCATCCCTTTTCTAGTATCACTCTAGTTCTTCCTGACTTTCACAGACAAGCTTTTTTAAAGAATAGTCTATTAGGTATCTCTACTTCATCTCATCCCACTACACTGAAAAGGCCCTCCCACCACCACCCACTTCACTGTACCAGCTCTTATCAAGGTTATCAGAGACTTCTTCATTGCTAGACCAATAGACTTGTCATTTCTATCACATTTGACCTCTCAGTAGCATCTGCTCATCACTTTCTCTTGGAAATTTCTGCCTTAAGCTTCTGTGACACTACATTTCTGGATTGCCACTTCTCTGACTCTTTCTCAGTTTTCTCTGTGAGCTCCCATCCCCTAGACACTGATTTTTCCCAGGGTTATGTCCTAGCCCTGCTACCTCTCCCTGGTGATTTTACCTACCCTGCCTCGAAGTCCAAACTACTCTCTATGCTGATGACACACACCAGTATGCAGATCCTGTGCTCCAGATGCACAGACTATATGTTGAGCACATTATTGGCTATGTTACAAGACCCTCAGACTCAGAGTGTCAAAATTAAACCATTGAAGCCATCTTCAAATCTTCTCCCACCTCTTCTTATGTCTTCCAACTCTGTGAATGGCATTCATTATCCTCCAGGTTGCCCAAGCCAACAACCGAAGATGGATTGACTCCCTCTTTTTTCCTCACATCTGACTCCTAAGTCTTAAAAGCCTGCCTCCTTGATATTGCTCAGATCTGTGTTTTCTCTGTCTTCATTGTTACTGCCGTAATTTAGGGCCCCACTAATCCATTATTCATCCTGCAGCCAGAGCTCTATTTCTGAAATGCAAATCTGATCCCATCACTCCCCTGCTTAATTTTTCTCATTAGCTCCTCATAGCCTCAAGATAACCAATGTTCTTAGCATGTCTTACAAGGCCGCTTCCTATCTCCTATTTCATCACCTATCCCCCTCCTGCGTGTTTATTTTTAAGTGTGTCCATCAGTTCATTCTTCTATCCACCAGTAGGTATTTGTTGAGTGCCTACTACGGTATGTTCCAGGCTATATAGTAGGGCTGGGCTTACAGTACTGAGTGTATACTGGTGAGCAATGCAAACATGGTACCTGCCCTCATTGAACATTCAGTCTAGTGGGATAGACAATATAGAAAGCAGTGATACAAATATATATTAATAGTTATAAAGTGTGGTAAGTTGGTTAGAATGAATCCCTTACTTTTTTTTTTAAAGTAGGGAGCTTCCTACTTTAAAGTACATTCAGTTATTTTTCACTCACCTTTTTAGGAGCTCAGCCATTAATACAGGAGAATGCTTGTAATTCTTATGAAAACAAAAGCATATAGTCATCCAAATTACAACTGTGAGTAATCAGCCCTTGAGCTCATTGTTAACATTCTGAGGATCCAGTTTATTTTTTTTGGCTTTAATAAGCAGCGTCATACTCAAAAAATGGGACATTGTTTATTAATCTGGTTATTAGGTAGTTTTACCTACTAGCAACTAAACTGGTAAATAACATCCTATTCTCAGAGGATAGTATAGGGCAAGTAAGGAGTGGTTACTTGGGGAAAACGCAGAACTGGAGATTCTCACCTACAGAGCCCATTCTGCAAAGCTTATGATCTGGGGAGGTGGTCCAGCTGCAGGAAGGGCTCTCAGACTTAGGGTGTCTTTAGTTTCCCTCTTAGTAACATAACTGAGGGAAAAAATGAGAGTCTACATTCTTTGGTAATGAAGCCAATGTTTAGCAAATAATCCTCTATTTGCTAGGAGTTTGGTATTACATAAATCCTGGCTAGTGATCTCTGCCCCTACTTTCTTCTGTATCACTAGAGAAGAGACATGTTTTCCCACTGTCATGTTTGTAGAGTTCTTAGTTATCCACATCGTGGACTAGGGGATTATTAGCAGTCATCAGTACCCTTCCCTTTGAGCTGCTTACCGTAGGGCTGAGCAGGGCAGAAGTGTCAGGAGGAAAAGGGTGTTTTTGTGAGTACACTTCAAAGTTAATAGAACTTATCTGGGAACACGTAAGAGGAATTGTGGAGCTGGCTGGCGCTACTCTGTGTAGAGCTGTTTGGGGCACAGTTGTGATGGGACTTACCAGCATTCTAGAATGGGCATGCTGATGAGCAGATCACCCCTGTCTCACATAGCAACCCCAGGAGCTTCTGGGAAGATGAGTGAAATAAGTTAATTAAAAATTTATAAAAAGAAAAAAATGCTGCCAGGCATGGTGGCTCACACCTGTATTACTAGCACTTAGGCCAGGCAGGAGGATCATTTGAGGCCAAGAGTTTGAGACCAGCCTAAGCAACATACTAAGACCCTGTCTCTACAAAATAGAAAAATTAGCCGGGCATATTAGTATGTGCTGTAGTCCCAGCTACTCAGGAGGTTGAGGCAGGAGGATCGCTTGAGCCCAGGA
>VBSM01000729.1:18173783-18224604 GCA_008086735.1 Cheirogaleus medius | reverse complement strand
CTGGGCTCAAGTGATCCTCCTGCCTCAGCCTCCTGAGTAGTTGGGACTATAGGTACATGCCACCATGCCTGGCTATTTTTATTAGACTTTTCTGTAGTATAAAACTGATGAAATACAGTGAAGGGAAAAAAATCACCTGAAATTCTAGCCCTACCCCTAGAATAATAATAATGACGATATGAATGTCAAGGCGCTAAATAGAATGGAGTAGGATTTGAATACTGTAGAGACAGGGAAAGGCCTGTCACAAGGATCACAAGAGTCTTGCCAGCTAAAGCAACTTACTCCATTCGAGCTACAGCACAGGACACTGGTGGGGAGCAGGGTGGGGTGGGGGCACACCCCTGTCTTCTAATAGTGGACACCACCTGAGAGCTGAGGCCTAGATTCAAAGCCTGACTCCTAATAATAGTGGTGTTAATACCATTAGCAGGTCATAGACATGGAGTGACAGCTGTGTGCCCTGCAACTGTATGCCTTATTAGTCCTCACAGCCTTTTTTTTTTAAATTTAAATTTTATTTTTTTATTTTTATATGGCCAATGAATTTCTTTCTATTTTTAGTAGAAACAGGGTCTCGCTCTTGCTCAGGCTGGTCTCAAACTCCTGACCTCAAATGATCCGCCCGCCTCGGCCTCCCAGAGCCCTAGGATTACAGGCGTGAGCCACCGCGCCCGGCCAGTCCTCACAGCCTTTTAAAAGCATCTAATATCACTATCCTTCTTTTGCAGTCTTAAAAAAGCAAGGCTCAGAAGGTAAGTATTTGCTCAAGGTCACCTGCTTTTAAGTAGGGGAGCCTGACCATTAACCTCCCTCCTACACTGCCCCAGCTTCTGTCACTTTGCTGGCAGCACAGACCTAGAGCTGAGGGGGTTTGGAGGCCCAGTCCAGATCTCATTCCCCAGAGAAGAAATCTGAGGCTCAGAGAGGGAAAGGGCTGATTTAGACCTTCAACTTCTGGTTCTTAACTTTTTTCCCAGTGTTCCAACTACATTGTGTTGCTGGAGGCTGTCTTAGAGCTTTGTCAAATCAACTTCAGAGGCACTCATTGTTATAGGTTGTATTCTGTCTCCCCCAAATTTATTCTGAGGCACTAGCCTCTAGTACCTCAGCATGTGCCCTTGTTTGGAGATAGGACCTATATAGAGATAGCCAAAATAAGGTTCTTAGGGTGGGCCTCAATCCAGTATGACTGTTGTCCTCATAAAAGGGAAAATTTGGACACAGACCTGACTAGAGGGAAGATGATGGAGAGACAGGGGGAACAGATAGCAATCCGTAAGCCAAAGAGAGACCTAGGGCAGATGCTTTCCCCGAGCCCTCAAAAGGAGGCAACCCTGTCAACAGCATGATTTTGGACTCTACCCTTCAGCCCTTCAGTTCTGTTGGTTAAGCCACCCAGTTTGTGGTACTTTGTTCTGGAAGCCCCAGGAAACCAATATGTTCATGTATCCATAAAGTCTACAAGTCAGAGACATTCTGCAGCCCTGCTGTAGTAGTAGCAGGACTGGTTGGGAGGGTGACCCTCCCAGAGGCAAAAGGATAGAGCAGATGATCTTTCTAGCTTGCTCCCAACCTTGATATTTGGCTAAGTAAGATATTTTTCTTTCACTGGACTTTGCCCAACAATGGTGCCATGACCTATTTGTGACCTTCTTGAGTCAGTTTTGTGTCTCTGAGCCCAGGCTATAGAAGGTGCTCTCTACAACTGTGTAGAAGGATGAGTGGGAAAATCGGCTCCTGGCCACTCCAATCCAAGCCTCTCCAAGCAGCGGGTGGGGCAGGAGAGCAGGTTAGGGACTGTTGGGGATGGAAGTTGAAGTTGGGCACTGTCTCCTAAAGTTTAGAGCTGAGCCCAAATTCTGTAAGACACAAGCAAAATATATTTTAGATGACTCAGGGTAGGCTAAAGAAATTCAGTACAGGAAGCTCTTTTCCTGCTGCTTTATTAATTTTGCTACTGAGGATAAATGAGATGCAGACTTCCATATCCAAGTCTTCATTAGATGCCCAGTTAATGCAGCCGTGACAAATAGGAATGAAGCCCTTATGAATAAAGATTAATGCAATATAAAAAATCCTAGACCAGAGCAAAGAAAATTTAGAGGAGCTGATAAAATACCCTATCTTTAATTAGACTGTCTGCATCACACATCAAATCAGCCTTAATGTCAAGATTTATTGGCCTTGGAATTGGGTAAATGAAATAAGTGCTTACAAATGAATGGAAAAGAAATTACCTGTATTAAAAAGTATTTGCAGTGCAGGCCTGCACACTGAGGCTTTCGGTCAAAGTCAGGCTTGCAGCTTCTTTAGCTATGCATCACTCTGTCCCCCACATGCATCTCCTTAGCCCCAGGTGGGTTTCAGAGACCGTGCTTGTGGGGTAATGATATGGACCATTGTCAACTATCTGTGCTATTCTCCTGGGAAGATCCTTTTTGGACAGTGAAATATCTTTGCGTCTTTATTTCACCATCTGTAAATTAGTAAGGTGTTACTGGTCCTTACCTCAGAGAAGAGAATGTTGTAGAGACAAGGTAACCTGCTTAGTTCTGCCCACCCACCATGGAGAGCAGATCAAAAAGCTTTCTTCTTGACTGCCAGAGTCCACCATGGAATTCACATATAGCTTCAAGAGCTTATCTACTATCACACTTTGTTGCTGTCTTGTAAGACCTCTGATGCCTTGATGTCTAACTGTAAATGAAGATTAGAGTGTAGTGCTTGCCTTGCAGTGTTGCTGTGGGAATTCCCTGGGACAGTGCTTAGAAAGCCCCTAGCACAGCCCCGGGACCATGGTAAGCACTGAGCAAATGAAGGCTATGGTTGTTAGGATCTCAAGAGAGGAGAGGGAGGCAAATTTGAATTAGATTATCATTGGGGTACTTCGCTGCAAGCAACAGAACTGATTGTGGCTTATGGAGTAGGAAAGGAAGTTATTCAAATGACTTTGGGTAGCTTGTGGAATTGTTGGGAGTGCTGGTGAGCTCAGTCTAAGCTTCCAGTGACAAAGCTGGAAAATGCCACCCTCCCCCTGGCCTGACTGTACCCACAGCTGCCTGCAGTGCTGGGGCCACTTCTGTGGCAGGAACATAAACCCTGCAGCCACTGCTTCCCCTGAAGCCAGGCGCCTCTGCCGCTGACCTTGCCGGTAAAGTGGAATTTTCCAAGAGCCTCTGAATTGAAGTCTTGTGTAGGTAAACTTGAGCGATGGCATCTGGATCACGTGCCTGGCTTTAGTTGCAAAGGAGCTGCCCTGAAGGTAGCAAAGCCTTTCACAAGGGGCTGGGCAACAAGAAAGCATTCTAAGTGTCTCCTCCAGAGGGATTCTTGCTTTGCATGCCGGAGAGCTCCTGCAGGACACTCACAACCCCTTCCACTGTTGGGAGAGCAACTTTATCGGGCAGCATTCCACTCCTTGGCAAAGGGGAGGGGAGTGCTTTCGGCTGCTCTGCTGCACCAGCCCAGTCTTAAAGGGAAATTGAGAGTGCTGGTCATTTTGCCTTGTGCTGCTAGAGATAAGGGCCATAAAAAGCATCCCAGAGTCTGTACGCCCAGTAGCTTCATGCCGTGGTCTCACTGTACATGCAAAGTGCCATTGCTTTATGGATCACTTACCCCTGGTTTGCTAAATTCTATGCTGGTAGCAACAGTAAGTCAGGCAGGGCTCCCTCACTCATGGAGCTTGTGTTCTATACAGCAAATAAGCTGGACATAATGAAAAAAAAAAAAAACCCAAGTTGAATTTTGGATAAGAGAAACTTTTCAGACTAATGATCATTACCAGTAATAGCCGGAGCACTCGGCCCTGCCCAGAGCCTGGGGCCAGCACTGCCATTTCCAGGCACCAGATTCTAAGGAGAAGACTCAGGTGGGGCAGGCACCTGCCACCTCCCCCCAAGGCTTTCAGGGACAGAGCTGCTTCTGGGAGGGAGAAGAGGAGAGAGAGGGGAAGGAGGATGCAAAGAGAAACACTAAACCTTCAGGGTCAGGGCATTTTCAAAACTTGAGATTTTGGGGGGGGGGCTCTTACTCTATATGGGGGTCTTCCTACATTGTCCAGGGTAGTCTCAAAGTCCTGGGCTCAAGTAATCCTCCCACCATAACCACCCAAGTAGCTGGGACTACAAACATGCACCACCGTGACTGGCTAATTTTTTAATTTTTGATTTTTTTCAAAGGGACAGGGTCTTGCTATGTTGCCCGGGCTGGTCTTAAACTCCTGAGCTCATGCGATCCTCCTGCCTCAGCCTCCCGAGTAGCTGGGGCTATAGGTGTGCACCACTGTGCTGGCCAAAACGTGAATGTTTGTGTGGACCCTCCGTGGTGCCTAGGAAAGCATCTGGCTCATAGAAGGTGTTTAATAAATGTGTATTCTATTAGTGAAGAAATCCCCTGGGAGATCTCATAGGAAATGACCCTCTCCAACTCTTCATCTGTGTGTTATTCCAGCTCCCAAGAAACCAGCAGAAGCAGAGGGGCAGTCACAACTGTCAATGGCAGTGAAGGCACCAATTTGTAACATACATGACTGCTACATATTTCACCTCTCTGGGCCTCAGTGTTAGTATCCGTAAGCTTGGTCAGTTTCTTACTTGAGAACATTGCATTTACTCTGGTACTTAAAGATGAAAAATCAGCATTTACAAAGCACATCCACTGTCAACCTAAATAACAAACAGAGAGAGGCTCTCTTAAAGGAAAGATAATTATTTGGGAGTAGAGCATTCCAATGGGAATACACTGGCCATAGTAAACTATGCGTGTATTCAGGGAGGTAAAGGAAGACAAAGATTTTTAAAGGAAAAAAATGAGGAGGATTACATAATTTGTTTTGAAATAATTATCCTTGGCCACAAAGATCAATAAGAAGGATGACACTAGTCCAAGGTTGGACAGGCAGTTAGTTGCTATGCTGTTGTCCTTGCAGAAGTCATTTCTGTGGAAGGTGGTGATGGCCTTTGTGCAAGGTTGTGGTTTTTGTAGTCTTTTGTGATAGTTGTGTTATCAGGCACGAGAACCCTCTCTTCATGGCCTTCCCTGGCTCTATTTGTCAGGGTTTTCTTAACATTAGTGACTCCATTTTGATTCTGACAACTTTCACACCACTCACATATGTTATCTCATTGTAATCCCATGAGGAGCGTCTACCTTCATTTTGTGGATGACGTAACTGAGAGCAGAAGAGGTCAACTAACTTGGCAAGGTCACAGACCTTGAAAGTGTCCATTGCCTTGGGACTCCAAGGCTGAGGCCTGCCACTCTCCAAGATGTCACTCCCAGGTGAGTCAGCCCCTCTGTAACTCTGTCTTCTCAACCAGTGTGGACAACACAGGCCTGCCAGCCAATCCCACAGAGTGGCCAAGGGCTGCCTTCTCCCTGCCTCCCTTCCCAGCAACAGGAGGACTTGTCCACGTGGCTTCAGACACCACACAGTAAATCAACTGCCACATTAATTCTGGATCATCAGCATTTTCCCCCAGGAGAAAATCAGAGGCAAGGAGACGAATGTCTCAGTGAAATTTTCAATTTCCAAAGGGAAAGTGAGATGAATATAATCCCATCTGTCAAGGTGGAGAAGGGCTGATCTGAAAGCAGCATAGATTACTTTGAGGAGATAACGGTTTATCACTCTGGGCAAGAGAATATGGAATGAGGGCTAACCTTCTTTATGAGTTGGTAAAAACATCCATCAGCAAAGACAGTGTCTAGGGAAATGAGCAGCAAGTTCTCTGGCCCTTTTTCCACTCGTCCTTTCCCTGAGACTTTTTGTTCTTGATAAACACACACCCACACAAACAGGACAAAATCCCCCCCCTGCCCCTCAAGAAATAGTTAACATTTGTTGAGGATGATTGCAGGCACTGTACTCAGTGTTTTATATTCACTATCCAGAAGCCTTAAGTGCTAAGTGAGAGAAGCGTTTTTATTAGAACCATTTTACAGATCTGGAAACTGAGGCTTATAAAGATTGACTTGCCCAAGGTTACCCAGCTAGTGAAGTGTGGAATGGGCTGTAGGCCGGCCGACCCCACGCCTACCAGCAACTACACACAGTACGTGCAGACTGCTCAGCCTTAAAAGTAGCTTAGACTGTTCTGCTTAGACATCTCTGTGCCTTCCTTCCACTTCACTCACTCTTTCTTTGGTCAGCTCCTTGCGGAGCCCTGCTGACTCCAAGGAGGGTGTGACCTTGACCAGCTGTGGAGGTTAAGCTGGGCATGGTAGCTCATGCGTATAATCCCAGTAACTTGGGAGGCTGAGGCAGGAAGATTGTTTGCTTGAGGCCAGGGGTTCCAGATCAGCCTGGGCAACATAGCAAGACCCTGTCTCCAAAAATATTTTAAAAACATTAGCTGGGCATGGTGGCATGCACCTGTAGCCCCAGCTACTCAGGAGCCTGAGGCAAGAGGACCACTGGAGTGTGGGAGTTCGATGCTGCAGTGCACTATGATTGTGCCACTGTACTCTAGCCTGGGCAGTAGAGCAAGACCCTGTCTCTAAAATAATAATAATAATAATAAGTTGTAGAGGCTGAGCCACAGCTGAGGGCTTAGAATCCCTGGAGGCCTTCAGTCTGGTCAGCTGAGGCTCAACGCAGGTTGCAGAGTGGGCAGGCCAAAGGCCGTGGGCCTCACTAGCTCACAGGGCTCAGTGAGCTGAGGGGTCTCCTGGTTGCTTCTGGGTACGAATTTCCATGGAGGAGGGGTGAGGCCAGTGACAGTCTCTGGGCCACTTAGAAACCAGACATCCAGTGTGTCCGGCCATAATACAGGCTGCTGTGGCTGCCGAGAGTCTCAGAAAATGCCACGGCCATGGGTTTGGGAAGGCCTGAGGACCACAACAATGTGACTTTAAAAATTCAAGAAGGAATGTGCACATCTGAGATGCTCAGAATACACAAGTCTCCGTGTTAAATTCTGACCCTTTGCTTCAACCGGGAACACAAGCACCCTCAGAGTAGAGAACCCCAAGAGAGGGCTTCACCACCAGCCCCAGCCGGGGACACATGCCACCAAAGCAAAGGTCACTCCAGGGCCGCAGGTCTCCTCCTCTGTGGCCAGAAGCGAGGTTCCTAATCAGTGCCACTTGGGATCCGACAGAGATGACTGCTCTGTCTCGGGCTTGTTTGCCGTTTATCCCTGTGATTGATTAAGAGTCTGTCAGGGAGATATTTCATGAATGCCCCGTGTGGTGGGATGGGGACAGCCAGGAAATGCGATTCCCTAGTTGTGGCAGGGTCAGAGATGACCCGGAGTGTTGACGGAAAGGCCCAGGCCCTTTCCAGCCTCTCGTGGGGTAGGGGGTGAGGTGAGGACGGGGGTGAGGTGAGGACTGGGGTGGGCTGGACTGCCCTGGAGCTGTGGCAGGATCGCTGGTGAAGAGAAACGGCATGTGAGAGGGGCGAGAAGCTTTCCCCTGGTTTGCTCTGTAGTAGTATCACATGTAGACCTTGAAGGAGCCCAGGGAATGTCACCCCAAAATACGGCACCTGGTATGCTGATTATTTTATTTATTAAAAAAATTTTATTTATTTTTTCCAGACAGAATCTCATTCTGTCACCCAGGCTAGAGTGCAGTGGCATCATCATAGCTCACTGCAGCCTCAAACTCCTGGGCTCAAGTGATCCTCCTGCCTCAGCCTTCCAAGTAGCTGGGACTACAGGCACATGTCACCAAGCCCAGCTAAGTTTTCTAATTTTTGTAGAGATGGGGTCTCACTATATTGCCCAGGCCAGGCTTGAACTCCTGGCTTCAAGCCATCCTCCTGCCTTGGCCTCCCAAAGTGCTAGGATTACAAGCATGAGCCACCGTGCCTGGCCTATTTATTTATTTTTGAGGCAGGGTCTCATTTTGTTCCCTAGGCTAGAGAACGGTGGCATCATCATAGCTCACTGCAACTTCAAACTCCTGGGCTCAAGTGATCCTCCTGCCTCAGCCTCCCAAGTAGCTGAGACTACAGGTGCATGCCATCTCACCTGGCTAATTTTTGTATTTTTTTGTAGAGATGGGGTCTCGCTTTGTTACCCAGGCCAGTCTCAAACTCCTGATGTCATGTGATCCTCCTGCCTCAGCCTCCCAGAGTGCTGGGATTACAGACATTAGCCACTGCATTTGGCTCTGATTATTTTAAATTAAAGGCCCTTGAAGGTCAACAGATGCTGGAAGAGGCTTTATTCTTACCTTCCCTTACCTACCTTAAGACTGGGCCCATCGAAGAGCACAAAATTGCCTTCTATGCCTCCCTGAAATCTCGTTATTTATGGCAGAAAAGAAGACTGAGGAATGTAACCCACCTGGATGGATTTTTTCACAATGTAATATCTGTCTGTCAGGCTCATTTGTATTCCAAAGAGACTCATTTACAAGTTAATTTCTGTCTTGGGCCCATTCATTCTCCCTAGCAATCATTTAGTACCATTCAAAGGAATTAGCTACATCCCCCATCTCTCTCTCCCCTATAAAGAAGGGTATATAAACATCTATCCAAGTTCATTAAGTCACTGGGTGATCATACTTCTGTGAGTCCCCCCTTCCCCATGCATGTAAAATAAATTTTGTATGACTTTTTCTCCCATCAATCTGCCTTTTGTCAGTTTATTTTCAGCAAACCTTCAGAGAGCTTAGGGGAAGTTTTCCTCTTTGACCCTATAGCCATTAGACATGACTGTGTAGGACAAACAAGGACAAAGCAAATGGAATGAAAACATTCTTCCTGCTGCTCCAGGGTCTGGAAGAAACTTCCATTTCTATCTGCTAAAAGTGTACACATTAATCATAAGGCTGATCTCAAAAGTGAAAAATTTTTTAAATTTCCCGACTAGAAGTGATCTTCACCTTGACTCCCATAGCACTTTGTAATTACTGTCACAGTGTAATGTTCAAACACTTAGAAACATGATTCTTACACATGCCAAAGACTTAGTAACTCGTGAATGAGGGTGTTAATAAGATAGTAAAGTTGGTTCAAAGAGCATTTTGAGGAAGTGGATATTTATAGACATTTAAAAGGAAATGTTAGAATAAAATTTCCAGGGTTAAAACAAAACTAGTTGTCCTTGCATGTATAGTCAAAAGGTTATTGACAACGGTGACAAGATCATTTAGTGGAGAAAAGACAGTCTTTTCAACAGATTGTATTGGGAAAACTAGATATCCATGTACAAAAGAATGAATTTGGACCCTTACCTTCTACCATATACAAAAATTAACTCAAAATGGATCAAAGACCTAAACATAAGAGCTAAAAATATAAAAGTCTTAGAAGAAAACATAGGAGGAAAGCTTTATGACATTATACTTGACAATAATTTTTTGACATGACACCAAAAGCACAGGCAGCAGAAGAAAAAAATAGATAAAATGGACTACATCAAAATTCAAAACTGGCTGGATGCAGTGGCTATAATCCCAGCACTTTGGGGAGCCAAGGAAGGAAAATCTCTTGAGGCCAGGAGTTCAAGACCAGCCTGGGCAACATAGTGAGACCCTATCTATAAAAAAAAATTATCCAGGAGTAGTGGCATATGCCTGTAGTCCCAACTACTCCGAAGGCTGAGGGGAGAGGATTGCTTGAGCCCAGGAGTTTGAGATTATAGTGAGCTATGGTTGTGCCTGGGTGACAGAGTGAGAATCTGTCTCTAAAAATAAATAAATAAATAAAGAACTTTTGTCTGTCAAAGGATGCTATCAGCAGAGTGAAAAAGCAACCCATGGAATGGAAGAAAACATTTGCAAATAATATACCTGATCAAGGGTTACTCTCCAGAATATATAAAGAATCCCTACAACTCAACAATAAGAAAAAGAAACCACTCACTTAAAAAAATGGGCAAAGGACTTAAATAAACATTTCTTCAAAGAAGATATACAGATGGCCAATACGCACATGAAAAGATGTTCAACATCACTAATCATTAGGGAAATGCCAGTCAAAATCATAATGAGATGCCACCTCACCCATTATGATAAGCACTATCAAAAAACCAGAAAATAAGTGTTGGTGAGTATGTAGAGAAATTGGAACCCTTGTGGCCCTTTGGTGGGAATGTAAAATGTGCAGCTACTGGAGAAAACAGCCTGGTGGTTCTTCAAAAAGTTAAACCTAGAATTACCACATGAAACAGCAATTCCACTTTGGGGTAGATACCCAAAAGAGTGAAAATAAGGTCTCTAGATATCTGTACACCCATGTTCATGACAGCATTATTCACAATGGCCAAGTGTCCATTGATGGATGAATGGGTAAATAAAATGTGGTATACACATACAATGGAATATCATTCAGCCTTAAACAGGAAGGAAATTCTGACACATGCTGTAATGTGGATGAAACTCGAGGGCGTCGTGCTAAGTGAAACAAGCCAATCACAGAAAGACAAATCTGTCAGATTCCACTTATATGAGATATTTACAGTAGTTAAAATCATAGAGACAGAAAGTAAAATGGTGGTTGCCAGGGGCTGAGGGAAGGCAGAATGGGGAGTTATTGTTTAATGGATATAGAGTTTTAGTTTTGCAAGACGAAAAGTGTTCTGGAGATTGGGGTGATGGTTGTATAACAATGTGAATGCATTATACTTAATACCACTAAACTGTACACTTAAGAATGGTTAGGATGGTAAATTTCGTGTTAGGAATATTTCATCACAATTAAAAAACAAAACTGACTAATGCCCTACAAGGTAATTAAAAAATCATAATCTTTGGTGTTATCTTTTCTATTGGATAGAAGTTATTTATTTATTTATTTATTTTTGAGATAGCGTCTCCCTCTGCCACCCTGGGCTTGAGTGCAGTGGCATCAGTGTAGCTCACAGCGTACTCAAACTCCTGGGCTCAGGCGATCCTCCTGCCTCAGCCTCCCCAGTAGCTGGGACTACAGGCGTGCGCCATCGTGCCCAGCTAATTTTTCTATTTTTGGTAGAGATGGGGTCTCGCTCTTGCTCAGGCTGGTCTTGAATTCCTGACCTCAAGTGATCCTCCCACCCAGGCATCCCAGAGTGCTAGCCACCGTATCTGGCCAAAAATTATTTATATCTTCATTGGACAAGATCTATAAGTTAACATGTAACTTCCAAGTCTGAGCCCTTAATTAATAGTAAGTAACCAAGTCACGTGGAGATACATTCCCTGAAGTAATTAACCAGTCCTTGGGTAGGCTTGTGAAACAATGCCCAAAGCAACGTTGGGAAGACTTGCTGTTCTCCCTTGGCCTTATTTCCAAGGTTTGGATTATAAGTGTTATTTTTTAACATCACAGACATTTACGTCCTTGTTTTTCCCACTAGTCTCTTGAAGGCAAGGACTGTCTTCATCTTTACCTCCTCGCCAGGGGAAGAGAGCTGAAGAGGGAGTGTGGCGGGGCGGGCTTGCCTTGTCTTTGTTTCTGTGACCTTGACCTGACCTGTCATCTCCTGGGGCCTCCCTGTTCTCAGACTGTGTTTTTTCTCTGCTATCACACCAACACAACAACAGAAGACTTTGTGACCATATGTGGGGGGTTCTCCCCAACAGGTGAGCAGCCAGTTCTGCAGCGGCCCCCAGCTGGGTGTCCTCCAAGTCAATTCCCACACTGTCCACCTGGAGACAGCGTCAGATCCCACAGGGCAAGGGCCCGGTCCCCAGCACTGCTCCCCTTCAGACACCAGTCCTACATCTGGGCCTCCGGAACTTCTGGTGGACTGGCTTCAAGCTGGAGTTCTTATGATCTCCTCTTTGGGTTTGATGAATTTGCTGGAGCGGCTCACAGAACTCAGGGAAACACATCTATCAGTTTATCACAAAGGATGCAGATGAGTAGATGCCTGGGGGGGGAGGTATGGGGAAGGGGCTCGGGTTCTAGGAACCTCCACATGTTCAGCTAAATCTGCAAGCTCTGTCCTTTTGGGTTTTTACGAGAGCTTCATTACATCAGCATTCCTTCCTCCAGGGTACAGGAAAGGACCTTCTCTGGAACGAGGGTCTTAAGACCTACAATCAGAAAGGTGAAGGAAGATTAGGGTCCTTTCTTGGGGCAGGTGAAAGGAGGTCAGGACAAAGTCTGTTTCCTGAGGCCCAGAGCAGCCAACATTATAACAAAAGACTGTAACAAAGCTATAGGAGTTATGAGCCAGGAACCGTGGACAAAAACCAATATATATATATGTGTGTGTATGTATGTGTGCATGTGTGTGTGTGTATATCTCGTCATACCACACCCATCCTGGGCTCTGTGCTGGGTGCCGAGGATGCTTTCTAATCTCTGGATTTCCTTCTGCCTCTACAGTGCTTGGATTCTAATTTGATCTAATCAACCTCATGAGAAAGGAGTTACTTGGTAGAAACACATACATGAAACAGATAATGAATAAACGAAAGACAAGAGGCATTTTTTCTTGCTTTTCTTGGAAGAGGCACCCTGGATGCTACGTGAAGCCTGTGGCCCGGCTCCTGGGCTGGGAGACGGGAGAATGTGTTGTTTGTAGCTTTGCTAGAGAGGGAACAGCTGCTGTATGCTGGCGGCAGGACCATCTCCTCCCAGAAGTTGGGGCCCTGAGGCCCTGGGTTAGCAGACCCCAGGGGGAAAGAAGCCAGCATCCAAGTCTGTCTTTGAGAAAGGAGCAAATTACTATCTATTACGAATTCATGAGACTCTCGTTGCTGTTTTCAATTAATTTCTTGACAAATTCTGGCTGTCCCTCTTCTTGTTTTTCTTAGGACTGGAGGAGTCCGGGTGATCCAGTTGGGAGCTCTGGGGAGCTGTTGCTGAAATTAACTTGAGTGCTTTGGAGTGAGATTTACACGGCAGAGTGGAGCCAGGGCTGCTCTTTTTGGCAGGCGCTGCTGTGCCACTGTGGCTGTGCTGCTGCCTTCCTCATGATGTGCAATGTTCTCAGAGGCCTTTGGAGCCATGCCCAGCCCAGCCCCATCCCGGCAGACCCCTGTGTCCCTTGTGACACTGCCATGGAGGCCCAGCTATTTTATCCAGCCATGGGTCTCACCAGCTTGCAGGCAAATCCATCCATTCGTCCCCTGCCAGCCCAGCTTGGCCCCCGCTTGCAAGCATTTACAGAGTGCTTCAGAAAGGGAGTGTCTGCTGTCTGCTGTCTGTGTTTGGAGACCGTGTCCCAGACTCTTGAGCTCACATGTTGTGGCCACAGATGGGGCCGAGTCTTGCTGACTGGAGTCCCAAAGGTCCCTGGTGTTTGTTTTCCATTCCGCAGGCCTGGGTTGGAGTGTGGGGTTGGAGATGAGGAGGCTCCCAGCTGGGCCATTTTGCTGGTTCCCTGGGGCTGCCTCACTTCCTCTCTAGATCCTCCGTCTCAGCAGAGGAAACCAAAATCTTTTCCTAGCCTCCAAACCACTTTTGCTGGCTGCTAACCACCCTGGCTCTGAAAGCAATCACCACCATAAAAATAACAGGTCTGTCTTCTTTGTTCTAGGCATATAATATTTAGATGACTTAGGGGAAGGAAACAGAGGCCCAGAGAAGTTAAATAATTTATCTACAGATACCAGCTAATAAGGACAGAATGAGGATCTGAGCTCAGTTCTCAATGACTCTAATGCTCCTGTTCTTTTCTATTTTTTCCTTTCCCTCCCTTTTATAATTATTTCAAAGTAATGTTTAATTGGTTTTCTATTACAAAAGGAACACATACTCAAACAGAAACAGAGAACTTAGAAAATATAGAAATGTATGAAGACAAAACAAAACAACCCCCAGTTATCAGCAATCCCACCTTGCCAAGACAAAAATGTTGACATTTGATTTCCTTTCTTTTCGCTCCTTTTTTTCTTTGCACGGGCACACACACTCACATACATACACGCAAAGTGGAATCACATCGTATATTCTTTTTGGGTTTTAGCACTGCCCATTTGGCAATCTAATGGTACTAGTTCCCCATATCAATAAATGATCTTCAATCCCATGTTTATCCATCCTGTCTGAGGCAGATTCTGCCCAACTTTGCTTACTCCTGTGTCCAGTCACATGCCTCCTTTCTGGCTGCCCCCCAGGGGGACACTGACGTTCTTTTCAGCAGAAACTCTATTCAAGGTGGATGTGTTATCCCCATCCTGGGGTGGGGAGTGGGGGGAGAGAGAGACTGAGAGAGAGAAAGAACCATCCATGACTAGAGTGCCCTTCCAGAAGGATGCCCCAAAGGCAGCATGGCCCCTTCACCTCCACAGTTTATTTAGAGCCAGCAGGTTGTGTCTGGAGGAAGAGGCACATCCCGGTTAGGATGACTGACCCCTTATAGACACCCCAGTCCCTGTTTCCTGATTGTGAAATAATTTTCAAAGTGAACTTCTTGAGCATAGAGGGAATCATCAGCCCTGAAACGAAGGTGCTAAGTCTTACTTTGCTCAGAGCTGAAAAGAACCACTTTGAGAGGGTAAACATCAATCGAGGGAAAAATGAAGATTATCTTATTATTTGGGGAAAATCCTCTGAGCCTACAGGAATCATCTCGGCCTATGTGCATGTGTCACATGGCCTCTGCCCAGGATGGCCAGGCTGGGGTGACCTTCCTAGAAGGATTGGCAGTCGGGAGGTGGGGTACCTGGGCAGCCTTCTCAGGGTTCAGCCTAGGCCTCTTTGCCAAAAGGGGGGAAAAAAAAGAAAAAGAAAAAGTTATTCTATGAACCACTAGGGATGGGGAAAGCATGGATGAGTCATGACCCCATTCCCAGCACCAATAATCCATAGCTCTCAAAGGAAGAGCCATGATTCCAAATGCATGACCTGAATTAAGAGGCTAAGTGCCTTGCCAGAGTTCATTTATGTGATTAGAGGCAAAATCATAACTAGGACCTCCCACCAGGAGTTGAAACTCCCTTGATCCTGGGTCTGTGGTTGTTAGCTCATTAATATTTTCCAGTGTAAATGGATTATTTCATTGTGGAGTCCCCTGGTTAGAAAATACATGGCAAGTGTGCCAGCCTGTTCCCATCCCGCACTCATGGCAGACATCACCCATCAATGTTGGCCCCTTCCCACTGAGCCTGGAGACGGCTTCAGACTCGGTCTCGACACACTTACTTCTCCAGGCAGCCATTACAAATTAGCATTGGCCTGTGGAACAAAACCCTTTGCCATTCCTGAATTAGTTTATAATCAGAGGCAGGTGTTGTATACCAAGTTCTCGTTGGATAGAACACTTAGAAGGCCGTCAGGTTGGCTGTGTGTTTTTTTCTACGAATGAGAGCAGGAGGTGGCTGGGAGGGGTGGAGGCAGATGGAGGAAGTTGGGTTGAACAGGGCCAAGGATTCTGTTTCTGGTCCTACCATTTTCTGATTTAAGACTGAATGGGTCTCCACTGACATTGCCACAGGCAGCATCCTCTCCTGCCTGCTCCTAGTCCAGCCCTGGGACTCCTCTCACCTCTAGGGCAGGGCCTCTTGAAGCAGGGGCTGGTGTGAGTGGCAGAGCCCTGTCCCTGGTGCCATGCTGGTGGCCCCTGCCCTTGGGCCACACTGTGAACCCAGGCTGTGTGGAGAGGCTCCAGCCACACTAATCTTACTAGTGCAGAGAGAAAGAGGGCAGGAGCAAATGTCCCTATGCTGAAGAAGGTCCCCAATCTGCCACCAAGAAAATTCTTTGCTTTTAATTTAATTGCTTTTATTTATCTTAATGAAATACTGTTTCAAAGGCACAAAAATTGTCTAAGTGTGCGTTAGAGAATAATATTAATGTTAAAACAATCCCCCATGTACTCTCTACGCAGTTTAAGAAACTGAAGGATTATTTTTTAATGAGAAAAAATAATGTGATACAGCCCCTGATCTGGGCTGGGGGCTCCTGAGGGCTTGCCAGGAGAGCGTGGTTGACTTATTTTAGTGGAAAATTGGCCAGCACCGATTCATCACCTAATATAAAGTTTCAGCTGTCAGTATCCCCATAGCAGCTTCTGTTTATTGCCTGTTCAGTCAACACTGGGTGGAAGAAATATTCCCCTCACATCGGTGAGCCCCCGCTCCGCATGCTGCAGGCTGCGCGGGCAGGCTGCTGTCGGCTCCGATGGCCCATCAGTGCTCTGTTCAGACCATCCTGAATTTTTTCCCAAGTGTTTCATGGCCCAGCCCGTGTGAGGGATTAGGGAACTCAGCGGCTGTGTGGCTCTTTTTCAGGGTCTTGCAAATGACTCCTTGCATCCACATGGCGGCTCACAGACCATGATCCCCAGTAAGTCTTTCGGGTTAGTAGTAGCAGAGCGCAGAAAGGCTGTGTCGGGCCTTGACACCTCTATTAGCTTTCCTAGGTAGACAAGTTCCTAGTAGGAGAAGGTGAACCGGCTGCGTGTTGTATGGTGGATAACGGGCTGGGTTGGCTTTCGGAGGTTTGCTGCACTGGCCTAGGCTGTAACTTTGCTCCATGGCTTGGTGGTCTGGGACCTTGTTCCCATTTTTAAGTATAAAAGCTGCACTCAAAGAAGCTTTGTCACCATCCAGATGTTGCATCCTAAATATAGCAGTAGTCTACCTAAAAAGCACACCTGACTCTGCTCTTCTCCTCCTCAAAACCCTTCAGGAATCCCCATTGCCTACAGGGGAAAAGTCCCTGCCTGAGCACTTGGGCCCTCCACGAGCTCCTGCCTACTTACGGCTCCAATCTCTCACTGCTTCCTGCATTGAATTTTTGTCCTAAACGTTGAACTGGGTTCATCCCTGCACATTCCCACCTCGGCCCCCAAATCAGACTTTGCCCATTCCCAGGATGCCTTTCAATGCCCCCCACAACCTGCCTAGCCCCACCACCCACTAGCAGCGCTCTGTGCTCCCAGAGGCTCCGGGGAGGGCTCTGCCACGCTCTGTTCCGGCGCTGTCTCTTGAGCACAGGGACTGAGCCTTCCCGCCTCCCTGGCCTCTAGTTCTGAGTGCAGCCAGCCTTGTGGTTGCCCCTAGAAAGCGCCCATGAAATGGACCAAGGTCTTGTGGCCGTGTCTCAGCTTCATGTCCCGCCTTCCCTGAGCCTCCTCTCAAGTCTGTCTTGTATCTGCTGGAACCCATGAACTGGTGCCCCGTTCTCAGGGGCAGATGCTTCGGAGTTCTTATCGGTTCATCCACCCGGAAAGGGCTGAGCATGTGTTGGCATAGAGGGCTGGAGAGCCAAGGTGCCCACACTCTGATGGGGGCACATGGAAGCAGCAACAATAAAACCTCTAAAGTCTTATAAAAGAAGTCGGAAGAAAAACGCTAGCGGACCCCAGAGGAGGAAGCCACTCACTGTCTTTGGTGTCTCCTTCCCAGCCTTGTTCCTCCAGATGGCTCTTCATCACCCACAGATGAAATCTAGATTGACCAGCGTGGCAGACAAGGCTCCAGCCTCTCCTCCCGCTGTACCTCACCTCACTGCCATCCTGCGTCTCCACTGCTCCCGAGTGCGCGTGCTCTGCCTTTCTGCCCCATAAAAACGATTGTTCTGGCTGGAACCCCTTCTCTCCATGTCCACTGAGCATACTCACTCATCCTGTAGTTCAAGCATCCTTCCTCCATGAAGCCTTTTCTTTTGACTACCACACGACCTGGTGCCCCAGGATAGCCTATATTTACTGGCCTCGAACCAACTGTTTGCCTATCAACATCCCCAATGGACATATGACAAGTGAGAGTCGAATCTAGTTTGTTTTCAAAGCTTATGTTCTTTCCACTGCCCTGTACCCTGGTCCACACAAGAATACCTATTTCATGGGGTTGTTGGGAGGATTACATGAGATAATGCATGGGCAGTGTCTGACACACAGTAGGTGCTCAATAAATACTGTTATGAATGAACAACAAGGCCATGAACTCGCAGCTTTCAGTTAGAGAAGCTCCCACCAGCCAAGGTTGGATATTGGGCAGCTGTCAGGATCCCAGCTTGTCAGGCCAGAAAATAAAATGTAATTGACAGGCAGCACTCCAGGTGAGAGAGAGAGGGAGAGAGAGAGAGAGCGAGTGTGGGGCTGTATCCCAGTGCTGAGGAGGTACCACCCTTCATGGGCAGGAAGATGGTTCTGCCTCTCCAGCAGCCTTGGCTGGCTGCTGGCCTCATTTTCCCATGTCTCCAAACTCCCACTTTCTTCGGAAATCTCACACCACCCTTCCCAGGATCAGAAAAAGTTCTTTTTTTTTTTTTTTCTTAAATAGTGCATCTTAATTCTATGACTCTACTTGACTAGCGCTGAGAGATCTTGGCCACTTAAAAAAATCCATTTATTTCCCCCACATTTGGCAACATTTCATTTTGACAAAGCCCCCGCTGACCTACATGGTTTGGTTATGCTGTGGTGGAATCCCATGATTAGGGGAGACCCCTACAATTCAGTCTGTAGAAGCAGAAGGAAAGAGCAGATATCCAGTCGTGTGAGGCCATACGGAATTATGGGGCCCCCTTCCTGGCCTGCCAAGATGTAGTTGGTAAAAAGAATACCGTTATGTACCCCATCTGCTCTCTCTCCACCCAAATACTGAGGACAGAGAGAAGCTACTTCCTAAGCTCAGCCTTGCTGCTTCCTGGCTAGGGAGCCTACCCACTCAGAGCCCACCTTGTCCTGTCTTAGCTTTCGCCAGCCTGGGCTGGGCTGGGTGGAGTGAGTGGGGACAAAGCCTTCCTTCCTCTTTTCTTATGTTCCTCACAAGCATCAGCATCTGAATGAAACCCAGAGAGCCCTGCCCCCATGCCTGGGGACCTAGACATCTTTGTCCCCTGTGCATCCTCCTGGCCCTAGCCAAGGGCCTACAAGGTGTACCTGGAACCAACTAGTTCAAGACCCTTGGTGAACTTGTCGCTTTTCTTAGGCCCCTCCATCCTCCCTGCCCTTTTATGGACCTGTCACTGCACCTCTGAGAATAATTGCCCCACAGAACGCTCCTCCTGGACAAAGCAGGAGGCTGGGCAGCTGGAGAAGGCTGTCGGCTGGGGGGTGGTGGCCTTGCTGCTGCTGCTGACTCAGCCCAGGCCTTTCCCATGAGACCAGCCCACCAGCCTGATGCCCCAGAGCTGACTTCCACCCAGGCCTTCCTGGACTTGCAGTCCCACGCAGACACTCCGGTCAGTATTCAGGCCTGTCTTGCTAAGGAATTTCTGTAGGATTTCAACGTGCTGTCTTTCTGCCCTGCTGCCCTCAGAGCCTCTCGTGTGACTGACTCTCTTTTCTTCCTTTTTTTTTTTTTTTTAAATTATGGTAAAATATACATAACACAGAACTTACCATTTTAATCATTTTTGAGTGTGCAGTTCAGTGGCATTCAGTACTTTCCTTCTTTCTTGCTCCTGGCAGCCTTAATAACAGTGGTCCTGTTTGCTTCCCCACAAACCATGGGGTGTGTGTGTGTGTGCGTGAACTTGGATGCCCTGTATCTCTTATTTGGATGAAAAGTTTCTAACCCAACAACCACCATTTGGTAGATGTAAACTTCCTACTGAGTCTGCCTTCCCTCTGCTGAAGGCTAATGGGAGGGTTTTTAAATTAAAAAATTAAAGTGAGTTGGTCTTGATTTTAGAAAGTGCCACCCCACTCTTAGCCGCCAATGTGAGTAAGGACAGAGCACTGAACCCTGAGCCCAAACACCTTGCAGGCTGCTGGCTTCTGTGTTGCCGGCAGCCACTGGGGAGATGCACACTGGGGAGTAGGTGCAGGGCTTGGGGCCCCAGCTGTTTCTGAACTTTCCTCAGAAGCTTGTAGCTGTTTGGACAGAGCCAATGTTCTGTCTTTGGGCAGGGGCCCGCCCTTGGTGTGCAGTATCTGTATCTGTTTGCTTTGGCCACAAGGAATAGAGAACCCTGACTTAAAACGGATTAACATGTGGTCAAATAAAGGATCCAGGTTCCTTTCATCCTCCTGTTCTGTCATCCTCAGCATCGGCTTTTCCCTAAACCTGGTCCCATAATGGTTCCCACCCTCCAGCCCCCTGTGGTACCGGGAGAAAGGCTCCATGCTTCCTTGATTCATCCAACTGTGGAAAGGAACCACTGCCCCCAGCATGGACGTTAAGGCCTTCCCTGCTGGCTGATTGGGTCAACGGAGCTCAGGGGCACCCCTGGATCCACAGCAGCTGAATGATGCAGTAGATTCACTTTGATCAAGATTGTTAAAGAAAAACTTTAGACACATTAAATTTAACAGAGTATAACTGAGCAAAAAGCAATTTAAGAATCAGGCAGTTCCTCAAACCAGGATAGGTTTAGAGAGACTCTGGAGCTGCAGCATGGCCAGGGAATTTATGAACAGAAAAAGAAAAGTGCTATACAGAAAACAGAAGTGAGGCACAGAAGCAGCTGGATTGGTTACAGCTTGGCACTTGCCCTATCTGAACATGATTTAAACAGTTGGCTACCTTTGATTGGCCAGATCTCAGTGGTTGGTGCAAGAGTAGGTTACAGTCTGTTCGCACATCCAGTTAGGTGACAGTTCACTGTGTGCGGAGAAACCTTTAGGCCTAACTTAAACTAGGTAAGGAAGTAGCTTTAGGCTAAACTTAATTTAACAAGATTCAGAAGTAGTGCTGGGAACATGGTCGCTTCCTGAGCTGCAGTTTTTAAGCCCTCTGGGGAACTGTACTGCTTGGAGACGAGATACATACTGAGCAAAGTTGGTTTCTGTTTGGAGGAAAGATGTGGGAAATGGTCCTCTGCAGCAGTATTTCTCAAATGGCAAATTAAGATCCATTAGTGGGTCACGAAATCAGTTTAGCTCACAGCTCAGGGGCCAAATTCAGCCTACCACCTGATTTTGTAAATAAAGTTTTATTGGAACACAGCCACCCCCATTCCTTTCCTAGTGCCTGTGGCAGCTTTCCCACTACAATAGCAGAGTTAATTAGTTGTGACAGAGATCATATGGCCCTCAAAGCCTAAAGTATTTACTATCTGGCCCTTCACAGACAATGTTTGCTGATCCCTGGTTTAGAGGGTTGCGACTAGCATTAAAAGATGAAACAGATTAGACACAATAGAAGACGATAGAAGACACAATGCATCAGAGTGCATTGCATGTGATAAGGATAAGTATTATTTCATGAATCCTTTCATATATAAAACTTTAAAAAGTATGTTTTATGTAAACATACATTTGTGCTGTGGGTGCTGGATTATAATTTATATCTTAGGGTGGGTTGTGGTCAAACAGTGTGAAAAACTGCACTAGAGCACCACTCATTTTTTTTGGATATGGAAATATTAAATAGCTTCTTAAGAAGGCCTGGTTGTAATAGTGCTGTCCCTTGGGTGGGATGTAACCTATACTCCCTAAAGGCCAGGTGCTAAGGAAGGTGCCTTGGGTTAACAAGAGGGCCACGAAACAATTGTTTGATAATGGCCTGGGAGTGCAAGGTGAGCGAGGTAGAAGGTGCGCAGCAGTCTGGCCAGGAGACAGTCGGACTAGCAGGGCTGCACTCAGGAGGCTCCATACCCCAGGGGTACGCTGTGGAGGAGTCAGGAGCTCTGTTCCCTACAGGCTGCCACAACCCAGGGAGCCTCCCGGCCTCGCCTAAGATGAAGAGACTGTGCTGGAAGATCTCCAAGCCCCTGTGGGTTCTAATGTTTCATGATTTGCAGAGGGGTGTTCACCCCGTTCTGTGGATGGAGAATCAAAGGCCAGAGGAGGCCACACATAGAGCTCTCTGGCCCCTCAGGGACTCTCTACCTGCCCTTCTCCTGACTCTGAGTTCTCTTTGGCCCAAGCTCCAACTATGCCTTGAAAGAAGCTGGACCCATTGGGAACTAGCTGGGACGACTGACTCCTGGGTTCTCTTCTCCTGAGAACCCCGCCATGGCCGGCACAGACAGGAAGAAATCTCTTCTAACTGCTTCAGGGAAGGGAGTCCTGCTTATTGCAGCTTTCCTTGATTTTAGAGCTCTGGCTTTTAGCAATTACCCTCCTTCCCTCCAACCCGGGGCATCTTCCCGCTTGGCCAGGAGTCACAAGAGTACAGGGAGGCTGAAGTCCTCTGATTGTCTCCGAGACCTCCCTGCCATGAGTCAGGCAGTACTGGGCTGTTTATGGCCACTGCCACTTCAAAGACATTGCTGGGCTCCCACGGAGGGGACAGTTTTGACATTTATAGAAGGATCAACAAGTTAATAAACCAGAGAGGTTTCCGGTGCATGGGGGATCCTCTTACAAGAAGAAGAAATCTATCCCAGATAGGAATGTCCAGAAATTTATTGGAAATACCCAGCCGAGGGCACATACTGACTCCGTGCTTCATTTTGATGAGACCTTATAACCAGACTGGCGGGCGCTCTGAGTGTGTCCTTGGAGAGGAGGCCCCGGAATGCAGCCTCAGACAGGGGCTCTACCACATCAGGGGTGGCTTCGGGAGTGGTCTCTTTCTGAAACTGCCTGCAGAGAACATTCAAGGTTGGCTCACCCACTGGTCTTCCAGGATGTCAAAGCACAAGTCCTTTTAGAAAGTGAACACACGCGGACCCCAATATGTGAAACAGCTGAAGATGGAGCTGCACTGTCAGAGTGGGGAGGGCAGCTTTTTGCTGGATTCCACTAGCCAGGGGAGGGTCCTCCCAGGACAGCCCTAAGGCACAGTGTCTGAAAGCCCCTTATTCTGTGGAAAGATAGAGTCCTAAAATGTTGAGTGACATTAGCTTGGGTTCCCCGGAAAGTGGAGCCAGAGGCAAAGGCTTGGTGCTAGTGATTTATTTGAAGGTGATTCCGGAAAATAGAATGAGTGGGCAGAGAGAGGCCAGGAAGGATGGCGTGCCAATGAAGAATGTGTTCTCTACGCTGGGGATGGATTATTCCAGGGCCTCCTAAGAAGAGGTCTGAGGCCTTCTGGGTTGGAGCATGTACCCACTGGATCCCACTCCCCTGATTGAGGGGTCCCTTGGGTGGAGGGGATTGACTTCCTGCACTTGCAGGCTGTGCTGAGGGTGGGCTGAGCTCCTGCAGTGCAGAGAGGCTGTGGGGACATTGAGGGGGAAGAAGTGGCTTCTTCAGTAGACTCTGTCAGCACAAGATGGATCTGAGCTCACGTGCAACTTTCCATCTCAGCCACCACTGAAACCCAAGAGGGGACCAGGGCACATGATGTCATGGGGCACCAGTGGAGCTGCTCTGAGGGACTTATCTGGGGTTCAGAAAGTTAATGAGTCGGGCCTAGAAGGCCAGCACCCCGCAGACAAGAGCAGCATATGAGGTATATACAGCTCTGTGTGTAGATATACACCGTCTCACCTGGGTGTGAAATCTCAGACACACATACTCTCTGACACACACACGCACACACACACACACACACTCTCTCTCTCATACTCATTCATTTTCATCTTAGCATTTAAAAGTATTGTAGAAATAAACAATGACCAAATGAGAAAAGCAAAGGGTATTTAACCTGCGTTTGCTATAGCAAAGCTGTCAGCCACTGTCACTTGTGTTTTGGCTGACACAAGGCAGGCAGAGGAGTGGGAAGACCTATAGTGGAAGAGGAGGGTTTCGGGTGTGCTCCCACTGGAGGCTGCTGGCACGGGACGCTGTGGGCAGGTTAGCCATCCTATGCAATCGGTTGGGGTGCATAGCTTTCTCTGTTTGATCATACTGTGGAGAAAAAAATTAAGGAGGCCATTAGTTTTTAATTAAATCCTGACCATTTGGGGCTGATTGTTTATAGAAGTCATTGTTTGACTTCTGGGATTATTGCGAGAGACAGCATTATGATTTCCTGTAAGTCTGACTTATAATAGCCCGGCCTCCTGGGTTGTTTATGGTAGCTAAGGGGTTAGTTCCTGGGCTGGTTGCCGCAGATTGTAGGTCAAAGCTCTATTATTTTATATGGTCAGGACATTGTCCATTTGTATATTAGTCTCTCAGGATCTTAAAGGATGCTAAGGGCAAGAATCACGTCTATAGCCTGCCTGACACATGGTCAGCCAGAAGGCCTCCTTTTGAACACATCTAGCAACGAGAAGCTCACTACCTCCATGGCAGCCAATTCCCTTACCTACTGGGATAGCCTTCCTTGAACTGGCTGAAGTCTTCCTCCCTGTAGCTTCCACACCATGAGCTCTCTTTTGCCTTGCAAGGTGGCACGGAGCAAACTCATTCCCTCTGTCCTCATCAGCCTCCCTCATGTGGGAGAGGCAGTGTAGCATGGTGGCCAGAGCTGACATTGAGACTTTAGCCCTGTGACTTACCATCTGCTTGACTTTGGGTATTTGTGCAGCTTCTGTCTTCTCAGCTGTAAAGTGGGGCAATGATGTCTGCTCAGGATACGCGATAATGCATGTGGCCTGCTCAGCAATGGATCACTGCAATGAAGACTACCATGTGCCACTTCTTCAGGTGGACTGTCTGCAGCTCCTTCGCTTCTTCCTCACAAGCTTGGTCGCCAGTTCAAGGCCTGTCCTAAAACAGCGTACCTGCTCTCTGGTTCCTGCAGTGGGGCAGAGAGAGTTCAGCTCTCGGATTCTGCCCTCTTGGGCTAGAGCACTTGGAGCCTGGCAGGTGACAGGTGATGGTGGGGGAGACTGGGTTGCTGAGGGAGAAAGTGACCAAGAGATTAGCAGGCTGGACCTCTGGGGGAGGACCTGAGGGCCATTGAGGCAGGTGGGGTAGGAAGTTGTCCTGTCAGGCTTCCAACCTAACCCCCAAACTCAGCCTTGGTCTCCCAGTTTGGGGACACAAGCTAAGAGGGAGAGGCCCCCACGCTTTCTCCTGGGCTGGGCCTTTTGGGAAAAACTGCACCGGGTCTAGACTGGAGCCTGCCTCTGGGCTCAAGGCCCCAGACTGCCTTTGCCTTCTTGTGCCCGATTCCCCCAGGATGGACCTCCAGGGAGATCCCCTCCCCAGGGCAGAGAAGGGGGCCCTGGACAGCACAGCAAAGCCGGGCGTGGGCAGGTGGGAGAGGGAAAGGGCGTAGGTGGGCACGATGGCAGGATGGGGGCAGGAGATAGTGGAATTGGTTAATATCCTTTTGTGCCCCTTCTTCAGTCCTTGTGACTCATCAGCCTAAGTGGGCCCCATCCTGTGCTGACCAGGCGCCAGGAGGCGCAGACACAGCTCATGCTGCGGCCCTGCCTGCTGCGTCGCCGTTCCTGGGCCCTGCCAAGTCTCCATGGGGTTCTTAAACAACGTCCCACCCCCATGAGCTGGGAAGATGCTTCTGTTAGAACAGCTCCCATTTTCAGCTTCCCAGCTAAATGATGAGGGCTCCCAGGGGCGCCGAGGAGCTGTGTCCCACTCGATAAAAGACGTCGCAGTTCACAGAGCATGCGAGCCTGCCCTTCCTCTTTCGGTGCCCTCAAAAAACACGGGAAGTGACACAGATGCTGAAGACAGACTCAAAGGAGTGAGGCATCCGGCTGATGTAAGTGGCAGAGTCAGGGTTCCCATCCGGTTGCTTCGTGAGGTGCCCACTCTCCTCCTCCGCCATAGCTGGGTGGAGTTTGTGCTCTGCCACTGTCTCACGGCGTGACCCTAGGCACTTCCGTAACCTTTCTGGGCTCAGGCTCCTTCTCTGTGCAGTGAGGGGGTACAAGACCTTGGACCCAGGCTAAGGAATCTGGACTGGATCCTGAGGACACAGAGGAACCCTGGGAGATTTCTGATCTCCAAGAGGGGAAGGGCAGACCTCTGGGTTGTGTGAAGGATGGGCTGGAGATGGAGGGATCAGGCAGGCAGATGGGAAGCGACAGCAGTGGTGCAGATGGAGAGGGAGGGAAGAATCTGAAGTCCAGGGTGGGTCTGGGGGATGGGGTTAAGTGCTCAGTGGAAGCAGGGAAACTCAAGAATCTAGCAAATTCCCAGCAAATTAAGCCACGGGTATGCTGCGGCGCTGCTAACTGAGCTGGAAGAACGTGGCGGTGGGTGACTGTGATTTGTAGCTGCCTGAGGTCTTTGAACACTTTCCCTGTGTTCAGCTATGTGCCAGTTATTTCTAAGTGTGCGTGAAAGGGTGTGCACAGCTCTGCGCGGCTCAGCAATCAGACAGCCCACGTGAGCCTTCCATAGCGATGGAGCAACTCGAAGAAAGGGGCTTCGTGGGGGCCCAGACGTCAGCAGATCTGGTTTGGGGAGGCGCTTTCCTTGTTAGGCAACTCTGTGGTGTGGTTTTGGGTATTGTTCTTGGATACTCAGCTCCATCCTGTTTCTCAAGACCCCCAACAGATCAATCAGTTACTTAATAGTCTTCATTAAATTCTCTTTCCGCTGAAGCCAGCCAGGCTGGACTTCGTTATTTACAACTACGAACCCTGAACAACATAAGTGAGTTTAGGGTGAGGGTGAAAAGGGGGTGCCAGGGGACCGGGGCATGTTGAATGTGAGAAGCCAGTGGGGTATTGATGTGGGGGTGTCCAAGGGGCTTTTGACTCTATGGGCCAGGAGCTTGGGGTGGCCTGGGCTGGGGACACAGGTGTGAGCTCACACACATTTATGGGTGTGGAGGGTGGGAGACCCTCGAGCGTGCAGCCCCTGCAAACAGCCAAACAACCATGTTTAAGGGATGAAAGAAACAGAGGAGACTTGGAAGGAGAGAAAGGGGGAGGGCCTAGAGAAAATGACGTCACGCAGAGTAAGAGAGGAGTGTAGACAAGGAGTGGTGCCTGTGCCAAAAGGCGCAAAAGGGCAAGTGAGAGGAGGATGGAAGGAAAAGGCGCCTTGCGTTTGGCACTTGGGACAAGGGTGACTTGGAGAGAGCAGTTCCACTGGGGTGGTGGGAATGGGAGCGAGACTGGGGTAGGCTGGGGAGGGAATGGGAGAAGAGAAAATGCAGAGCTCTCTTTCTAGAAACTTACTGTGGAGGGAAGAAGAGGGACAGGTGTGGGCAAAAGGAGAGGAGCCTGCCTCCCTCCAGACTGAGTGAGGAGCCCCTGGCACCTAAGGGACAGCGGCGTGGCCGCACCTGATGGCTAGGGAGGCGCCGGGGTGGCAGGTTGCTTATCCTTAGGTACTTGATATTCTCTGACATCATTATCATGATGTCTTCTCTTTAATTACATCTTCTGATTGTAGTATAAAATATCTTGCAATTATTTGAAACCCAATTAGACAGTTGGGATCAAAGTAACTTGGGTGGATACTCAAGTTTTAAGGACTACTGGGAAACCAGTTCTTGGTTTTTTAAAATCCAACGAGTTCTGGAGAGGAGGTAGTATGGGGGTATACAATGGATATGGGTTAGGGAAGCTCAGAGACACGGGATGGAGTCTGCCTGGATCTAGATTAGAAGCCAGATTTTCCTGTGACCCGTCAATATGGGTATAGCCCCTGCTATGGTCCGAATGATGCTCCTGTCCTTCCAGAACTCACATGTTGAAACCTAATCCCCAGCGCGATAGTATTAAAAGGTGGGGCCTTTGGTGAGATGATTAGGCCGTGAGGGGAGCCCTCAGAAATGGGATTAGTGTTCTTATAAAAGAGGCCAGAGGGAGCTCGAATGCCCCTTTGCCTTGGGAGGCCACAGCTACGAGGCGCTCTCTGCTATGAAGCAGAGAGTGAGCCCTCACCTGACACCTTGATCATGGACTTCCCAGTCTCCAGAGCAATACATCTGTGTTGTTTATAAATTACCCTGTCTAAGGCGTTTTCTTATAGCAGAGCGAACAGACTAAGACACTGCCCGACTCTCTGAGTCCCTGTTCTTCTGTCTGGACCCTGAGACTGTGCTCTCCTACTCTCCTTCTTGTTCTAGTTTGCTTCTTCTTGGTCTTCTTCTTCTTCTTCTTCTTTTTTTTTTTTTTGACAATTTCTGCCAAGATTTGTCCAATTTAAGGTTCTTTCTCTTGGCTAACCTGAATTTACGACCCTACGCTGTACGAAATCAAGTCTTTCTCCTTTTCTTTGTGTCACCACAGTATACCTGAGGAGTTCTTAGCTATTTTTGTACTATGGGTCCCTTTGAAGCCTATGATTCTTTCTAAGAATAATATTTTTAGATGTATAAAATGAAATATATAAGATTATAATGGATATCAATCATATTGAAATATGGTTATCAAAATTATTTAAATATTAAATATTAATTTTTGTGATATAGTACTACATGTGCTTCTTTATTAATGCACCAAGTAACGTAATCTAGCAATGGGGCCATAGCTGCCATGGTTTCAGTGTAGTGATGAGCAGAAATGGTATTTTGACCTATTTGCTGCCATAGCAGTGTGATATTAAAACACCTATAATTTCTCCTAGTGACAAAGCCACAGGTACTATTAATACTTTTGTGGTTTGTAGTGTACAGTGAGAAGAAAATGTTAAATGTTAAATGTTAAAAATCCATTTAGAAATTAGTGAAAATAAAGGTGTAATTTTTCTCCCTACCCAAGCTCAGGGATTCTCTGAATTCTCTTCATGAACTCCCTGGAGGGCTGTGAGCCCAGGTTACAAACTGGTCTGGATGCTTGGATTTCCTTTGTTCTATTGCTTTCTTCATCTCTTTGAAATGGGTCAGAGTCAACTCTTATTTAATCATTAGCAAGGAACCAATAACAAAGTGAGCACGTTTTAAAATACTGCTCAAATATTAACATAAGATTGTCCCTGCAGGCAGGAGCAGTGAAGCCCCCTGGACACGGACCCCCTTTCTAGTTCACAGAGCAATGGCCATAGCCCCAAGGTAAAGCAGGAAGGGGCCTCAGAATGTGTCTCCTTGCCCGGGTCACACTTATTCTATGGATGAAGGTGAATGGCCTCAGGGGACAACCTGGGCTAGACCTGCACCAGAAGGGGGCCCTTTATCTTGAAGGGCCCCTCAAGGTAGGCCGTGAGAGTGGCCCTTGCTACACACATGTCTGTATAAACAGTCCTGGAAAGTGGTGACATTGGCATCTACTAAAGCAGAGAATAGGGGTCAAGCCCAAGTTACGAGGCGTGACCTGCACTCACCCCTCCTGTACGGGCACGCAGCAGCACGCCGCCCGCTGTCCCCTTGTTCCCGCTGCGGGCGGGCGGGAGTCTGGGAAAGCTGTGCCCCCAGCTTCTCCACTAGCTTCTCCTCCCTCGAGGGAACCAAGTGTGTTTTCAGCATTTTCACCCTTCTCCCCCACTTCTCACCCCCCACTTCTCAGTTCACGTCCCCGCCGACTTCCCTCCTCTGTCCCCTCCAGTTCCTGCATGCCTTGTTCAGGGTGCTCCTCTCCGTCCCACTCTCGGTTTCCACACCACAGCTGTCAGCCGACAAGTAGCCCTTCCCGTGGCTAAACAGCAGCAAGTACTATCGACATCCGCCTACGCACAGGAACAGGAGAGCTCTAAGTCCCAGAGAGGAATTAGAGCCAAGAACCGTGAGTTCCTGGTGCTGACACGTGGCAGGTCCCCCCGGGAGTGTTTCTGTCATGAAACTACTGAATAAAGCACCAGGGCCGCTTATCCCTGCAGCTCCCCGGAGTCTCTGCTGAGATTTCCACCAAGTCACCGTCTGTCCCTCACCCTCCTCTAACTGAAATGGCTTTTCCTCAAGTGCCAGCATTCAGGAGAAATAAAACGCCTTCAGTCATAGTCTCTGGTTTTGTTTTGCAACCGTATTCTTCTCTCCCACTCCTCATTGCAACCACATGGGATAGTTGTGTGCGTTGTGGAGGGGAGGGATGGGGTGAGAGTGGGAGGTAGTGAATGGGGGTGTTAGCTTGAGAATCAGCCATTCTCTAACTGCCTCCGCGAAGGAGAACCCTGCGAGGTGGGGCAGTCTGTGCAGGGCGCCCAGAGCCCAAAGGCCATGTCTGTGTGCTCCTCCAACACCCCAGCAAAGTGCTCCCTTCTCCCTACTCGCTTTTCTCCCAGAGTGGAAGTTCCTGAAAGGCTGGGGTGGTCTCTTGGTTCTTCAGTTCCCTGCCTGGCTCAGTGCCACGGTGTACGTGTGGGCCTTACAGACTCATTAATATTTGTGGGGTTTTTTTGTAGAGATAGGGTCTCACTATGTTGCCCAGGCTGGTCTTGGACTCCTGCCTCAGCCTCCTGAGTAGCTGGGATTACAGGTGCAAGCCACCGCACCTGCCAGACTCATTATTTTGATTCTCACCTTGCAGAAGAACTTTATAGTGAGGCAGATAGGCCCATCTGTTTGTAATAAACATTGGTCAGTCTTTAGAAAATGCTGCTGTGTGCCAGGCATGGTGCTAAGCATTTCACATGCTTCATGTCACTTAATTCTCCACCTGCAGTCAGAGGGATCCTTCCAAAATGTCGGTCAGATCCTGCCCCTCCCCTGCTCCATACTCTCCAGGGGTTCCCAGCGCACTTGGAATCAGGTCCTTGTTATGTCCCACAAGGTTGGCAGGATCTGGCTTTTGTCTCCTGCTCCAGCTGCCTCCCTTTCCTCCCTTGCCCTGGCTCCCCTCACTCCCTGCTTCCCCCGGAAATGGCCAAGAAGCCCTGCCGCAGGGCCTTTGTGCTGGCTTTTCCTCCAGGCTCTGCCTGGCTCTCCCAGGCACTGTATCAGGACTCTGCTCAAGTGTTTTCTCGGAGAGACACTTACCCCGTCTAAAATACTACCCATGTCAAGCTCTGTTGCCTTCTCTGCCTTCCTCAGCGCAGTTGGCCATTTTATTACAAATCTGTTTGTCGGTTACCCGTCTCCCCTACTAGAGCCAAGATTAGGTGAAGATAGGGACCTTATTTTGTTCACTGCTATATTCCCAGCACCAAGAACAGTGCCTTTGATGAGGTAGGCCCTCAATAAATATACAGTCAACGAATAAATAAATAGATGAATATTCACAAAATCCCATGATGGAAGTGCTATTTTTATCTCCATGTGGTAGATGAGAAAATTGAGGCTTGGAGAGATTGGCAATATTCTCCAGGTCACAAAGCTAGTGAGCGATCAATCAGAAGTCAAAGAGTCTGCCTCAGGGACCTAGCTTCCAGCCACCGTGCTAGTTCATCTTTCTCTCTGTCCTCATAAATGCCTGTCTAAGCTTGTATGTGGAGCCCTAATCCCATGAGACACTTGGAGAAAAAACATTTTGTGGATGAATTTGTTTGGGAAATACTACACATAGCATTTCTCAATTAGTGTTTCAAATACTTGTTAACATATGAAAGGCCCTGAAAAGTCTTGCAAAAAAAAAAAAAAGCTTTAAAAGGTTTAACTTGTATAACTCAATGTTTCCCAAATCTTTGACTGTAGTATTTATTTATTTATTTATTTATGCAACACCTATTAATCTATTGCAAAACATGTCTTGGGAAATATTGGCTTTTGTTATTGTGGAGAGAAGTTGGATTGTCTTGTTGTTGAAATGACAAGAGGGTTTCGGTCTAGGTCCAGTTGCTTGTCACATAAAAATCCGATATTGAGATAATGAGGATTGCCAAGGAAGAAAGGAATTTTTAATACGACAGATGTCTTGTAGGGTGAACAGGAGAAGCTACCTCAAATCCGACTTCCCGACTAAGGGATATTGTGGGGGGCAGGTCGTGGTGTATCTCACAAGAAGCTACATGCACTGGGGGCAGGTTGTAGGGGATGGTGAATCTTGGTGTCAGGAAGTCTGCCCAGGGACCTTCAGAATCTCAACTCCTTTGTCTTGTAGGAAACCCACCAGTTCAGGGCAAGTGTGGTGGCTCACGCCTATAATCCCAGCACTTTGGAGGCTGAGGCAGGAGGATCACTTGAGGCCAGGAGTCCATCATTTCTGGGAAACAGAAATAGGTCAAGTAGTTAGTTCAAGGAGAGGATTATAAAAATCATATAGGGGTTCATGGAACAGGCTACAGTTTGATAAAGGACTGAGGCGCTCTCTGGGATACCTGGCACAGAGATGGCTGGGGCCAGGGGCTCCCAGCAGGAGGGGCTATGCCCAAAGTTGACTTCCCACCAGACTGGCATCTGAGCCCACTGTGCTTGCACACGCACACACAAGGCCGCTCTCATGCTCAACCCATAAAGCGGGAAGGCCAGCGATGTGGCTCCTGGTCCCTTTTCACCACACCTCAGTCCACCGGCCTCTGTGGGATGGTGAGAGAGTGTTTGCCAATCTTCTGCCCTTTGGTTCCTGTGCCAAGTGACACTTGCTGCTGTTTGTCCTGAGCCCGTTAGAGAGCAAATCCTATGTGTGCCACTCAGGAACATCAACTCCACAAGCCTGGTCTGTTTTCCCCCATTGTTTCATGCCTCCTCTTTGGAATTTTCACCTTTTAGAGGACCAGGGATACCACCTTATCCTCTTGTGTCTTCTCAGCTACCTTGGTCAGTGTTGAGCCCATGGTAAATCCTCAGATAATTCTTGTTGGCTTGAGTGTGAGGCAACCAATAATCCAGTATGGTTTGCCTGGTTTGGTGCAGGGAAGGATAAATGGTGATGTTGCAAATCCCTTAATTCATTACCAAAGTGTCGCCCACCCCCACCTCAAGCAGGATAGAAGGATGCCCAGAGGCAGAAAAGAACATCGAGTGAAATGTACATAACTGTCTGAATCACTGCGTTCTTGGGAGAGTTAGAGCAACTGTCAAAGCCCCCCCACCACCCAAGTATCCATTTTTATTGGTTTTGATGGTGATTTAATGTTGTTAGGGATTCAGGTCTCATCTTCGCCTCTGAGATCATCTGAATAACATCGGTGACGGGGAATGCAAGAGCAGAGAGGAGGCATCCACAGGCAGCCCTGGATCCTGACCGTAGACATCTGGGAGGAGGTGGGGGTGCAGGAGAGCCTGGCCTCCCAGCTTGCCGGGCACAGGGCCGAGCAGAAGGAAGCTAGAGGCGTCGGAGTGGGCAGTGCTTTGCCTTCACCCAAGTGACCATGAGAGGTGCCGTGCAAGTCTCAATCATTCTCCTCCTAGTAACTGTGTCCGACTCTGCTGTGATCACGGGGGTAAGTTGTCTGACATTCTCTACGCCCTGGGTTTCGGGAAGATGTCAGGGTCTGCAGGGGAGGTGAGCCCAGGAACACACAGGCAGCGTTGTTGCCTCGATGTACCCAAACCAAGGGGAATGGGGAGGTAGCCATCAGACAGCACTTCAGAGAGGGATTGCATGTGATTTTCAGATTAGACTTCACTCTACTAACAGAATCCGCTTTTGAGAAACGGTGTGTAAATCAAACCCTGTTTCAAATGCATTAGGAGAGCATTGAAAATTTTGAAGTTCAGTCCTTTGGTAAAATGAAGATTCCTGTTGTGTCATAACGAATTCCTTTATAAAGTGGATTGGCATACCCAATTTATCTTTTGTGTAAATTTTGGCTTTTATATGCAGTCTGGTTCATAAGTCAATTTCAACTTATATAGCGTGTTGACTTAATTAAAGTCAGGCAGGTTAATTAAAGGCAGTAAGCTTATTAGCTTCTGTTGCATAAGCTTAATCTCTGCTTTCTCCACTCATAAAAAAGGATATCTTGAAACTCTTTCACTCTGTGCACAGTCAGTACTGAGAGGAATATGGGCGACATCAACATTTGGCTGAGTGTACCCAAAAGCGCATGTCCAGATAATAAGTAGAAATCTCGTCTCCTAGCAGAGGTTCAGCGAGGGGTATTGTATAGTTTAGTGTTCAAAACACAGAGGTCATGGTTTTCTCTGAGATGTTTAGCTTCACCCCAAACCATCCTTAAATGGGAGCACACATTGTGTTACATGGGCAGGGCCATTCTTATTAAAACAGGAAGTATCATTTTACCTGAGAACTTTCCAGATGAAAGCAACTAGGAAAAAAAAAAAAGAGGAGAAATTAACTTTTATTTCAACCTCCTTCTGCTTTTTACACAGAGAATGGAAATGTAGAGAAATGCTAAATAAGTCCCGGAATTGGATTAGTTGTATTGTGCACAGAATGGAAAAGAAAGGAAAACTTTCTCTT
Organism: Cheirogaleus medius; assembly: GCA_008086735.1. NCBI lineage: Eukaryota > Metazoa > Chordata > Mammalia > Primates > Cheirogaleidae > Cheirogaleus > Cheirogaleus medius. The sequence continues at coordinate 18,190,880 of VBSM01000729.1, read as the reverse complement.
CTTTTCCCTTTTTTTTTTTTTTGAAATGAGGTATTGCTATGTCCCCAAATTCAGGGCTGTAGGGTCCCTCCTCCCAGAGTGGGGCAACAGTGCCCACAGTGTGGGAGAGGAAGAGTCAATTGGGGTCTACTTCCCCCAACCTTGAGCTTTCAGGGGGCCAGGGAGTGGGTGAGACGGGCCCTTGCCGGGCTACAGACTGGCACAGCCCGTCGACTGCAGCCTGCACATCCTCTGGGTGATGGGCGGACTTGGCATGCCTCTTCCTCTCTCGGGGCTGAGCAAGTTGGGAGCTTCCTGCCACACCCTCCACAGGCAGCCAGAAGGTGCTCCACAGACTTCTATTGGAGAAAAGGGACCAAAGCCCAGCTTCGAATTCCAGCTCAGAAAAGCCACAGAGCTTCTCTGGGAGTGGTGGAAAGTTTGGATGCTTCTCCATCAGGTCCCCGCTTGTGTCTGGAGCAGTTCGGAGTTCTGTTTTCTCTGACCTTCACTTTTGTATAAAGTGGGCTTGTGTGTCTTCTTTACAAATGGCACCTTCCAGAAACCAGGCAGGGCCACTCAGCCCCTGTATGGGAGCCCGACCCAGAGGGTCCATCTCTCTCTAGGGATCAGGGAGGTCAACAGAGAAGCACTGGGGAGAGGCACCTGTGCCTGGTGTGCTGGCCCCTTAGATGAGGCCGGGCCTCTGAGGGCTGAGGGGGTGCCAACAAGCAGAGGGAGGAGGCTTCAACCATGGGTGCTGGGTCAGGGTCGGAGAATCCTGGCCCAAGGCAACTCAGCCCTGACCACCCAGGGATTTGGGCCCCCAGGGCCTCTCTCTGTCACACAATTCTAATTAATTCAATTCCACCAACATCCCCTGAGCATCTCCTAGCCCTAGAAAAGCTATGCCTTCTAGCCCCCCGACTCGGCAGAAAGGAGGACTGTCTCCCTCCTGAGTGGCCTCAGAGGAGCTTGGATGCATCCTCAGATCCAGGTGGGATGCCCACTGGGCCCTGCACCCCCCGCCCATGAGAGAAGCAGGGCAGTAAGGCCCAGCCCGAGGGATCCTGTTAGGCTTCGGCCAGTGGGGACACTCTCAGCATCTCCTTACCCGATGCTAACCAGGGCTTTCTGGATATACCTTTCCCTTCTGGTTTCTCTTGGGTGGCACTAACGGGCTGTCCCTTTTTCTCTCCTCCCCACAGGCCTGCGAGCGGGATGTCCAGTGTGGCGCAGGCACTTGCTGTGCCATCAGCCTGTGGCTGCGAGGGCTGCGGATGTGCACCCCACTGGGGCGGGAAGGAGAGGAGTGCCACCCCAGCAGCCATAAGGTACTGTGCAGACACTGCGCGGGTGTGCACGCATGGGCGAGCCGGGGGCTGAGCAGATGGAGAGGGCCTGGGGCCTTGCTCTTGCCAGGGAGGCTCCAGAGAGAGCACAGTGCGGGACAGTGTGGGGCAGTGCAGGACAGGGCAGACTCACTCCCTGACTGCTGATCCAGCCTGTCTGGGGAAACAGGCAGCCACGGAGGTGCTGCTGCCCCGCCACCCCCAGGCGCCTGCTTTACTTAGTGCCCTACACAGAATACACTGACATTTATTTGCACAGGGCCAGACATTGTCTGCCTGCAACCTTCTAGCACAGGCTGGAGAACCACTGATCTAATGTGATCCTCACAGCAACCCTGGGCAATGGTGGGGAAACCGAGGTAGTAAAGTCATGTGACTTGCTCAAGACACACGGCCAATGAGACAGCTGGGACTGGAACTGCAGTTTTCTGACACCAACTCTAGTTCTGTCTCACTGATGCTGGGCTCTGCTCCCTGGCTTTTTGGGGCAGCCTGGTGGAGTGGTGCTACCAATCTCACAGGCCGTTAGACCGGGGACTGGCCAAAACACTGGTCTTGGGCAAATCAGCTTAACTCGTCTGGACTTCATGTACACAATGAGGGAGCAGACTAACTACCCCTGAAGTCTCTTACGGATCTGACAAATTCAGATTTTGAAATGGTCACAAAAGCTTTTTGCTCTGTTGGATGTTTTCTTCTAGAACATTAAGAAGCGAGACCTCGCAAAATGGCCTACCATAGAGGGTCAGGACTAGAGTGAGGCAAGTGAGGTGCCAGGGCACACACTTTGGGGAGGGACTGACTTTTGTGCCCTAAGCATGTAGCTCCTGCCCTGTTCCTGTCCCTGACTGCCAGCTCCCAGCCCAGAGGACCTAACAGTGTCCACAGGGCTTTGGCTTCTGTGCAGTCAGGGGGTGCAGCGGCAGCCTGAGGGGCGGGTAGGGCGGGGCCTGGCCTCAGGCTCAGGCTTCCAGCCACTTTCAACCTGCGGCTAAGCTCTCAGTGCTACTCTGGGCTCAGAGCATCCTCCAGCAGGCTTCCTCCCAATCTCGGGGGCCCCCCAACCCCCGCCCCGGCCTGGGGGGATGAGGAGGCCAGTGGGTGGCAAAAGGGGCTGGACAGCTCAGCTGTCCTCCTGACCTCGTGGCATGAGAGGTGGTTCAGCTGCAGACCCGTATTCCCAGTGGGGACAGCAGTGATAATGAAAACTACCGTGTTTCCCCGAAAATAAGACAGGGTCTTATATTTATTTTTCCTCAGGAAGACACCCTAGGGCTTATTTTCAGGGGATGTGTTATTTTTTTAAAGTACGGTACAACAATCTACATTTATTCAAATATAGTTAAGTTGTCTTCTTCTGGAACATCATCATAACTCTCCAAACCCCGAATTTCATCCTGAATTTCTTGCGACTCTATTTCCTTTAGAACCATTGGCCCCAATCTCTCATGTTGAGCAATAGAGCTCTCATGGGGCAGATGAGAAGGGCTGCTCATCTTCTTTACCGCTCCTTGACGAAATGCATGGGTTGTGCAGATACGCTGCGTAGCCACGCCCATCACTAGGTCTTATTTTCGGGGTAGGGCTTATATTGTGCAAATGCTTAGAAATCCTGCTGGGACTTATTTTATGGGTAGGTCTTATTTTCAGGGAAACACGGTAGTGCTGAGTGCCTCCCGCATGCCACTCTGCATACTAAGTGCTTTTTGTAAATATACAATTTTAACCTCTTTACAGCCATATGTGGTAGGTGCTATTATTAACCTATTTACAGATAATAAAGCTGAGGCACAGAGTGGCTAAATAATTTGCTGATTGTCACACGTCTGGGAAGTGGCAGACCTGGGATTTGAACCCAGGCAGTCTGACACTGGACCTGTGCTCCTATTCAAACTTCCTTGAGGTTAGCCCAGTGGTTCAGCACTCCTCTGGGGTGGCCACCCTGTTCACAGCTGTGCCCTGGGACCTACCACAGTGCCGAGCACATAAGTATTCAGTCAACATGTGTGTGCTTGTGCGTGTGTGCGCGTGCGTGCGTGTGTGCAGGCACACGTGTGCTGGGGCTCCAGAGCCACATTGCCTGTGTTGAAACCCTGGCTCCTCCGCACTTTAGCTATGTGCCGAGATCACATAGCTTGGCCACTCTGTGCCTTGTTTCCCCATCTCCACTTGCTACTATTGCTGTGCTCAGTGGAGGGGAGGGGAGGGGAGGGTGTGCAGGTGAGACATCTGTGGGGCTGGGCTGACGGGAGACTCCTGCCAGGGCTCCACCTCCCTCTGTTGCTCTTCTCTCCCCAGATCCCCTTCCTCAGGAAACGGCAGCACCACACCTGTCCCTGCCTGCCCAACCTGCTGTGCTCCAGGTTCCTGGACGGCAGGTACCGCTGCTCTATGAACTTGAAGAACATCAACTTTTAGGAGCTTTCCTGGTCTCAGGATACCCAGCAGGCCTCTTTCTGAGCACAGCCTGTCGGGGGCTCTTCTGGACTTTTAGTTCTACCATGCGACTCGGCTTCCCCCAACTCCATACACTGCTTACCCTGATTCTCCTGCCTAGTACGCACATATGCACGCACCTCCCACCGTGACAGGCCCACCAGGCCAGCCTGAGGGCATCCCAGCCTGGGCTGTGGCCCTGGGTGGTGGCCAGCCTGGTTCTCTTCTCTGCTCAGGCTGCCTGAGTGGTTGTAAATGGCAGAAAGGACATCTGCCTCCTCTCCCTGGGTGACCTGCTCTTCTCCCTGCGCCCTGTCCCTCTCCCTGCACACGCTTTCTCCCCGAATTAGACATTCCTGAGCACAGGCCCTTGGGGGCTTTGCTCAGAGTCAGAGCACCAACCTGAGGGTTGCTCATCTTCCTTTCATTGATTAATTCCTTAATTTTAGACTATAGGCCCAAGGTGAGCTCTTCCCAGATGATAGTGGACAGTCATCTCAAGGCAAGTATGGGAGCCAGGGAGGTCACTCAGCCTGATCTCAGCAAGCCTGCAGCCTGTGACCTGTGACCTTTGGCCAGCCCACCAGGCCAGAATTGCAATGCCTCTAAGGCCCCTCCTAACACTTTGCCAGTGAAGCCCCCAGTGCCCACTGCCTCCCGGTTAACATGCCATCTGATACTGACATTTTAGAAAGCAGTTAGGGAGTTGCCTCAAACAGCTCCTTTCCAAGGACCAGCCCCTGAGAGCAGGCCATGACCTTGGGATAGGCAGCGCTCTGCCAGGCTGCAGAGAGAGCACGAGGGACGGGAGGGAGCAGCGCAGCGGCTGAAAGGGGCATGGATTTCAGACTGGACGGCAACCGTACACCAGCCTGCTGGCTTCAGAATAAAAGTGTGAACTGAATGAACCGAGGTGTGTGGCGTGATGTTCCTGCTGTGGCTTTCAGACAGGGTCCCTGCCTGGGTGGGGGCTCAGGGAGGAAGGCAAGGACCAGGCTGTGTCCGGGTGGGGGAGGAATGAGACTGGTGTCCCCCACCACGCCCACCAGGGCATTTGCGGGGGAGAAAGTGGATTTCAGGGCCTCTTTGAAGAAGGGGCAAGAGCTACTCCCTGGGCTCTGGGCAGGGAGACCACTGATCTGGAGGAGGGAGGCAGCAAGGGGCTGTGAGCCGGCATGGGGTGGGGACACTCCATTGTTAAGACCGATTAGTGGGGTCTGGTTGCAACTCTCACCTCTGAAATTTGGTCCCATTGGCTTTATGTCAACTATTTGACCACACCAGGCCACCGTGTGCCTGGGGGGAGGAAATCTCTCTTAGTGATGGAGCTGGCAAGGCCCTGAGCCCTGCGCCTGGACCCAGGGCCTGGGAGCTTCCTGTGAAGGCGGGTTCCTGGTCTCACTGCTTCTTCTCCTCCTAAGTATATCCCATCCCATTCTTTCCCGGAAGCCTCCAGGAGGACTGTGGTTGCTGAGGCCTAGGGGGCTGCCCTCCTTGAGGGCTCGTTCTGCATTTGCCCCCATCCCTGCCCAGGGCGCTCAGGACATCTGCACTGCAGGATCCCTGCAGGATCAGGCCAGGCCAGGCCCCCCACAGGGATCTTTCTTTGCTTTTGTCTCCTTTTGTGGACAGTGCCACCTGCTCTGCTGACGTGTGACCTTCTTGCAGTCCACGAGTCTCTTTCTCTCCTCGTTTCAGGCTCAGGTCCTGGATATAAAGTTCCCTTCTGTGTCCAGGATTCCAATTTGACCATCCTTGTCCTTAGGATCTCAAGGTATCACTTGCTGCTGCCTGGTCTTGACCTTTTGCGAGGCCCTTTCCAAAGGGTGCCCCTCCCTGCTAGCAGAGCCGGCTGGGGAGGCAGGTTCCTCAGGGCAGCAGAGGCAGGCGAAGGTGGCTGTAGGGTTGGGATGCCTCCTGACACTCACGGACACACCAGCCACTGCAATTTAGTCTAATTGGATCCATTCTCATTTTTTTTTTAATTGAAACAGTTTCTTTTTCATTATGCAAATACTGATGTGCAGTTGGGAACTGTATGTTTTACTAACTGGAAAGATTAAGAGTCAATAACTAATTTATTGTCATGTTTGTTTTTGTCACCTTTGCAAACTCTTAGATACATTTTTTTGTTGTACTTGTGTGCTGCACCCTAGTCTTACATTCTTCCGTACTGGCCTGGGAATTCTCTTGTTCTTTGATCAGAGATGTAACATCATGCCTTTTCAGTCTGAGACCATTCTCATTTTCTTATAGCAGAATTTTGAGGAATGAAAGTTGGTCTTTGCCTCAGCTTGCACTGCTGATGCTGAAGACAGGAGGGCAGAGGGAGGCTGGGAGGCTAAGAAAAACAGATTCGTGAGTATTCTCTATATTCAGGAATATGTTATTCGTCAATATAAAAATAATCTACTTATGAGAATAATTTACCTATAAGAAAATTAAATTATAGGAGAATTAAATTAAAATCCAGTGACATGGACATACCTTCAAGATGGGGGACCCTCGATGACAGCCTTTGCCGCCTCTCGCCCCAAATCTTTTATCCCCAGCTATTGGTGTCTGGCACCATCTAGTGGCAACACAGGATAGTACGGATGAGCTGAGCCTCAGAAAGAGGCCACCCCCTCAAGGCAGATGGGGACCTTTCCTCAGATGTCCCCACGTGTTAGACGCAGCCAAAGGTGTAGTGGGACAATGCTTCCACCTGTAGAGACAGGTCTGCCACCCTAAGGACCACAGAAAAAATGCTTGATTGCCACCTGGGGCCTTGTCCCATCCTAGATACTTCTTTCTTAGGAGCATCTGTCATCCTCCTGCTGGGATTTTAGGACAGACTGAGGACATCTCCTTTCACAGCTTTTCCAGGGCTAAGAAAGTGGAGGTGCGTGGGGGTCAGAACGACACCACTGAGTGTCCCCACCTGTATGTGCGTACCCCTGGAACACGGCATGAACAGGAAGAGCTGCCTCTCTGAGGTTTTCATCATCCAGCCACCTCCTAGAACCCGCATTTTCCGTCATTCATCATGGGTAATGCTTCCACCATATCCCTGGTATCCCACGGGAGGCGGGGTGGACCAGCCCCTGGAGCCCTCCTCGAGGAGGAGGAAGGGCCAGACGCAGACTGCGTGGAGGGCAGAGGCCAGAGCAGAGAATCTTCCCAGGAGTTCTCCCGAGGGCCTAACATGCTCAAAGAAGATTAAATGAAAGTCTGCTGCTAAACCCAGCTCCACCTGAACATGTCACAGGGAACATGGGATAGAGATAGTGTAGTCTATGGGATCCCATTGGCTGATGACTGAGCAGGCACAATGTGAGTGCATCTTGATGTATTGATTGCTGCCTCTTCTATTCAGTCACCCCTTCTGAGGGGTCTTGGCTCCAGGAGGCAGTGACTGCAGGTGAGGCCATGGGAGGAGCAGGAAGCCTCCCAAAGCCAAAGAGAGAAGGTCAACTTAGCAGAGGCTCCTGGGCCGGAGGTCGTGCTGCAGAGTTGAGTTTGCATGACATATGACACACTGTTTTTACTCAGACATATGACACACTGTTTTTACTGTGTGCTTCTCTAGGGTGGCTTTGGTTAGGAGGGGACTGAGGTGGGGCCAAGGCTCTTGAATCCCAACAGGCAACTCTTGACATTTGTCTTAGTCTGGTTCTGCTGCTATAACAAAGTACCTTTGACTGAGTAATTTATAAAGAAAGAAATTTATTTCCCACAGTTCTGGGTGCTGGGAGATCAAGGTGCCAGCAGATTCAGTGTCTGGTGACAACTGCTTTTGCATCCTTATGTGATGGAAGGCAGAAGACCAGAAGGGGCGAACTAGTTCCAAAAGGGCTCTAATCCCATTCACAAGGGCGGATACCAATCTGACCTAATCACCTCCCAAAGGCCATGCCTCTTAACATTACTGCATTGGCGATTAAGTTTCAGTAGGAATTTGGGGGACATTCAGACAGCAGCATTCTTACTCCTTCATACCCTTGAAGTGACAATCTTTGGGTGCCAGAAATCACTATTTGAAAATTTTTCCCTGTATCAGCTCTCAGATCAGCCCAAGAGTCAGCCTGGAGGATTTACTAGAGTGTGCCCCCAAATCAGAGCCTACCAGAGGCGACAGGAAGCTCAAGGTGGCCTGGGGGCACACTGTCTGGGTATCTTCAGGGATGTCCTTTCTTTTTTTCTTTTTAGAGATGGGATCTCACTATTTTGTCCAGGCTGAACTTGAACTCCTGGGCTCAAGGGGATCTTCCTGGTTTAGATTCCCAAGTAGCTAGGACTACAGGTATGCATCACTGAACTCAGCTCTACAGATGCCCTTTCTGATTGGGCGTTGGAAAGGTAAACAAAGAGCCATCTTTAAACAAATAGCTCGTTTTCATCAAGTGACAAGTGGATAAATAAAATGTGCTATATCTATACAATGGAATATTTTTCAGTTGTAAAAAGGAATGAAGTATCAATACATACTACAACATGGATGAACCTTGAGAACATCATGCTAAGTGAAAGAAGCCTGCTACAAAAGGTAACATCTTGTATGAGTCCATTTTGTGAAATTTCCCAAAGAGGTAAATCTATGGAGACAGAAAGTAGATTAGTTTTTGCCAAGGGTTGGGTGCGGGGTGTAGGTAGGAATATGGGGAATGAATATTAATGGACACAGGGTTTTGGGGTGACAAGAATGTTCTAAACTTAGATTGTAGGCTGGGTGCAGTGGCTCATGCCTATAATCCCAACATTTAGGGAAGCTGAGGCAGTAGGATTGTTTGAGGCCAGGAGTTCAAGACCAGCCTGGGTGACATAGTGAGACCCCTGTCTCTACAAAAAATAAGAAAAAAATTAGCCAGGTGAGGTGATGTACGCCTGTAGTCCTAGCTGCTCAGGAGGTTGAGGTGGTAGGATCGCTTGAACCCAGAAGTTCAAGACTGCAGTGAGCTATGATCATGCCACTACACTCCCGCCTGGGCACAGAGCAAGACCCCATCTCTAATAAATAAATAAATAAATACTAAAATTAAATAAAATTAGATTGTAGCAAGGGTCACACAACTCTGTGAGTATTGTAAAAATTATTTGAATTGCATGTTTTAAATGAGTGAATGGTATGGTATGTAAATTATATAATGATAAAACTGTTTAAAATATTCAAATCTAAAAAGTGAAAAAAAAAAAAGAAACAGAAAAAAGAAAAAGACATAGCTCTACAACTGTAGTTTACAGAATTGGAAAGGATGAGGCCAGGAGGGGGCCAGGGTTCAGCTTCTGAGGGTTTGGTGCTTACAGCGACCCAGGAGACCCTCAAGGTCTGGGGCTCACCAGGACTGAGAAGGGTGAGCGTTCCGGGCTAGATCATGACTTGACATACCTTCAAGTGGGTATTTTTAAAATGTTCATTTAGCACTTATTTTGTGGGTGCGAAGAGAATGATTTCATATTAACCCAAACTGTATACCCCTTTGCTTATATACCAAATAAGGCATCTGTAACACGTGGTTTTCTACCCCAGACATCTGGAATGCCATGCTAAACTATCTTCAATTTAGATGTTTGAAGAAACCCCCCATGAGCAGTGCAAAAGCACTGTGCTGTGCACTCTGCAGTTGGGGGTTTCAGTTTATTGGGGTGCATCTTAAGATGAGTGTGGGGAGTGTTTTTATCTTTCCCACTGGGGGGCACTGCCCACCTGGTGGGAGCAGCGATGTTCCTATGTAGCGGCTGAATTAACTGGCACAGGCCTCAACCGGCTCTGAGTCTTCTATTTATTCCAGAGGTGTTTTGTGCCCCTTTCAGAACTGCATCCTGCACAGCTGACCCTAAGTGGGAATAAGGTTGAAATAAGGAATTCCACCTCTTGTTCCAACCCTGGCTGGGGCCGTGCCTGACCTCAGAAGCACAAAGCCACAGGGTCACTGTGGTGAATGACTTTGAAGTGGGCAGAAAGGATCGGCTTCCCCCTGGGAGTTTCCATTCCACGTTTGTGAAGAAGGGCTCAGCGCAGTCCTGCACACAGCCACGAGTCCGAGGCCACACGCTGAGCACCTCCCACTCTGCTCCTCCCTGTCCACCTCTCCCCCTTGCCCGGAAGGACAGTGCTTGGGTCTCAGGAAGACCCCCTGGCCCAGGTTACAGGAGGATGTGATTTGTGGACCTCCTGTCCAGAAGATTCTTTCCTGTCTCAGCCCCATGCCTACTCCAAAGTCTCTGCTACCCGTGGGTCACAGAGATGTTAATGTCTGTGCAATTTGGAGGACATATTAGTATAACTAAAGCATTAGTGCAACTTGGAGGGAAAACGTGAGTGTGGTTCTTAAAAGGAATCAGAGCCCCTGGAGCACCTCATGGAGTGTGGGGCAGGAGACAACCCCAGGCCTGGCGAGAACAGGGGGGCCATCATGTGGGGGCTGAAGATTCGTGAGGACGACTCACTGGGTCTAAACAGAGAGAAACACTGATGAGTAGGGAGCCGTGGGCACATTTCTGACAGAGACGAGTCATGGAGGAGCCTGTGACAAAGTCTGTCTCAAAACTAAACCCCAAAGATTAGGCCAACAAATATGTCAAATGGTAGCTTGACATTTTCTTGTCATTTTGTATTTCGCTCAGTTGGCATTTCTCATCGCATTAGCGGCCACGTTACCTTGTTTGTTTCCTGACAGGCAGCGCAGTGCAGAGGTCGACAGCGCAGGCTGCCTTAGTGTGAACACTGGCTTGGCTGCTTACTAGTTAGGGAGTTGGGGCAAGTTACTAAACTGCTCTGAACCTCAGTTTCTCCATCTGTAAAATGGTAACAATAATAGTACCTGCCTCTTAGAGGATTACAGGATAATGCATGCAAAGTGCTTAGGGCAGAGCCAGGCATGGGAAGCACTGCGGGAATCTTTTGCATTTTTTTGCTTATTTAGAAACACTTTGGACTGTCAGTACTGCGCTCCCTCGGCCCAGAGCCTGCGCCTTTGGTAACCCGCTCATTAAGTCAGCGTTACCTGGAGGCATCTCTTCAGCGAGGTAAACTAAGAAAACTTCCAGGAAGAAACAAAAAAGCTTTTCTTGGATGTGCTTCAATTCCCCAGAATCCTAACATAGCAGGAAGAAATCACAGTTTGTTCAGATCATGTTTTGTTATTATTATTCCGAAGTTTAGAAGCACAGGTTTATGTAGGCAGAGCTGATAACAGCTCCATTTGGGAACATAGATACGCAAATCTGATCTAAGTGCTTCTGAATACCTTGCTTAAACATATGAGTCACTGTTGCAAAGTAAAATGGAATGTTTGCTCAATATGGGCTATGGTCTTAATACTGTGCTATTCAATTCAATTTTTTTTTTTTCCCTAGAAAAAGCATAAGGAGAGTGGGCCCTGAAATCTGTCCTGGTTCTTCTCAGATTGCCTCCAAATCAAACCTACCAAAGCGCGTATGTTCCCTGAGACAAGCCTCGCTGTCGCATGGTGTGGCTGCCCCCCAGGAGAAGGCAGTGCTGGGAGATGTTACTCACCCCGCAGGCTGCCAGCTCCCAGGGGCCAGTGTGCCTAGAAGCACCAGAGGAAGACAGTCACATGCTTACTTACTGCCAGGGACTCTGCTTCAGGGGGCCCTTTAACAAGCCCCCTCCGGCTATGACTCTGATGCAGGTATTTCCTGTACCTCCCAACCCCAGGGAAACACTGCCCTACCCCGTCACCCCAACATATGGAGGAAATCAGTTAAATAAATGATGAAAATTCTACTTTTCTTTGCAAGGGGCGGAGAGGCTAGTTTCTGTTAGAAAAAACTCCAGGTAAGCTGTAGCATGCTCTTGTTATTAAAACAAGGACTAGCAAGGCAGGAGAAGGGAGGAAGGAAACGGGTGTGTGTGCGTCTGGGTCTGTGCCCACCCAAAATTAGGTTTCAAAGGGGGTATTACTGTCCCTGTGCAAACCTCAGTCACCAAAGTGCAAAGGGGAAAAGGAATACAAAGAGAGGGGTGGTTGTGAGGGAGGGAGAAGGGCGGGCATTTTGGCTCACTCGAAGGCCAACAGAGGGCCCTCACCTGGGCACTGGGAAGCCCTGCCGGGCCAGGAGGCCCAAGCCAGGAGGCAAAGACGTGTTCTACATACACTAGGGAGTGTAGCTGGGGCCCAGCTGGGAAAGGGAGAACCAGGGACCAGAACTGTCAAATGAGACACTTGATGTTTCCGGGGGTGTCGGGGAGTCAGACGACAGAAAATGGGGCCCAGGCCCCTCTCCTGGGGGCTGCCCTCCTCCAGGGTCCTGCTGGGGGTGGTATCTCAGTACCAGTCACGCCAGGGGCAGAGGCAGCCTGCAGCTTACTCCCAGTGAGAGGAGAAGGAAATTAAACATTTGAGAGCCCAGCTGTCAGGCTGGCCACACGTGGTCTCATCAGCCTTCAAGAAAAGACCTTGAGAAGAGGCCCAGGTGCAGGCCCAGGGAGGCAGGGTCAGAAGAAGGAGGCTGTGAGTGTTCTCAGGGGAACGGAGCACTTGAGAGGACTTGGTCCCAGCCCAGTGGACAAAGCCGGGAGAGAAGGTTCTTAGCTCCCCGTGGCAGTCTTGGTTGGATGGGATGGGGCCCAGGGCCCTAGCTGGGGAGGCTGGCTATGAGATAACTGGTGGTGCTCCATCCGTGACCTGGTCTCAGGAAATTCATGTTCTTTCTCTTCTTGGGGCCTGAGGGTGCCTCCGACGGTGGAGATGCTGCCTGTGGCCACCACACCCCCGGACAGCCTGCACCCTCCCAGGAGCCCTGGACCACGAGGGAGGGACCCTGGCGTGGGGCAGCCCCCAGGAAAGGTGCCTGGGCCCCATTTTCTGTTGCCTGATTGCAAAGCATGTAGGCCAGGAGGGGCTTTGCTGGGTTGCCCTGGAGGTGGCCTGTGCCCCCCGTGGGGAGCTGGGGACATCAGAGGGGGGGCCATATGCTGCCCTTGAGCATCCTTAACTTCTTTCTCAGACCCTACCCTCTTCATCTCCTGCCTCCTCCCCCTCCAGGAGGTGCCCTCTCTTCCTGCTCTGTCCTCTCTCTGCCCTTCAGGCTGCTGGTGGTCTGAGTCCCTCCTGGTGGCCCTGGGACCAAAGTCTCATCTCAGCTCCCTGAGCAGCCAGAGTCTATTTCCACCTCTGACAACAGGGAACAGCCACCCCGCCTGCCCACGGGCTGCCATGAGGTGCACTCACAGCAGTGCTCTCCGACTTCACTGCGGATTTGCACCGCCTGGTGCTTGTCCAGCACCCAGAGTCTTGTGCCCCATCCTAGGGCCTCTGGATCCGGATTTCTAGAGAGGGAGTCTGGCAAGCCGGAGCTTCGGCAGGTTGAGAAATGTTGGGAAGGGATTAAGCAAGGAGACTCAAGTGAATTACTCTTCTCAGTTTGAATCCTGCCTCTGCCCATCACTGACTAGCCTTTTGACCTTGGGGAATTGCCTTCTCTAACCTCAATTTCCTTACCCGTAAAATGGCATTCCCAACTAGAACCAACCTCATGGGGCTGTTTGAGGACTGCAGAGACGGGGCAGGCCGGGCTGGCACTTAGCAAATGCATAGTAGTGTGAACTGTTATTACTAGATGCTCGCATGCAGCGAAAGTGCTTTGTAGGCTGATGGAAGAACTTTTTCTTCTGTTTATATGAAGTGGGTTCTGCCCCCTCTTCTATAAAATATGGTGTCTGTACCAACCACTCCCCAGAGGGCAAGTATAGAAACTAGGCCAGGGACTTAGGGCAGAATGAAATAGCCTGTGCCCAGCCCCACCCCTGACTGGTCATGAAACTGGCCTAGTGGGAGTGAGCTGACCACCCCTAGCCCTGTACACTGGCCCCCCTGCCCCGTGGAGAGAGAGCAGGGCAGCCCCCTCGCCCCCAGCATTGATGCCTTCTTGTTTTTAATATTTTAACCACTACCCGAGTAGACCCACCCAGGATGTTATTGCAGGCTGCAGCCCTCTTCGCTCTGTAAACCACCCCATGAAGTCAGTCTGTTCGGTTCAAGGTGAAGATTTTAACTCAGGCTATTTATAATTTCTGCAACGGAGCGAGTGTTAGTTTCAAAGCAGTCATGCCAGATGTCAACTTGGAAGTTGAGAAGGAGACAAGTGCTATTATAAATTAATGTTGCCAGTGATTAATATTTGATATTTTTAACACACATTCATCTCAGAGGGAAAAAAATCCTCTTTAATTAACGTGGCTAGATGTTGCGCAGTTCCATTGACGTGGGATTACCAAAAATCTTTCAGTGTAGCTTCGGGCAAAAGTCGGACAGAATAAAATAAGTGAACCTTGAAGTTGGATTCTCCGGGGTTTGATGGTTCATCCAGTGTCTGCGAGCCCGTCTCCCTCGGTTGAGACTGTCAGGATTGGGGCCCTGCACTCTCTCCCTGCTCCCCCCTCTTTCTGCTCCGGACCTCCTGCTCTGGTGCTGGGCTGGGCTGGGCTGGAGAAACCGTCACGGCCTGGGAGTCTGGAGACTTTTCTTTAGGCTGGGCTTCCGATAAATGAAGTGGCTCACACAGGAGTCTATTACTTAGGGGCTGAAGGATGTCGCCTTACGAACCTGTCTTACGTTGTCTGCACGGTGTAAACACAAATGGTTGCTCTTATTTCAAAGTTGCTGTGTTTCTCCCTAAATCTGCATTTCCTGTATCTCTTGGAAAATGGCAAGTCCTGGCAACCCTTGGTCTGGGCTCCCATAGCAGCATTAATGTGGTTATTGTCTCTCTTTAGATGTGCCTGAGCCCATCCTTCACAGGGTCTCCACCACGCCCTCCTCAGGGTAGCCCATCTGGCGGCTGGTGTTAGCATCTGACCTACAGATAATCTGGTCCGCATGGTGTTGGCCTGCCTTGTCCTTCAAAAAAATTTAGAAATGAATTAAATTAATTGAATATTTCTATTTTTCAATATTTATTAAAAAATCAGAATTTAAAATACAGCCTCCAGTATCTTTTAGGCTCCTATAATGTTACATGTTCACTCCACAGTTTAGTGGAAACAGATAACTTGGTAGAGTCTCTGGTGGGTGATTTCCCCACACCGGCCACCACACTCTTCTACATCACCAACAGCCTGGCCCCTGTTGGCATCGGAACTTTTTCCTTTCGCTCAGTGTGGCTGAGCCTCGTTGTCTCTCTGTTAAATGAGGCCCAAGCAAGCTGAAGTAGAAAGATCACCGGTTTGGGAGCCCCACTGGTCCTGGGTTGAAATCTTGGCACCAGCATCTTCTGATCTTGGAGCTCGATAACGACTTAACCTCCTTAAGCTTCATTTTTCACATTTGTAAAATATGAACAACAGCAACTACACTGTGTGCTTTTGATGATTATTAGATGAGAGGAGACTAATAAGAGCTTGCATTTATTGAGTGCCTGCTGTTGGCCAGGCACCTCACATGGCCTTACTAATCGTCACAGAAACCCTGCAAGGTGGAAGATATTTACAGGTGAGGACAATGAGGCTGGGAGCGAGGACTGCCACAAAGCTGAGGGCAGAGCTGGGGCGCCGGGTGCACAGTGGGCACTCAGGGACCGAGGGCTATGAAATAGGCATTGCCAAGGTCACCTTTTGTTCTGAAAACCCCATGACTCAGACCTTTTCACAATGACACGGGTCCCTGGGATCCATGATACCCAAAGTTGTCCCTCTTTTATATTCTGAATTTTAAAATGGTGTATATTCCATTCATTTTATTAGAGTTTATGATATTTGGTTCATAAGAGTATATTTCTTTTTACTTACAAGTAGACTTTAATTTTTTATTGTGTTTTATACATTACACAAAAGTTACCATTTTAGCCATTTTTAAGGATACAGTTTAGGGACATTGAGTATATTCACATTGTGCAAATATCACTACCATCCATCTCTAGAACTTTCTATATCTTCCCAAACTGAAACTCGGTACCCATTAAACAATAAGTCCCATCCTCCCCCTTTCCCCAGCTCCTGGCAACCGCCATTCAACTTTCTGTCTCTATGAATCTGACTACTCCAGGTACCACATATGAGTGGAATAACGCAGTATTTGTCTTTTTGTGTCTGGCTTATTTCAGTTAGCATAGTATCTTCAAGGTTCATCCATTTTGTAGCATGTGTCAGAATTTCTATCCTTTTTGAGGCAGAATAGTATTCCATTGTGTATATATATATATATATATGTTTTGTTTATCCATTCCTCTGTGGATGAACACTTGCTTCCACCTTTTGACTGTTGTGAATAATGCTACTGTGAACATGGGCATACAAATATCTCTTCAAGACCCCGCTTTTGATTCTTCTGTGTATATGCCCAGAAGTGAAGTTGCCGAATCATTTGATAGTTCTATTTTTAATTTTTTGAGGAACCATCATACTGTTTTCCATAGTGGCAGGACCATTTTACATTCCCGCCAGCAACATACGAAGGTTGCAATTTCTCCACATCCTTGCCAGCACTTTTTCTCCCTCCCTACTTTCTTCTTTTCCTCCTTTCCTCCCTCCCTCCCTTCCTTCCTTCCTTCTATAGCAGCCACCCTAATGTGTGTGAGGAGAAATCTCATTGTGGCTTTGATTTGTATTCCTCTAATAATTAGTGATGTTGAGTGTATTTTCATGTTTTCTTGCCATTTGCATATCTTCTTTGGAGAAATCACTTCTATTCAAGGCACTTGCCCATTTTAAAATCAGGCTATTTGTTTTTTTGTTATTGAGATGTTGAAGTTCTTTACATATTCTGGATATTAGCCCTTATCAGATATATGATTTGCAAATATTTTCTCCCATTCCACAGGCTGCCTTTTCACTCTGTTGTTGTGTCCTTCGATGCACAAGAGTTTTACATTTTGATGTAGTTCAATTTATCTATTTTTTTCTTTGTTGCTTGTGCTTTTGTTGTCATATTCCAAGAAATCATTGCCAAATCCAATATAATGGAGGTCTTTATTTTCATTTCTTTATTTTATATATTTTTAAAAAATATGGAATGCTTCACAAATTTGCATGTTATCCTTGCACAGGGGCTATGCTAATCTTCTCTGTATCGTTCCAATTTTAGTATATGTGCTGCCGAAGTGAGCACTAATGGAGGTTGTAAATGTTAAATTTTTGATTAAGTCCTCCTCCCCAACTATTAAGTGATTCCTTACAACTGTATTTATAAAGTAAATCATTCATGATCTCAAGATGAGTGACATAGTCATAACACCTCACTGTCCCACAGTGGCCTCTTATTCTGCATGTCCACCTTCATCATCCTGTTTTAGGGCTACTTGTCCAGTCACGGTGTGTGCCATGCAGTGGTGGGGCCATGTGGTGGTGGGGCCACTGCTAGAAGGGGCCTGTTTTCTTTTGCTTTTTTTT